>JARHVA010003528.1:1047500-1542500 GCA_037957365.1 Torreya grandis
ACATGGAACCAATCATTTTGTGCTTGTAGACCTTATGTACATAGTAGTCACTATGCCGAAACACCTTAGATTGTTCATGGTAGCCTTATGAATAATCAATAAAACTTATTTCACCTATACACATCAAATAAAACTATCCTCCCCTATTTTATAGCTTCTTAAACCTCAAAAGCACCAAATTTTCAAGATTAGCACTCACTAGGCAATGAATACTGACAAAAAATGGTCAAATGGAATAAATGGTCGTTAATGTTATTAGTTACCAGTCTAATGAATGAAAACCCATGTAATAAACTTGTACACATCCTCTACATAATCCAAAAAACCTTACCTTCATACATCATGATCAGGCCTTACAAACCAAGCATCAAAATTTGATTAGAAATTGCTTTTAGGACCAATTTCACTGAATGAGTCTTTTGAATCTTTTCATTAAAAATATTTGGCGAATGATAATGAAATTTTTTATAACCCTTATCTAATAACCTTATAATGATTTATATAAAAGGATATGACTCCCAAGCTTTGTCTCAGATATTCAAATTGTGAATTTATCAATGGTTTAGTCATAATATCTACAAGTTGTTCTTCTATAGGCACATATTCAAACTTAACACTTTTATTACTCACTTGTTATCTCAATAAATGATATATAATAGGAATGCATTTAGTTTTTGAGTGCATAATACGATTCTTGGAGATAATAATTGCACTATTATTATCGCAATAGATAGGACAAGGTCCATTTTATCTTACCTTATAATCTTCCAAGGTTTGTTTCATCCATACTACCTGAGTATAATGGGAAGTAGTAGTTGTATACTCAACTTATGTAGTTGATAGAGATACATAGGCTTGTTTATTACTTATCCAAAACACCAAGAATTCACCCATGAAAAAAACACCACCATTGGTACTCCTCTTATCATCCACACATCTTGTCAAATCTACATCAGTGTATGTCCTTATAGTGAATTATTTACTCCTAAGATACCATAAACCATACTTTATTGTACTCTTGAGATACCTAAAGATCATTTTGACTTATTTCAAGTGAGATTCTCTAGGATAATCTTGAAACCTTCCTACAAGGCCTACTGCTTGCATGATATCAGGACTAGATGTAATAGAGTATAAGAGACTTCTAATCATGGATCTATAAAAATTTTGATCAACTTTTGGTGAGTCATCTTGTTTACTCAACTTGCACCCTATGATCATTGGGGTACTCATTGAATTACAGTCCAACATGTCAAACTTCTATACCATATATTTCATGTATTTTTCCTATGAAATGAATATCCCTACATCAATTTGGTTAATTTTCAATCCTAAGAAGGAAAGTTCTCCTAACATTGACATTTCAAACTTAGTCTTCATAGCATCTACAAAATTTCTACTCATATTGTCATTATCAAAAACAAAAACTATATCATCAACATAGACTTTAATTAGTAATTGATTCAGGCCATTTGTCTTAATGTATAAATTATTATTAGCTACCCCTCTTTTTAATCCTTGGCTCAATAGATACTTGTTTAATCTATCATACCAAGATATGAGCTTGTTTAAGACATATAAATCCTTCTTTATTTTGAAAACATAGTCTTGATTAATTGTCATGAAAAAACCTTCAATTAGATTAATGTAGACTTCTCCATCTAATTTACCATTTAAAAAAGTAGATTTCACATCCATTTGGTAAACTTTGAAATATTTGAATCTTTCATAAGATAAGAAAAGTCTAATTGTTACCATTATTGCCACAAGAGTAAATGTCTCATCAAAATCTTTCCCTTCAACTTGAGCATATCCTTTATAGACCATTCTAGCCTTATTTATTATGACCTCTCCTTTCTCATTCATCTTGTTTCTGAATACCCACTTGGTTCCTATCACATTTTTGTCTTTTGGCCTAGGTACTAGATCCCATGTTTCATTCTTTACTATTTGATCAAGTTCCTCATCCATTACATAAGTCCAATTTTAATCTTCGCTAGATTATAATAATGCTTTAGGTTTAACCTTGGATAATATATATGTGTCTTTTTTATTATGATTGACCAACATTCTCCTTCTAGTCTAAAAACTAGCATTGACAACTCTAATAACTTGGGAAACTAGATGATCCTTATGTAATCTTCTAGAAGGAACTTTAGTGTCCCACCTTACCTATTCCTCTTCATCATCTAATTGATCATGTATACCTTCATTATTTGAAATAGGATTCTTAGTAGTTCCATTTATCTACAAGCTAGGCTTCTTGATGTCACCTACCTCTTCAACTATTACATTAAAACTTTCAACAACTTTGTGGAGTCTCTTATTGAAACATTTGAAAGTTGAAATTATTGAGGAATAACCTAATAATATTCCTTCATCAAACAATGATTCAAATTTTCTAAATTTTCTTCATCTCTCTTGAAAAAGCACTACAAACACTCTAAAGTGTTTAACATTAGCTTCCCTATTCCTCCATAGCTCATATGGAGTCTTATCACCATTTACTCTAACTTGGAATCTATTTAAGATGTAAACTTAGGTATTAACAACCTCTTCTAAAAAACCATCTGATAGTTTGGAATCTTGAAGTGTGGTTTTAGTTAGCTCTTGGATAGTTCTATTTTTCCTTTCAACTACCCCATTCTATTGGGGTGTCCTAGCAGCAGAATATTATCTTCTAATTCCTAGTTCTTTATAAAAGTTATCAAACTCATAAACCAAAATTATCCTCCTCTATTTGATCTCACACACTTTATTCTTAATCCTTTTTAATTTTCAACAAGATATTTGAATGCCTTAAACTTTGAAAAATCTTGTGATTTATCTTTAAGGAAATATATCTAAATCATCCTTGTGAAGTAATAAATTAATAACATGAATTAGTTGTTACCTTGAATGCTTTGAGTTCTTTTAGGTACACATAGGTCAGTGTGGATCAACTCTAATGGAATTATGGTGGAATTATCCTTAGGTATGTAGCTTATTTTGGTTTTCTTCTCATGAAGGCATGCCTTGCAAAGAGTATGAGTAATCTTATTGATTTTAGGAATATGCCTCACTAGCCCTTTTGAACTAATCCTCACTAAATTGTCAAATTTTATATGTCCAAGTCTTCTATGCCAAATCCAAATTTCTTCTAATTGATTCATGAAGAACTCCTATCTATTGGATTCATGAAAAACATACAAGTTTTTATTTATATTTTGAATGTTTGTAACTAATTTTATAAACTTGACTCTTCTTAATTTACACCCTTTTTCATGAAAAGTCAAAATCTTTCCTTATTTGCACATTTGGCTAAAACTTATAAGATTGTGTTTCAAACCTTCTGCATATAGAACATTTTTAGTTTTAGTGTGACCATTATCAGAACTTATATAACCTTTCCCAACTATGTTAGTAGAATTGTTGTCACCAAATCCAACTAAACCTAAATTTTTCTTATTAAGAGAGATAAACTTGGTCTTGTCTCCTACCATATGACTTGAGCATCCACTATCTATATACCATGTCTTATTTTAATCCTCTTGAGTATGTAAGGTAGTTTTAACAACCATTGATGATTCCTTTAGTGAACTATCTAAATCCTTCTTCTTTTCTTCAACCTTAGATTTGTCTTTAGTTATATCATATAACATCATTTTTTCTCCTTGAAGAGTAAGTATATTCCCTATATATATGACCATATTCATTACAAGTATAACAGTATCCATTAAAGACATAATTATATTTGTTCATGTTAGTCATCCCCTTTGTTTGAACATCAATAACCCAAGACTTCTCATCCTTGAATTATTTGGTAAAGATATAATTTTACTTATCTTTAGATAAAACCACATATACATATTTCATAGATTTACCTTCCAAATTACCCATCCTTTTATTAAAGTATTTATCCACCATATCATGTAAATTCTTGACTATTGTTTCTATTCTATCTATTTGTGTCTTCACATCATCAATGCTTTTATTAATCTCATAACATATATAGGAAGTTAAGTCTAAATTTTTACTTCCTTTCATGTTATTCAATATTTTTTTCTCTTCCTATAGACACTTGATTACTAATAAGGCACATACTAGTTCACCTTGAGGATATGTCTCAGTCTCTCTGTCTTCCATTATACCTATGATCACCTTCAAGTGGTTAAACTTACATAGAAGGTATGGCTCTGATACCAATTTTTATAGGTAAAATAATTGATAAGGGGTGAATCAATTATGAAAGATAATCCAAACTTCAATTCCAATCCCTTAAAATCCTTAATCAATCACCACAAGCATTCATGAAGCATACAAGTCATTCATACCAATGAAAAAGAAAGATAATGCAAGATCAAGCACAAAACATAGGAATTATGTGTGAAACCCTCACAACAGATAAACACCACTATAAATCCTAAAAATTCATGGACTAATTGTCATATAATATGATCAAAAACATGAGACCTTTTAATGAAGCACTCACTTCATAAGGAACACCCACCCCTAGGCATGAATAAACACCAACTTGTCCTAGACGCGGAGCATCCACATAAAACCTCTGATATCAACAACTTAAAAACTATAATTTCTTTTCAATATAATGGAGACAAAATTTATATCACATTTCTTCAACCCTTATTACTCTCTCAAGCCTTTACACATAAGTAATGCATCCAAAAACACCCTTTTGGATCATTATATACTTCTTCACTCATATTCAATATTCAACCCTACAATAACACTATTATAAAATCATAAATATGAATTATATGTCATACACACATTCCTCAACCTTATGCTCACTTTAATACATCCACAAATCACACTCACACTTTACTATCCTTTGAATATCAACTCTAAAAATCATCACATTTGATTTAGCTCTTTATAGAGTATACTTGTCCATCACCTTCTTGTTCAGCCATAATACTTTCCTTAAATCTTAAGGATTTTATTTCATTTATACATATCTCAATACCACCTTCATAGGTTGACAATATCATCCATCAGTCACCCTTTAGCAGTTACACCTTTCAATTAAGCCTTAGTATCCCTTATAGGCCTCATAGAAACCTATTCACTACTTTAGCACTTTACCAAGAAAAACTAGTAACACAAGACCACATAAAGGAACATATATCCTATCTACATGACCCTTAATACACCCTAAATTTCTTAAATTCCTACCTACTCACCTCTTCATATGAAAAACCTATCAATCATTTTCCTTCCTCATGAAAACACCATAAACAAACAAATAGTCAACTTGTGAGTCTTTATTCATACATAAAATGGATTCGTCAAACCTAAAAGATATAAATAGATGATCTTTAGGGAGTATAAACACTCTAAATTTTATAATTCACCTTGAAAAATCCAAACACTATTAATAAAATCTCAAATATCCTTTTTGGGTCATTTGTATAAGATGGTCAAACCCTCAGTCAACCTTGGACCATAATAAATGTAGGTATATGACCATTAAAACCTCTAAATTATTTTTAATGGATTTAACTTGAAATTATATACCACTTTTATTTTTATACCACCATCAAATTCATCCAACATAAAAACTTATAACTAAAATAGTGGGTACTGGTTTTCCTTTATAAATTCAAATATTTGAATTCCAACGGTCACTTTTTTATGCAAATTTGGCTAGGTATGGAAAATAGAAAAATATGCCTTAGAAGCCAACTTTGTAACATTATATCTTTTAGTACACACATATTCATGACCTAAAACTTTAACCATATTGTCTTGTCACAAAATTGATCATAACCACATGACTAACTCCTTTTGACACTTTCACGCATGTGAATGTTGATGTCATCAATCTACTCACTCAGCCTAATTTATCAAAAGACCAAATGGGCCTAGATGACCATAATGACCACAAGGATTATCCAAATGGAAACATATCACTTCCATACTCACTTAAATAATTATTGACACCCCATATGACCTTTTTAACATGATCACATCATCAAACACATCCATTAACCTGACTATCTAACCAAACACTAAAGATCTATGCATGACTATTGAAGTACACTTTGTTATTGACTATATAGAAACCTTGACACCTCATGAATAATCTTGGACACCTTGGATAAATTCTTGAAAACACATCAATAGATAATCATCAAGACTTTATAATGAAATAGTTTGAACCTAACACTGAAACCATCAAGGGATCTTGTCAACATTCAGCCAATGCAATAACTTGAAATATTCCTTAAGTAAAACCAGAAGTAGACCTAAAAAAAATCCCAAACCTTCCCATATTTTTTTAACCATGAAAAAAATTAAAAAACTTTTATCACCTTCTAAACCATTCACGTATCCTAATAATCCACCTAAATGGTATGATCCTAACTAATTTTATTAGTTTCATGCTAATATCAATCATTCCCACAAAACATGTTGATGGTTTACAAAATTTTCTATTTATTCTATGATAATATATTCATTCAATCATGATATCATTATCAAAATACATAATCATGATTATGTTAATGCTTCTCAAATGAAACAAGCTTCCAAATCTTCTTCCTCTTCAATCCAAAAACTTTCTCTACATCTAACCCTCAATAATCAAACAAGGATATTGGTGTAATTGACATTTATTATGATAAATAATATACCAATTCCCAATACATAAAATCAACTAATGTCAATTATCGATGCAAACCCTCCCATAAAGATCCTATCACCAAACCAAAGAAACTATCTTTATAAGAAAAAATTCGCAAAGATATTGCTACCACTAACTTACCTTCTAAAACCAATGAGGAACCACTTCTTCAATCTAAACCTCCAACTAGTTTTCTTCTTGATAAACATATTTTACCTTCCAGTCCTCATGTTAGTTCTTCCTCTTCCAAAACTCATTGTAATTTCTTAGAGTAACTTAACTCTATGCCTTTAAAAATCCATATTATATATTTAGTTTTTAATTATCCCTATCATCATATATTCATAATGCAACAACTCAAAGAAATATAAGAACCATATTCCTTATAATAGTAACAACCTTCTGATGAGCCTCAATCAATCAATGTTAATACTATTGAAGCTATTTGTCCTTTTTTTCAAAACCTTCCATAGAGTTCCTTGAAGAGGACATGATCAATGATGAAATTATATTTCAAGCCAATGATCAACCTCTCTTTATCCATAGCCATTAATACCACCCTTATTCATAAATTATTAGTAGACAAATGATTGGGAATTAATGTGACATATTTTTTACTCATTTAAAAACCTAGGTATAACAAAGATCATCTCATGAAAACTCATTTAACATGTCATGGATTTGACAAGACCAATCAAAAACCACTTGGTAATATTTGGCTCCCTCTTAGTATTGGACAAAAAACTATATGTAATAATCTTATGGTTCTCAACTTACCATTATCTTATAATATACTCCTAGGATGCCCATGGAGTCATTTCATGAGGGATATTACCTTTTTTGGAAGCTAATGTATCAGTTTTATTCATAATGGAAACTGGTATAAACATGAGGCTGATCCTAACCAATTCAATATTCATCTTATCAATCCTAAATCTCAATATCAAATTCCCACTATTATATAAATTATTGGTATACCTTTAACTAATTTTTTCAACATGAATCCAAACTTATAGGTCACTCTTACTTATTCTAATAATGATGAGCCAAATAATTTATAGAACACATGAAATACTACCAAGCTACCTCCTTACATTTTGGAGTGGATTCCACCTTCCTTGTTACCTCATGATCATATCATGCATTTTATCAATGAGATCACTAAATTACCTCCTCAATTTGATGCACATGAAGTATCTTATATAGAATATTATTTCACTTTTAATGATTATGGAATGTCTAAGTTTATTCAATACCCTTTAACCATGTGACCTCATAAATTTAGTGATCGAGGCATCTCACCTTTAGAATTTCATTGAGAGACACAAACATGTATTATCTCTCCCACCTATGATGATAACTACATTATATTCTAATCTCAATCAAGAGACTTGTATGTTTAACACTATCAACAAACCTTAACTAAAATACATGCTTTTAACCATGACGTTCATACTATTTACATTGATATTGATTTAAAACTTGTAGGTCATGTACCTCTAGTTAATTTTACACTTATTAATACTCCTTGGGTGGTTGAATAAATATTGCATCTCACAAATTTTTATATTTTATAACCTTCTATATTTCCTATCACACTGGTTACTCTACTAGATACCCTTTTCACCAGTGATTCTAAATATTTCCTTATTATCAAACCAATTGAATCCAATCAACCTTCCTCCATAATTCCACCTACTCCCAAGATCACTCTTGATGCCAAGGTCACATATGTATGTCAAACACATTATGAATATGATTTACATGGTATCAAAATCATTGATCTGAAGCATATGTGGAATATTATGGACCTATACCTATGTTCCCTAGTAATAAAGCCATACTAGAGTTGATCTATGCCCAAGAATCTCAAATTCCATATAAACATAAAAAACATGGGAATTTCAAGTGAAAATGCCCTCATTTTAACAAATTCATTACTAGCATTGATCTTAAAACCAATCCCATTTCCTCTCTTCACAATGTGTAATATCAATTTTAAGATGGAAATTCTATGCTTATTTAAGAAACCACAAGAATAGTATATGGCACACCCTCATTTCCTCAACCTATAATAGTTTCTAGAGAAATCACATTGACCAAACATGATAATTTTAGTCTATTTTTCTATAAATATAATAAAAAAATTCTTGTCATATGAGGACATGCCTAGCATCGATCATAGTATCATTGTGCATGACATAATCACATACCTCAATGGCAAGTCCATTCGGTAAAAATAGTATAAATATCCCCCTAAATTTCCACCCTATGACATTAATAAATTATTAAACTATTAGATGATAAGTTTATTAAACTAGTGGAATATTCTGAATGGGTGCCAAACATTGTTCTTGTTTGTAAATTAGTTACCATGGTTATTCACATTTTCATCAAATTACATAATCTCAACCTAAAATATCCCAAGGAAAATTTTCCATTACCTTCAATAGATGCCATCATAAATTTCATTACGAGATATGAAATGTTATCTATTATGGATGTTTTTTTGGTCTACAATAAAATTCATATTGTCCTTAAAGACCAACACAAGACAACATTCACTATAGAATGGGGTAACTATTGTATGTTAAAATTCCATTTGGCCTTAAAATTACCAAAGCTACCTATCAACAAGATATGACCCACATTTTTCATGATCTTATACATAATATTGTGGAAACTTATGTGGATTATCTCATCACTAAATCCAAAAGTCTCAAAACCCATATTTTTGATAAATCCATCATCTTTGATCAACTCATTAGGTACAAAGTTAGAATCAACCCATAAAAGTGTGTTTTTATCTTTACATATGGTAAATTTATAGGGTTATTAGTCTCTCTTCATGTTATTGATGTTGATTATGATAAAATCGATGTTATAGTCAACATGCCTATTCCTTGCTCTATTCTAGGAATTCATACTTAACTTACTAAGATTAAGGCAATCTAATGATTCATTCTCAAAATGGCTTATCACATATACTTAGTTAATTCCATTGTTAAGAAAGGTAATGCTTTATTATGGATTGATCTTTATTATAAGGCATTTAACAACATGATAGAATCATTGCTTCATCTACCTACCCTTTGTCCACCTTCCAGTGATTATCCTATGATCTTGTACACTTATACACTTGTATTAGTTGGGGAAATGATTACCATACAAGATGATACTAGAAGAGAATATTATATTTAATATATCATTCAAGGTCTCATCTATTACAAAAAATGTTATACCAAAATTACATATGCCTCACTATCTATTTCATAATTGAAAAGCTTCATCATTACATGCTCTATCAAATAACCTATGTCATAGTTCATTCTGACCCACTTCATCACTTTTTATCCAAAGCCTTTATACTTGAAGATTGAATTGGTAAATTTATGGTTATCTTAATGTAATTTGACCTTCAAATCATAACACAAAAATATGTCAAAGGGAAATTCATTACCAACCAACTTACAGTGACACCTATACCTACTACCAATCATCTTCAAGATAGTCTCCCTGATGATAACATTCTATATATTGAAGGTCTTAATTAGGATAACTCTATTAAATATTACTTAAATATATTAATTGTTGATTTATAAGTAATTAATGAAGAAGATACACATGCCATTCCTAATACTACTAAATCCAAAGTAGTTATCAAAGACCTTCCCAAAATCAATGTTGATTTGCATGAAAACACCTAGACCCTACACTTTAAGGGTGAAAAATGTCTTTAAGGAGATGGGGTAGGTTACATTATAAATAGTAATCATTTTAAAATAATCTCTTTCACATTCTAGCTCACCTTTGATGTCACTAATAACATGGTAGAATATGAAGCATTAATCTTAGGAATGAGAGCTACACTTGACATAGATATTCCATATTTATGCGCTTTGGGTGACTCGCAACTTATATGCCACCAGGTTAATGTTGATTACCAATGTAAAAGTGAAAATATTATTTATTATCATCAAATGGATACTACCCTTGCCAAAGAGTTTGCCTCATTTACCATTCAACCCATTTCAAGAGATCAAAACTTTGTTTCTGATTCTATCATTTCTTCAGCATACTTAATTCATCCTCATCAAGTTCTTACTGATTCTAAATTTCTTATTAAAATAATAAATAACCCATCTTACATATAACCATGAGATTCACTTATTTTCCATATTGAGGCTATCACCATTTAATAGATACCATGGTATAAAGACATTATCCAATTCCTTAAACATCAAACTTATCCTCCAGACATGAATTCTTACAAAAAGACTTGAATTTAAAAACATGATTATAAATATGTATTTAAATACAACACAATTTTTTATCATAACATAGAAGGTACCCTTCTCTACTATGTAATGAAATGAGAGGTTCATCTTCTCCTTGAAAAATCACATGGGGACATGTGTGGTGGTCACTGTAGCAAACATGCTACAACATGTAAATGCCTATGTATGGGATAATTTTAGCCTACTCTAAAATCTTATGCTATCAATTACATTAAAAAATTTAGTCCTTTCCAACTCCATAATCATCTAATCCATTCACCACCAGCCAAGATCTAAGCTATGAAATATATTTGGCCATTTTCTATGGGGAATATATTTCATCAGTAAAACACCTCAATCATGATATGGGCATGTTTTTATCATCATGACTAGTGAATATTTTACCAAATAGGTATAATTCTTGAATATCATCGATGTCATGAGAACTAAAATTTCCAAATTTATCCTTAACTAAATAATTTATCCTTTCAGAGTTCCCCATACTATCATTTATGATGATGGAAATAATTTCAAGAAAAAGGATGTGAAGCATTTATGTACCAAATTTAAAATATCCCACAAATTTTCCACACCCTATTATCCAAAATATAATGTCCAAGTTGAGGCCACAAATAAAATTTTCAATAAAATATTTCAAAATACCATCCACAAAACCCATAAAGATTGACATCTTCATTTATATCCCATAGTTTGGGACTATCATACTAGTATTCATACTACCATTAGGGCAACACCATTCTCATTAGTCTATGGTTTGAATTTTTTCCTACCATTATAATTTGATCTTCCCTCCTTATGTGTATCTTTTCATGCTATCATTCTCAATGAATAACTATGTGATCATTCCCTTTGTGATCTTGATATTATCAATGAACACCATCTAACCACTCTTCACAATAATTTCTAATACAAGATTCGTATCACCAAACAACATAATAATTAGGTTAAAGTATGCACTTTAAATGTTGGTGATCTAGTATTTAAATTAGACTATACCCATGATAATGAAGGAAAATATGCCCAAAAATGGTGGGTACCTTATTTAGTGAAAGATATTCTTGGTCATAGAACATTTTGCCTCCAAACTACTAAAGGCCATATTTTCAAAGAGCCCACCAATGTGAAATTATTGAAGAAATACTTTGCTGAGATATTTACCTTATTATCATATTTATATATGTTATACTACTAACACTTTTTGTAGGATTTATATATGGGTTCCAACCTTTTCATTAGTTCTCTTTTTCCACAAAACCTTAGTTATTTCTCTTAGTCCTTTTATTTTCATAAAATATTAATAAAATATCATAATAATTCATGAATCATAAACATTAATTATGGAAATAAATAAGAGAGACAATGCAATATCTAGCACATAACACAAGTTATACATGGGAAACCCTCTTGGGGATTTAAACCCACTCTCAAGCATGCAAACACTTGGACTAATTGTCCTATAAGGTTTTACAAAATAAAGATTAATCATGTCCTCCTAACCAAGATTTTTTAAAACCCTGGTTCCATAAGGATCACCTTCCCATAAGATGATCAACTCATTTATACCACCTACACTTAGTAAAATTCCTATTTCACAAGGAGAAATTTTCCCCTAAGATGATCAACTCCTTTAGACCACCCTTTGAACACCTCCACCTTTGAATTGATGTCTTTAGCACATAATTATAGAACTATGATTATAACTCTTAACCATCACTCAACACACACTATTGAATAAAACACATTACATACTTAAATCAACACATAAAGATGAATTATGACACATTACATATCCTAACGAACCCCACTCTTTAACTCTACACACTCAATGCATCCTTCATAACAAAAAATATATCATAGCTTAAAAAAAATAACTAGATGGTCATACACATAGTCCACACATTGATATTCCTCTCAAATCCACCATGAAGCTCACATAGATATCAACAATCCTTCACTCACACACAAGGCATCCAAAACATCCTTTTGGATCACTCTAAACCTCTTTGATCATGCTTAACCTATAATATCACTATTTTGACATTAAACATTAATTATAGGTCATAAACATAGTAACCCATCCAATTTTCATTCATCCTCTTCTCTTCATTGCTTTAATGAACAAACTACTCTCTAAAAAAATAGAAACCATCTCCTTTAGTTTCACTATATATAGAGCCTTCATGATAAAAAAAATTTAGTCAGCCATTTATACATAACTTAACCCTTAAGGAAATTATTACATCAATATATGGCTTAAAATAATCTTCATTGATCATCCATAGCATCTATAGGTCACCCTTAAGTAGCTACACCTTTTAATAAGCCCCTTATAGCACTTATAGGTCTCATGGAGACCTATTCACCTACTTAGCACTTCAATGAGAAAAAAAAAATAGGACCACATATAAAAGCATAGGTCCACTCCAAAATACCCCTTATTCACAGCCACATGGCTCTAATCCACTTAGAACACCAAATCCACACTTGAACCTTCTAATTAGGTCACCTTGCTCTTTAGGTCTACAAACTTAGAAAACATGGTCACAAACTTTTGAATCAAACATTAAATTTAATCCCATAAAAACATGAAAAAATAATATGGATATAACCTATAAGATATATATGACACCTCCACATGCCTTTGACACTCCAATATAGGCCAAAATACCTCAAACTATCTTATTCAAGATGACCACTCAAACTGGTTATATACTATCAAAATACAATCAAGATATTTTGACTCTCCACATATAATCAGGGGTCAGATATGACATTAAAATACTTAAAATAAGTCTTTTGTACTTATACAACATTTCTATTTTTATTATAATCATCAATTTTAATCAGAACACCTTCAACTTGTTTTTCCAACATGATCACTCAAACTACCAGTGTATTCACCAAACATAATTAACTTATTAAGTAATGTTCACACTCAATATTGATTGTTAAAACCTATAAATACTACATATATCATCCCTATGTATTTTAAAACACTCTAAAATATATAATTCATCATGATATATTTAAACATCATCAACACAAAGTCAAACATTCTTCTCAGGATACTTACAAAATAAACACAAAACCATAGTCAAATTTAAAGCTCAATATCTTTGTCTGCACATACTTAAATATATTCAAATCAATATTTTAAAATTAAATTTTGATTATTTTACCACTTTTATTTTAAATTCACTAGAAAATTTATCTTCTATCGAAAGATATGGCCCAAAGACCAGACACTAGTTTTTCCCTTATTAAATTTGAATATTTAAATGACAACGGTTAAAGTTAAACTTTGACCACTTTGATCATATCTCATGTCCTCTTAGATTTAAATAAATATTTAAGCATATATATTTTATAAAATTTAATTCATATTCACCAATGCTCAAGTGTTAAACCTCTGTCACTTTGACCTCATTTTATGTAATCTTTTAATGTTGATTTCACGCGTTCTATTGATCTCCACAGATCAGTCAAGTCCTTATCAAGCACCATGAAATTTTTGATAAATATATACTATTTCCTTTGAGATATTATATCCTTATCCTATACCATTTATAAATAATTAAAATTATAACACTTATTGCCATCTCAATTAATGTGCAATGTTAGATCATGATCTGTGTGATCACTCATTCACCGTTGGATCTTCATTTGGTCTTGATCTTTATCTCTATTAACTAGAAAACACTTTCAATTATTAAAAATTATATTAAATCATTATATATGTTATATCTCAACTAGGTATATATATTTAACATCATTCAAATTGACTCAGTATGGAGACTAATTGCAATATGCTTGGAAAGCCTACTTTTGACCTTAATAACTTCTTTTGTGCTTAGATGCATGATGTCAAATTTGGTCCTCATGATAAATTTTAAAAGAATAATACATCCATATAAAAAAACTCTCATATAAACTTTGTGCATTTGATATATAAATTAATAAAAATGCCTTCTCAAAATGTTCTATCACAGAGCTAACTATGCTTTAGAACTTACTTGGGAGGCCAAATTTTCTCTCATATAACTTTTGTCATGATTTCGTGCATGATCTGATATTTAACACAAATAAAATAGAATTATTATTAAAAAAAAAAAAAAAAAAACACCATATAATCAAATTTTATTTAAATTCCCACATGTGTGAGATATTCCACCATCAAAATGCTTACTCGGCTCTTCTTACCACTTTACAAATTTGGCTAAGTATGGGAAAACATTAAATTCTATTTGAAAAGCCAACTTTGCACCCACATATATTTAACCACATTTTGATGCATGATTTGAGATATAGTGTATAAAAATTAGGTACTAATGTGATCACAACCATATGACCAACTCCCCCTAACTCATCCACATGTGGTAATGGTGACATCATCAAACTGCTTACTCAAATTTTCTTCCACTAAACCCAAAAAGTCTAGATGAAACAAAGAACTATCATATTGATATAGGGGAATCCTATAAAGACCCCAATTTTGATTTAATTTTTTTTTAAGTTAGTAAAATTATATTTTTTGTAGGTTTTAGAGGTCAGTAGTAGTCCATAGGTGATTTCTAGATGGTCTTAAGGAGTAAAGAATTTAAATTTTACCTTTTCCTACAAAAAGTTCTTATTTGAAAATTTGAATATTGTTAAGTCTTATCTACTGAGTTTTATAGAGGGTGGAAATATTTCACAAAACATTATATAGGTTTTGGATACTATAGTAAGTCAACTAGGTTATCATAGCCCATGGTTATATTCAATATAGTCAAATTGCATCAAATCAAGAAAATACAAATATAACCACAAGACCTCTATGTAGAAAAGTTGGCAAAATTAAGTTATGATTCTTATTAGTGATATAGGAGAAATTTATGTTTTGTTAGAGGATGATTCCATTTGAATATAGTAATCTATAATGTATTTTTAACAAAATGGTATGAACAAAATTATGAAGTTTTGTAACCTCTATTACTAAATGGAAAAATATAGACCTCTATTTTGAAGGTCACTATTGTTATTACAAATTATATGTGATTTGTGAACGAAAGTGGGATATTTTAATTGATTTAAAATATGGCTGAAATATTTTTCATGTTTGTTTTGATTCAAGACTTGAAGGGAAAAGAGAAATGTGACCTTTGTTTAATAAATTGGTACTCAGATCCCTATATATGGGTTTTCTAGTTTGTTGCAAACTCTATTTTTAAAGGTTAATAATAAAAAAGAATGTGAAACTGAGTATTGAATAATCTTGAAGTTTTTGATTATATTTTTAGATTATAAACTACAAGGAATGGTGATATAACCATCTGGTGTTTTGATATAGATACAAACAGATCTTTGTCCCATGGAACATTCATTATGGAAAGACCTATAAGCTTGTTCTTGTGAAGAAATAGTAATTGATTCCACTAGTATGGTGTTATTAATGTTTCAATAGGTTGTTGATATTGTATAGATAGTGTATACTCAAAGGAAAGTTTAGGATTAATGTTTGAGGTGTGAAAACTAGAATATAACCCTATTTTTTGTAGAAACCATTGTCATGGTAGATTGAGTAATGAATACTTGACGAGATATGATCAAAAAATAAGTTTTAGTGATAAATAAAGTTTTTTTAAGTGTTTCATATCTATTTTAAAGTTTTAAACCTTTATGTGATTAGGAAAAATAATAAAAGTTTAAAAACATAGTCACAAGCATGTAGAGTGTTTGATCTTTTACACAGTCAACCATATTGCATTGTAAAAGACATAACATTGGATTGATTTATGTTATATAAGGATTAGAAGATGTGGAATGAGTCAAGATAGAGTTAAAAAATACTTTGAATTCATTTGAAACCCACACAAATGAGAGAAAGTGAATATTGTATCCTCTCGAGCTATGATTAAGATAAGTAACCCTAACCTAGGGTTTTGATAGAATAAAGAGACTCCATACATTTTAGGTACAAATTTGTGGAAAGATTAGGTTCAATGTTATTGTAGTTATTTTGAATTTATCTTTGTGGGAACTTACTTATATCTATAAAAACTCAAAACTAAATGTAAAAGAACCCTAAGAGATGTAATTAGGGTAAATAGAGGTAAAAATCAAGTTTTAAAAGTGACTTAAGTCAAAATTTAGGGTTTATAATTTTGTGGAAAAATAAAGCACAATATATGGTATTTATAAAAATTAATGGTTTTCAAAAATACTATGGTATGGACTAGCACAGAGTAAGAAACCTTGAAAATAGGGCTAGAATGATTGAGATGAGAAAAGGGTAGAGTTGTCAAGAATAATTTGAAAGGCATTTGTGACTTAGTGAGTGGACATAGAGAAGGTTGTTGAAAACTAGATAAGTATGTTGAATACGATTGGAACCAGTATGATGACAAGAGAATCTTAGTTGCATTACATGAGAAAATGAACTAAGTTACCTTTAAAAATAAAGTGGGTTAATAAATAAGGTTAGAGTGATCATTTGGTATATGATCTACATCATTTTGGTATCAGAGTTAAAAAAATATTCTTTTGGATTGTGAAAGAATTTAGTAGTGTGTTTTGAAGTGCATTGTAGGATAGTTAATCAAGGACAATACTCCATGGAGAGAGATAACAGGGATGAAGATGAACTAGTCAAGATAATGACACAGTTGATTGCTCCATTAGTTATGATGATGAAAGCTATTGATGATGTTCTCAGAGAGAGATAAAGAGCAGAAAGAGAAGAAGGGAATTTTAGGTAGTAAGGTCAATCAGTATCCTTGTAAGTGAGGATGAATGAGAGAGAGAATAGAGAGGTAGTTTAAGAGAGACCACAAGAACATGTATTAGTATTTAAAGAAGGAATGGAGAAACACCATGTAAGGCAGATCAAACCATTTGTATATGGAAAAATGAGAAGAGATGAATGTCCCATGAGAAGAGGACCAAGGTAGAGATTTTAGGGGTAATATTAGAATTGCCAAAGAGAAGGAAATACAGAAGTAGAGTGTCTAAGGAATATGATAAAAATTATGAAGCAATAGAGAGAGGTGAATGAGGAGAGAAGACATAATAGGATTGAATCTTTACTTATGAGGAGAATTTTAGTGTAGTAAAGGCAAGTCAAAGAGCCAAACCAAAGGAGAAGCCTATTCAAGAGCAAGTGTAAAACAAAAGGTAAAGTTTTTAATTTGGTAATTGATGGAGGTAGTACTAGAAATATTGTATCTTTGGAGATGGTGTAGAATTTTTGCTTGATAAGGATGCCCAACCATACAAGGTTACATGGGTTCAGAAAGGACATCATATTTTGGTAAGTGAACAAAATTGGGCTGATTTTCATATAGGAGGGTATATAGATGAAGTGTTATGTAATATTTTACCTATATATTTTTGTCACTAGATGCAAAGGAGACTATGACATTTGATAAACATACCATACATGATCATCAAGAAAACACATACACCATTAAGTAACATGGGAAGGTACACACCGTACTACCATTTAAAGGTGAATAAAAAAGTAGAGATAAGAGGATAATGATGATGCAATGTTGGAGTAGAGATATGGAAAGATTGGGTTTTCTCTAATCACCCAAGGAAGATAAGGTAAGATGTCTTGAATTGATTGATATGTAGTATTATGAGTATACAAAGATGGATATAAGTGAGATAGCACAAGAGTGAAAAGTGGTAGTAAATAGTTTCCCAAGAGAAGAAGATATAACAACTAAGAGAGTGAACAAAGAAGAAGGTAGTCAAGGCAATCATGGTAGCCAAGAATATGAGAGAGATGATAATAGGATAATGATAGATAAAGTAGATAAGATGGATGAGAAATGGCTTGGGATTGACACCAAGCAAGTGGAGAAGATGGGTATTGAAATGTATAAGGTGAAGGTTCCAAGTTTAGTGTCTAATGAAGTGTTTTGTGAAGAAAATTTAAGGAGTAGGCACCCAAAGAATAGGTGGTGAATGAACATAAATGTTTACAAAAGAGTCTTGAATAAAAAGAGGATGTTAATGAGATGGGCAATTTGTAGCAAGCCCATGAACAAGATAACCATGAAGGAGTAATACATCAAGGAGATGAGATATGGAAGATGAATATGCATCCCTTGGATAGTCAAGAGATTAAGGGTGGTCAAGAGGATGATATACAATATACAAGTATGAGTCTACATAAGCATAAGACAAGCAAAAACTAAAAGATATCAAATGTGAGATAGAGTGGGTAGCACAAGGAGCATGGATGAAGGAGGAAGAGATCAAACTTGCAACAGTGATCAAAGATGGAGTCAAGGAGAAGGAGAATCAATATGTAGAGGAGAAATAGTGATATACACCTACCAATCAAGAAAAAGATGGCATCAAACATGTTTTACTTAACACTATTGATTCATGTGCAGGTATGAAGATAAATCAAATAAGGCCTAAATGTGGGGTCTAAAAACATGTTAAACTTTATTAGAGGCAAGTGGAATTTGATGCCTTCTATATGGAGGTTCATTGCATTTAGCAGTAGCATGTACCAAGTGAATCACTAAACATATATGGAAAAGATTTCTCAACTTGGTAGTATAATGCATGGGAATCCTATAAGGACACCAAGTTTGATTCTATTTTGTCTTAAGTTACCAATTAGATGTTTTATAGGAGCTAGAGGTCAGTAGTAGTCCATAGGTGATGTCTGGATGGTCTCAAGGAGTATAGAATTTAAATTCTACCTTTTCCCACCAAAAGTTCTTATTTGAAAATTTAAATATTGTTAAGTCTTATCTAATGGTTTTTATACATTTTCAGAGGGTGGAAAGATGTCATAAAATTTTTAAGATGTTTTGGATACTATAGTAATTCCAATAGGTATCATTATCCTATGGTTATGTTCAATATAGTCAAATTATGCCAAATCAAGAAAATGTAAATGTAACCACAAGATCTCTATGTAGAAAAGTTGGCAAGATTTAGTTATGCTTCTTATTAGGAATATAGGAGTCAATTTTATTTTTTTAGAGGAGGGTTACATTTTAATATAGGAATGGAGAATGCATTTTTTACAAGATGGAACAAAATTATGAGGTTCTGTAACCTCAACTACTAAATGGAAGAATATAGACTTCTATTTTGAAGGTCATTCTTGTTATTGTAAATTATATATGATTTTTGAATGAAAGAGGGATATTTAAATTACTTAAAAATGTGGTTGAAATATTTTTAATGTTCTTTTCTAAATTCATGAATTTAATGGAAAAGAGAAGTGAGACCTCTATTCAAGAAATTGCTACTTAGATCCCTATATATGGGTTTTTTGGTTTGTTGCAAACTCCATTTTTTAAGGTTAATAATAAAATGGAATGCAAAACTAAGTTTTGAATAATATTCAATTTATTGATTATATTTTGAGATTATAAAATATAAGTAATGGTGATATAACCATATGGTGTTTTGATATAGATACAAACAGATCTTTGTCCCATGGAACATTCATTATGGAAAGACATGAAAGCTTGTTCTTGTGAAGAATTGATTCCATTTAAATGGAATTATTAATTTTTCAATAGGTTTTTGATAGTATTTAAAGAGTTTATGATAAAAGGAAAGTTTAGTATTACTATTGGAGATGTGAAAACTATAATATAACCCTATTCCTGTATAAACCATTGTTATGACCTACTAAGTAATGAATACTCAAGGAGATATGATCAAGAAACAAGTTTCAGTGATAAAGAAAGTTTTGGAAAGTGTATTTGAGCCATTTTAAATTTGTTTAAACTTGTGTGGTCAAGAAACATAATAAAATTTTAAAAACCCGGTTGCATGCGTGTAGAGTGTTTGAGCTTTTGCAAAGTTAACCATATTACATTATAAAAGACATAATAGTGGATTGATTTTTGTTATCTAAGGATTTGAGGATGTGGAGTAAATCAATATAGAGTTTAAAACCATTTACAATCATTTGAAACCCAACCAAACAAGATAAATTGAATATTGTATCCTTTCGAGCTGTGACTAAGACAAGTAACCCTAACCTAGGGTTTTGATAGAATAGAGAGACTCCACCATCCATTTTACGTAAACATTTGTGGAAAAATTAGGTTCAATGTGATTTTAGTGATTTTCAAGTTCTATTTATGGTAACATACTTATATTTATGGAAACTCAAGATTGAGTGTAAAAGAATCCTAAGAGACCTAATTAGGGTAAACAAAGGTAAAAATCAAGTTTGAAAACTAACTTAAGTAAAGAGTTAGGGTTTATAATTTTGTGGATAGATAAAGTAAAATAAAGGGTATTTATAAAAGTGAATGGTTTTCAAAAATACTATGTTATGTATTAGTATAGAGCAAGAAACCTTAAAAATAGGCCTAGAAGGACTTAGATGGAAAAAGGGTAGAGTTGTCAAGAATAATTTTAAAGGTGTTTGTAATTTAGTGATTGGAAATAGAGAGAGTTGATAAAAACCAAAGAAGTATGTTGAGGACCATTAGAACCATAATGATGACAAAAAAATCTTAGTTGTATTGCATGAGAAATTGAACTAATTTACCTTGACAAAGAAAGTGGGTTAATAAATAAGGTTAGAGTGATTTTTTGCTATATGTTCTACATCATATATGAGATCCACTCACTTACATACTCATTATAAGCACTTTTCACACCCTATAGGGAATCTAAAACATGTCCATACCAATAATATCATCCATCAAATACCTCACTTAAGCAAACATTGAAGAACTATGCAAGAACATTGAGGTTCATTGAAGCACACTTTGTCATTATCATTTTGGCACACATGAAACCTCATCAACATCCTTGGTCACCTTGGAGACATCATTGAAAAACCTCAAACATACTTGTCATTGTATCCATTCTCACATTGTCACATTTTTTGCAATTTGAAGTAATTCAATTTTTTTCATGTTTAATCCTCTTTATTTCCTTTCCTTTCATTTTACTTTGAATAATACAAGGTTAAGGTCAAGATAAAACTTTTATTTCACATGATTAGACAAAAATATTAGACACCATGCTGTTAGGAACCTGTGTGACCCCTTCTCTTTACTTTTTTAATATATTAATTGTTATGGATGCATATGATTTGTAAGTCATCCCATGAGCATTTTTTTATCCCACATTCATGGGAAGTAGTAATTTATTATATTAGAATTAGTATATAAGTGTTGAGGCCAATAGAGGCATCCATGAATTTATTATATTGAGCTTGCTCAAAGGAGGTTTCCCCCTCAAAGTGGCCTATGATCAATAAAATCAATTTGGTGAGTTTTTTAATTATATAAATCTATTATTTCATGCATTATCATTAATTCATTGTAGGAGGATCTTCTCATATGGTATTAAAGTGCTTTCCAAGGCCAATATTTTCTAGAAAGTCTTAATTTTTTTCTATTACATAATCCATTTAATTAATTTTTTAGAAAGTCTTAAATCTATTCTATTGCATAATTAATTCAAATAATAATTTGTATCATAATAATCTATTTTGGATCAGGGTAAAAACATGATTGCATAACTATGGGAAATGCTTTGGTGAAATCCCTAAAACTCATTGTGAATACCATATGAAACCCAAAGTAGCTAGCCCATTGAGAGGACATGATAGTAACATGGGTAATGGCCCCTTCCTAATTGAATAGTTCCCATCTATGAAGAAAACCAAGATCTTTCATTGAGAGATAAATCTATGCCCAAAAACTTTTTAGAGAGCAGTACTCATTTAAATGACATTGGTGGCTAGAGTGATATCTTTAAAACCTTAGGCATCCATTGAAACTTGGGCCTCATTTTTGTCAGTTTTAGAATATTATCATGGGTATCATAAAACTTGCCATATCAGATCTTCAAACTTACCATACCAATTTCAATATATTACTAGCAGAGTATCAAAAAACTACCATATCATATTTTTTCAGAGTATCAATAAACTTTTTATATTAGTTTTAGCTTATTACCAGTAGAATATCAAAAAAATACCATATCAAATCTATAGACTTATCATATCAATTTTAGCATATTCCTATTAGACTTCTTACAAAACATAGTAGACTTGTTTTTTTTCCATATTTCTCCATATGTATCCCATTGATCCTCAAATTTTATTGAGACACCTAAAATTCCATTCCCCACATTTTCTTCCTTGAGGTCCCATATCTCGATTCCACTCCTTATACCTACAAATCTCAATTTACCTATTTTTTTGGGTTTTACCATAACTACTATTTTTGTCCATTTGTCTCAAAACTTTTCTGCAATGTTCATCTCCCTATTCTAATCATTTGATCCTCTTTGATAAATTTTCTAGTTTTTCTATTTTCACTACTAAAATTGTCCTCACCTTTGTCAAGCATAACCCCACTATGAAAAAAAATTAGTAAAAGTACCTTTACCCATTCTATTTTTTCCCAAATTAAAAACTTCCCTTACTAAACATGTCTTAAATCTAGTTTCCTACTCAATCCAAAAAAAACTCTCATTCTGGTCATGCTAGTAATCTAAATAAGAGAAAAAACATGGAGGATGAAATTACCTCACTCAAGACCCACATTAAAGATCCTAATGAAAAAATTCTTGTCCTCAGACTTCAAAATACACCATAACCAATAGAAGGCATCCAGAGTCCTCTTCAGACACTAGGTTTTCTTCTTTCAACAATTTTCATGGGTTAAAGCTTAATTTTCATTGATTCAATGATGTAGATCTAACTAGATAGATCTATTAGGTAGAATAATATTTAAGTCTACATAATACTTTTGATGATAACAAGGTCTTCCTTGCATCCTTTCACTTGGAACATGAGATCCCTCACTAGTATCATTGGTATATCAAGGCTCATGATGAGCCCATATGGACTGATTTTTACAACCTCATTTTGCAATGCTTTGGCCTAGTTCTTGTGATGACTTCATTGGAGCACTCAATAAAATTTTCCAAATATGAACCATGAGAGAATATCAAATAGAATTTTAAAAACTAGCCCATCACACAGAGGGATTGTCCAATGAATTCCTTAGGAGTTTCTTTTTTAGTAGATTGAAAGATTTAATTTGCTCAAAGGTCAAAATATTCTAGCCCAACACAATGATAAAAGCCCTAGGGTTGGCTAAGTTGGTAGAGGATAAGATCATAGTTTAGTAGTGATTCAAATCCAAATTTTCTCCATTCAAAAATAAAACTCCATAATGATCTCAAATAATGCCAACCCCCAAAATCACTCCTATCAAGCATTTGACTGAAGCAGAGATACAAGCCTGTAGAGAAAAAGGATGATGTTATAATTATGATTATAAATTCACTTAGGGACATTGATATGTAGATAAAAATATCTACCTACTAGATGTGGATTCTCTACCTAAAACTAAAGTTTTCAAAGATGCTCAAGATATATCAGATAATCTAAAAGAAGCTCCACTAATTATGGAACCTACTTCTTAGGAAGACCAAACATATATCTCTCTATGCCTTAGCATGATTTACCACCCCATAAGACATGTGGATTAGGGGTTGCTTTAAGAAGCTCCCTCTCACAATACTCATTGATTCAGGTAGCACCCATAACTTCATTGACCCTCAGATCACCAAGTAGGCTGATTATTTTATCCATTCTTTCTCCAAATTTGAATTCATGATTGCCAATGGGGGAACATTACCTTATAAAGGGAGGTGTCAGAATATGTGTATCTTTATTCAAGATTATAGCTTACACTCTAACATGTTTACCTTGCCCTTAGTTTGTTATGATGTTATTTTAGGAGCTTAAAGGTTATGCACACTTGGACCCATCTTATGAGATTTTGATGAACTTTGGATGCAATTTTTAGACAATGGATAAAAATACACATTAAAAGGCTTACAACCAAGATCTCTCAGCATCATAATTTCACATCGTATAGAAAAGCTTCTTAAGAATAATTCACATGACATCATTGCCTAACTCCATACCATTCAAATACAACCATAAATGGTCTCCACTATTCCTAATATACAAACCATTCTGTAAAGGTATGTAGGTGTCTTTGTCAAACCAATGGGATTTATACCTTCACGCCTAGAGGACCACCATATTTATCTCCTTTTTAGAAGCATTCCTCCCAACATCAGGCCTTATCACTACCCATTTAAACAAAAAATTGAGATCAATATGCTCACTCAAGACTTACTAAAGTAAGGAATTATTCACCCTAATACCAACCCATATTCTTCCTCAGTTCTCCTTGTTAAAAAAAGATGGGTCATGACACCTCTACACTGAATTTCATGCACTTAATCACATCACAATCAAGGATAAGTTCCTGATTCCTATTATTTATGATCTTCTTAATGAGCTTTATGGTTCTCATTCTTTCTCCAAGTTGGATCTCCACTTTGGATATCACCAGATCCAACTTCATGAGGATGATATTCCTAAGACAAACTTTCACATGCATGATGGCCACTATGAGTTTCTAGTCATGCCCTTTGTCCTCACTAATGCTTCTTCAATATTTGAGGCATTGATGAATAAAATATTCTATCCCTACCTATGTAAATTCATTATAGTCTTCTTTGATTTTATCCCCATCTATAGTAAAACATGGTCTGAGCATCTCAAACATCTAGAGCTTACACTATAACTTCTCTATGATCATCATCTCTATGTAAAATAGTCCAAATGTGCTTTTGGCTAGGATTAAGTGGATTATCTTGGGCATATTGTTTCATCCCAAGGGGTTCAAGTAGATTCATAAAAAATAGTTTCCTTGACAAATTGGCCTCATCCTCTGACACTCGAGAGCCTCCATGTTTTTTAAGGTTGACTAGATACTATCATAAGCTTGTCAAGGATTATGAGAAGATTACAACTCCACTGATAGTTAGGATGAAAAAGGATGATTTTATATGTACATAAGCTATTGAGTATGCATTTTAATAATTAAAAAAATATATGTATACTACCCTTATTTTAGCTATGCCAAATTTTTCTAAGACCTTCACTATCTAGAGTGATACTTGTGGCAATAGACTGGGTGCTATTCTCCTCCAATAAGGATGCCTCATTGTGTTCACCAATAAATACCTTTTTATAAACAATTTAGTACTCTCTACTTATGAAAAGTAAATTATGGCCATTTTACATGCAATACAAAAGTCGTAGCCATACCTACTAGGAAATCATTTTTGCATCAAAATTGATCACCAAAGTCTAAAATATTTCCTAGAACAATGAGTCTCTACCCCATCATAATAAAAGTGGGTCAACAAAATCATGGGTTATGACTATGAGATTACTTACAAGAAGGGTAAGGACAATATTATGGTTGATGCTCTATCTCACAAATTTATAGACCAAGCTTCCCTTTTAGCAATTTCCATGCCCATTTTGAATTGTTTAGATGTTTTACAACAAGAGTATGTAAAAAGTCCTCATTATCTCAAATCATTCAATAGTTGGCCACTAACCCCTTTGCAGTACCACATTATCCCTGGGATAGTACTTCTATATGATATAAAGGTCATCTAGTGCTTCCTCAGAGCATAGATCTTTAACAGGCTATATTCTATGAACTCCATGCTTCTCCATCTATAGGTCACTTAATGTTTCTCAAAAATTATGAGTGAGCATGCTACAACTTCTTTTGTAAGGGAATGAAAAAGGTAATTCAATAGATGGTGACTAAATGGGATACCTACCAATACAACAAGGGTAAAACCACACTCATTCTTGGGTTTCTTTAACCCTTGCCCATCCCTACCAAGATTTGGATAGATATTTATATGGATTTAATTAAGGAAATCCTTAAATATAGAGGTAAAATAGTGGTATTAGTGTCAGTTGATCACCTCTCCAAATATAGTCATTTATGTGCCCTTATCCATCCCTATAATGCCTCTATAGTCATAAAAAAATTCTTAGACTAGATTTTCCATCTTCATGGCATTCCTTCTTCCATTGTCTTGGATCATGATGCAACCTTCAACAGCCATTTTTAGATACAACTATTTTGATGAACTAGCACCTAATCAAAGATTTTTGGGTATCATCCACAAATGGATGACTAGACTAAAATTGTCAATAAATGCCTAAAAACTTCCCTTCATTACTTCACCTCAGAACAACAACACCAATGGGCAAAGTGGATTCCTCTCATCAATTGGTGGTATAATACATCCTACCACACTTTAACTAAAATGACTCCCTATGAAGTAGTCTATGGTTAAGCACCACCAGTGCTCTTTACATACACCCCCAGTAGTTTACCAGTTTAAGTGGTCAACATGCTTCTCCAAACCTAGGATCAAATCTTCAACACCTTATGGGGTAATATTTATATGGCATAAAATAAAGTGAAACAACTAGCTGATCAGTACCATTCTAAGTACACCTTTCAAGTGGGTGATATGGTTTTTATTCACCTACAACTATACAAATAATCCTCTCTAAAACCCAAAGGGAATCATAAGATGGATCTTAATTTCTATGGGAAATATAAGTTCATCTATAAGGTTGGGTTAGTTTCTTATAAGTTATATTTCCCACCTTCTTCTCGAGTTCATTTCATATTTCATGTTTTTTGTGTAAAGAAAGTTCTTGGCATAAACATCAGAGTGCAAAATCTTTTACTAGAACATGATAATGAAAGGATCCATCCTTATTAAACTAAAGGTAATCTTGGATAGGTTCACATGCCAAATTTACTCCTACTCCATCATAAAGGTATTAATTTAGTGTCATGGAATCCAATCAAAGGATGCAACATGGTAATGATTCTTTCAGATTCAACACTAATTTACACATCTAAAGCTTTGATGACAAATCTTTTTTGAAGAAGGAGAGGATGTTAAGAACCTATGTGACTCCTCTTTACTTTATTAGTATATTATTTTCTATAGATGCATATGCTTTGTAAGTCATCCTGTGAGCATTTTGTTTTATCCCACATTCATGGGAAGTAGTAGTTTCTTAGATTAGACTTAGTATACAAGTAAGAATTGAGGATAATAGAGGCATCCACAGATTTATTATATTGAGCTTTCTCAAAGGAGTATATCCCCTTGAATTGATCTATGATCAATATAATTAATTCAATGTTTTTGTTAATTATATAATTTTTTTATTTCACACATTGTCATTAATTTGTTATAGGAGGATCCAATCACTTCCAATCACTTACATACTCATTATAATCACTCTTGACACCCCATTGGGACTCTTCAACATGTCCATACGAATAATATCATCCATCAAATGCCTCACCTAGGTATAAACTAAAGAACTATGTAGGAACAATGAGGCTCATTGAAGCACACTTTGCCATTATCATTTTGGCACACATGACACCTCATCATCATCCTTGGTCACCTTAGAGAAATCATTGACAAACTTCCAACATAATTTTCATTGTATCCCTTTTCACATTATCATTATTTTTTAAATTTGAAGTAATTTGATGAGTGTCATTTAACTCCTCATTTAATCAATATTCAATTAATGTCTTATCAACCAAGGCTGGTGTCCAATGCTATTTGTAGTAAGGTATGGGATGGCAGATCTAGAAGGTGGCTTATGGGGGTGTTTGATTGTCAAATTCTATCTTTGACTAGGGAAAGAAATGTGTCCTAAACTATGTGATTCACTCTTTTGTTAAAAAGGAAGAAATCAAATCAATCCACTCTTTTGCTGAAAGTAAATATCACACTCCTATTTACACTTGCATGGAAAGTAAAATAACACTTCACTAAAAAAAGGAAATTTTTTTCACACATTTGATGTAAAGAAAAACACACATTGATTAGAAGGAAATAACTTTGAAATAAGAGAATGCTTTTTTTAAACTGTGAATTTATTTTGATGTTTTTATGAGTAATAAGATTCTAATTAATTATAACAACAAATTAGTAAAACATAACATAAATACCATACACAGTTCCTGGTTCCAAGGAGAGTGGGCCCTTGCTCCTCTCGGACTCAAGAACAAAGATTAATTAGTGATGGAAACTAAAGTATTAATTCATTAAATTGAAATGATTACAATTTGTCTGAAACATGTAATATTCTTGTACAAATCTTTTCCTTTATTATCTGCTCTCTATCATCTGATATCTAATATATTAAAATATTACATTTTATACTAGTAAAATCAACTCAAAATAAGATGCAAAGGAATAAGAATCCTTGGTTGATCCACTCATTCAGAGGTAGGAGATTGGATTTCCAAGATATCCAATTATTCTAATAAAATAGATATCATATCCTATAATAGTCTTAAGATCAAATATATTTACAACTTTATCAAAAGAAAATTATACAAAATAGTAAGTGGTTATTTTCCTTATTTGATTCTAGCTGGAATGATTCTCACTTATCCTATCTAGCTGCCAGCTTCCCCATTTGTAGCTTTGTCCTTACAAAATTCTTAGAATTGACCTTTTAGAGTTGGTAGGAGCAAGCCTATAATGTTTATAAAAACAAGCCTATGGAGTCTATATAAATAAGACTACAAAGTCCATCAAAACAAGATTGTGAAGTCCATAGAAATGAGAAATTAGAGTCCATAGAACCAAGCTTGTAGAGTCCATAGAACCAAGCCTACAGAGTCCATAGAGCCAGGCCTACACAGTCTATAGTTTTGTTGGATGAAGATGAAAATTGCACATTCACTTTACATTGCATGTGTCTTTTTTTGGCATCCTTCACAAAAAAAAAAACTAAAACATGTTATTTATTAGATATTAATGAAAAAGTAAAGGCTTAGTCTTTGGTTCAATATAAACAAGACAAATATCTATTTTCCATGCAATAACTATCTAACAATCTAAGATTTGCATAAGATAATATCCTTAGAGAGATGAATTGAAGGAAATAACATGTCAATAATGAGCCATATTCTGAGCTCATCATCTCCCCTAAGATTTACCTTTTACAAGTCCCATTGTAAACATTTATTAGCAATCATAGTTCTGGCTTCTGCTTTCCACACTTTGACTCAGATCATATTCATAAAATTCATCTATTATATGTTTGTATAAATTTCTTGTAAATCCTTGATGTGCTTAAATCATTTTATTCCATATATTGAATTGTTCCTCTGATTATGGAGCCCAATTCTACCATCCTAGAATAGGTATGATCAGTAAAGGGGGTCTATATCTCATGCCAATCCATTTCTACTCTCCTCCAGATTTTATTACCTCTATTAAGATTTCCAAAATTGAGGACGCTCTCCTCATACTCCATATTAAGTTATTTGGGGACATAACCTCTCATCTTTTAAAAGGCACTAAAATTTAGTCCCATCTATTTACACTTATAGCCACCATTAAATCAAAACTCTATCTTGAAAATAAATCAAAAGAAATAGCACAATCATATAGAGCCTATAAATAATATGTTTTAACCTCATCATTTAACAAAGCATAGTTAAAATTCTATTTGATCAATCTGGGAATAGGAAAGGTTGGTTGAACACATAATCCTGTAGTCTTAACATGATTTGTTTAGTCCTTAAATATGATTTTCCATGCTATTTAATTTTTGAATATAGAATGTAATGCCATTAGTTGAAATTCTCCAACATGAAGGTTTATCAAAAATTTATTGTGCTCATGGTCTCATAGAATCAAATCATGCAAATAAAATTCATAAAGCAAATCCTACTGACCAGGTTCAACACTATAGAAAATTTCCAAAAATGTTGTTGGCTACAAAATTTTGTAAGGAAGGTGAAAAGAAATTTGTAAAAGTTTCCATCTATAAAATTGTTCAAATAAAAACAAATTTTATGTAGGAGAAGGATTCCTACATGCCAAAAGGGTTTCCCCTAATTTGTATGCATCCTACAAATTTTCTTCTAAATCTTAGACTTTAGTTTCTAATTCTTTCTTTTCATTTTCCAAGAGTTTGTTTGAAGAAGTTGCATCTTTGTTTTTTTGTTTAATTACAAAATATTCTTCTTCAATTTGATTTAGTATTTTTAAGGGAGAAATAACTCGATCACTTGTTTGACAACCATGGTCAACAAATAAGTTAGGAGGAGGAGGTGCAATATTAGGTGCTTTGAAAGAGTTTACCAAACTCTACAATCTCCTATTTTCCTTCTTTAGACATTCTATATATATCCAAAGATCTATTTGTTCACTTTCATATTCCTTTATTGTTTCCTCTAATTTGTGAACTTCTGATGCATGATTAGTAGATGCTATATCTAATTTTTGCACCAACAATGAGTGGAGATGATCCTTATTCTCCAATTGACTGATAAAGTCAACAATGTTAGCTATTCATTGTTGTTCAAGAGCCTAAGATTGAGAAATCTACAAAGTTAACCATAGAATGGGATCATTTATATTAGATGATTCACCTTTCTCATTGGTACATATAGTTTTCCATTTATCCATTATAGTTTTAACTAGAATAGGTGGTTGCGTTGCCATACTTGATTCCTCTACTATGTGTGGCTCTTCCTCTAAAATTGGCTCCTCCATTATGATTAGAGAGTTACTTTTAGAAGGAATTTCTTCAATATCTATAGGTACATGGATATTTTCATGTATGAGGGAATGAGATACCAAATTAAGACTTTTTATAATGTCTGTAGCTTCTTGTTCATCTTCATCTATTAGAATGAGCCTCCTCCTTCTTTTGGTCACTCTTTGAGCTACACTTGGTTGGATTTCCTTCTCAACCATCAATCCCTTAGTATTCTCAAGTTTTATAGCAACCTTTTGTCTCAGTTTTCTTCTTCTTGATAAGGGAATTAGTTGTACTACAGATTCATGAGGTTCCTATGGAGACCTTGAAACTTCAAAAATTTGAGATCTTATGATTCTTCTTGAAGAAGAAGAAGAAGGATTTTCTATTGGGACTATAGTCTATAGATTATTCCTTGGTGTTATTTTATTAGCTAATGTATAAGGTAGAGATGAGTGTTTCTATGGTGAATTTGGGGTTTCTTGTGTAGGCAAATTTGGAATTTATTATGCTATACTGTTATGAAATTCCTTCCAGACCTCTTGTCCTTACTGAAGGAAGTGATGTTGGATAATGAGATGAATAAGGCCATGATGCCTAAGAGTAGCATTAGTTGTTATATATATAACTTGTAGAGCACCATAGAAGGATGGGAGATTAATTTTTTACTGAGGGTTTTGTCTCCCATGCTTAAGATGTACTACCATTTTCATGACATCCCCCCCTAAAAGACTATGTTGCTCTTCATAAATGATATAATTGAGTACCCACTTGGAAAAATATTTCCAGGGTTCAAACAATGAATTTCTACTAATCCCTTTTGATTTTACCATGGAATTTACTAGACATGAAGTCCCAATCTGCTCATTACCATTAAACTAACTAATCAAATCACTAGATGAAATTCTGCATGTAGCTCTCATTCCTCCATCTAGAAATTATATAATTTGGCTTATAACTTGAGTTGTAATAGGAATAACAATGCCTTTCACAATTAAAAATTTAGGGGTGAGATTAGTGATGAATTCACTTACCATTATTTCATCGAAACCCTAGAACTTTTCAATGAAAGGTAGTCAACCATTAGCTCTAAACACTACCATAGAAGCTTTGTGTTTATGAAACTTTGTTAGATCCTTTAGCTCTGATCTTGTCTTCTATCCCATTTTTATGCAAATTTATAGTCAACTCTATTCTTGTAACTCTGATTGAGGTGCAGACTAGTCTTTTGTCAAAATTGGTAGGCAACAGTCATTGAGGATTTACAGGTGACAATCATGGAGGATCTATAGACCAATTTTTTTTGAATTCTATAGACATAAAATGGTTCACATGAAACACTACAATTTCATGAGTTCATAGTTTGATATGATGATTTGATACAGTTAGGCACCACATGTTTTTATGGAGTGTGCTAGCCATTTTGTCTCAAAAATATAAGTTATGTGAAATGATGATGTGTCACATTGACAGTGATAATAATTTATTACTTCATTTAAAACCCCTTTTTATGACATCTTGTCATTATGATACTTGATGACTCAATTGATTATATCAAATTTGCACACTTATCCATACAAATTTGGTGGCTTGGTTGCATGCTTATTTTTTATTATGGTATGTGTCATGTCATTCCATTTTGGAAGATTCAAATTTGGGTCATCTCTATAAAATAAGTCTTAATTAAATTGAAGATAATTAGTTAACTAAACATAGATAAATAAAATATGTCTTACTTACTTTAATCTTAAATGTTATCCTTTGCTCACCATGTGTCCTCCACAAATAAGTTTGCATTGATTAGTTTATTGCATAAAGATGACCAATCATAGTGTCATGATGAGATTTTATTATAGTTTATTGTTTTTTTTTTGTGCTTTGGGTATCCATTGCTGGTTTTCTAGCCAAATCCCTTTTTACAATGCATAGCTAGCTAACAAGCTGGTTTTGTGGGCATGCATTGTCAATAGCATCCCTGGAAGGATTTTCACTTTTACTAATTTTTTTTTTAAATTTATTGCTAGACTACAAGATTATCAAGGAGCATGTTCACTGGAAGAAGTAGAGCTCTATAGAATAGCTACTTGATCCTTTACCTTTTGAATAAATTATTTTTTATTGAGAGGTTTCTGATAGAGCTTCAATCTATGTCCATTGACTAACAAAGCCCTTCTACTGTCATCAATAGGTATTAGCTTAACAAAACTATTTTCATAAACCTCCTCAATCTAATAAGGTCCCAACTATATTTTTTTAGTTTTCCTTTGAACTATTGAAATTTGGAATCAAACAATAGTGCCCAATCTCTTTTCTAAAAATTTCATTGCTTGATTTGTGAATCATGCCAAACTTTTCTTTGATGTTGTACTAGTTTAGTTCTTTGTAGTGCTTCCATCCTCATTATATCAAGTTTATTAAGCTATAGGAGTCTTTCTTTTTGTATTTATTCTAATTCAATTTTCTATAGCTATTTTTTAAAGTTTGCAATTCAAATTCAATAGAGAATAAAGGCTTCTTACCATAAAGCAATTCATAAGGTGAAAATCTAATTATTGTTTTCTAAGTATTATTATAGGCCCAAACAACTTCTGGTACCTTATCTACCCAATCCTTTTTGCTATAATTAACAACCTTGGTTAAAATGGTTTTTAGTTCTCTATTGGTGAATTCAACTTGCCCATTAGCCTACAGATGGTATGGAGATTTTTTTGTGATGAATTTGATACACTTGCATGAAGTGCCTTATCATGTTTGACATGAGTTACGGTCCTTGATCTAAGACTATCTCTCTTAGAGCACCAAATCTTTACATGATTTTGAAATATAAGAAATCAGCTACCATCTCTTCTCTTGCATGAGTTAATGTTTCTACTTCTACTCACTTGGTCACATAGTCTATACATACTAGGAGATATTCTCTTCCTCTAGGAGGATCCACTGGACCTATAAAATCAATTCCCCATTTATCAAATGGTTCTAAAATCAATTAAGGATGAGGGTGCAGAGACATCTCTATTGAAAGAGTAGGCTGTCTAATTCTCTAACAATCATCACAATGTCTGTCATATCTTTTTACTTACAGATCAAGGTGAGGCCAATAGTATCTTGCTCCCAAGATTTTATGTATGGTTCTTTGAGCTAAGTAATGACCTCCTCCTAATTCATCGTGACAAGATTTGATGATATCATAAGCTTCATTATTTTCCACACACCTATGAAACACATGGTCAAGTCTAAGTTTGAATAAAATTCCATTAATCGATTTGAAAGAATAGCTTTCTTTGAATAAATGTTTCTTTTCTTTTTGTGAAAAATGCAGAGGAAAATTCCCTATGGCGAGGTAATTGGCTATATTAGTAAACCACAAAGATTTTGGTGAAATAGCAAATAGTTGTTCATTTGAAAAGTCATCTTCTAATGGTACTTATTCACCTTTAGTGTTTATTCTTGACAAGAAATCAGCCACCACATTAGACTTTCCTAGTTTGTCTATAATAGTAACATTAAATTATTATAAGAGCAACAACCATCTAATAATCCTACCTCCCACAATTGGTTTGTTGGTAAGATATCTAATATCTAGATGGTCTATATATACAAATACCTTATAGCCTATTATGTAGTGTTTGAATTTTTTAATTACATAGATTATAGCTAGGAATTCCCTCTTAGTTGTGGTGTAATTTTTCTCATCAGGTGTCATGTTTTTGCTAATATAATATATAGCATACATGTTTTCCTCTTCATCCCTTTATCCAAGGACTACTCCTAGTGTTGTATTAGAAGCATATATGTATATATGGAATGGCTTAGTCCAATCTGGTCCTCTCAATACTGGAGCAGTAACAAGTTTAACTTTGATGGTCTCAAAGGCTTGTTGGAAACTATCACTCCATTCGAATGTACTATCTTTTGTAAGCAAGGCAAATATAGGGGAAGCTATTTCGATAAACTTATCTATGAAGCATCTGTAGTAACCAACATGTCCCAAAAAACTCTTAATTTTAGTTTTGTGTTTGTGGAATGGATAAATTGGAGATTATTTTGACTTTCTTTGGATCTACTTGAATGCCTTTTGCAAAAATATGGTGTCCCAGGACTATTCCTTCATCCATCATTAATAAACATTTCTCATGGCTCAAAGATAATTGGTGTTCCTCACATCTGATCAATACTCTCTCCAAATTGGTAAGAGCCTCTTCATAAGTTTCACCATAAATGGTGAAGTCATCCATATATACTTCAACACAATCATTTACAAGGTCAGAGAATATTACTAAAACTACTCTTTAGAAGGTTTTTAGAGAATTACAGAGTCCAAATGGAAGTAATCAATAAGCAAAAGTTACCCAAGGGTAGGTAAACATGGTTTTATCTTGATCTTCAGCTACTACTGTTATCTAGTTATACCCACTAAACCCATTTAGGAAAGAAAAAAATCTCTTCCTTGCCAAGTTGATAAGAACTTGATCAATGAAAGGTAAAGGAAAGTAATATCTGAGTGTTGCTTTGTTCAATTCTCTATAATCTACACATACCCTTAATTTTCAATTTTTCTTTGGCACAATGACCAGAGATGGAAGCCAGAAGTTGTCTATGATGGGGTAAATAAACCCAATTTCCAGCAACTTTTGGATTTATATTTTGATGATTTTTTTTAATGCTAGATTTATTATTCTTTGTGGTTGTTTGACTGATTTGATAGATTTTATGTAAATGTGATGAGTGCATAAAATGGGTTGAATTCCCTTCATGTTGGTATAATCCCAAGCAAAACCCTTGGTATGTCTTTCTAGTACTTCAAAGAGTTGATCTTCCTCTTCATTTGTTAACCAACTATTGATGTTTGAAATCTTTCTAGGTAATACAATGATTGGTTTTTTACCTAGGTAATTGGATTCTATTTTCTTAAACTCACTAATCAATAAGTTTAGAGGACATGGATGAGGATGTAGCTTATGAAACATAGTTACATTATCAACAAACTCTTTTTTAGAAGGATTCAGTCTTGGTAGAGAATAATGAAAGAAATGAGTTTGTTGTTGTTCTACCAATTTCCATACACTTTCTTGAATCAATCCATGATCATATGGTAAAGAAATAATAGAAGAATTAGAATTGGAGGTTTCAAAATATTTTGTTTGACCCAAGAATTCTAAACTAAGGTAGTCTATAATTTTTAGATTGGCAGAGTTTATAGCTTTTGGATTAGCAAAGTCCATAGATTTTAGATAGGTAGAGTCTGTAGATTTTAGACTGGCAGAGTCTATAGATTCTAGGTATATGTTTCCATTCAATTCTTCCATGTGTTTTTTAACTATGGTCATAGCTAATGAGGAAATGTTGTTTAATGTGTTGTCTGATTTATCCACCCAAAGTTATTGTATGTAATTTTTTGATGGTTTTGTAGGAGGATACAAAGAGATGCATTTGGATTTTATCCCATTAGGAACGGTCATGTCTCCTGACCTACAATCAATCAATGCTGCTACAATAGCCAACCATGGTCTATCTAGGATTATGAGATATCCTAGATTCTTTGTTTTGGGTTGCAAAACCATGAAATCTACTAGATACTCCTAAGATTCTATTAGTACTTCAACATTTTTTGCAGAGTCCATAGATTTTGGACTGGCAGAGTCTGTAGATTTTAGACTGGCGGAGTCTATAGATTCTGGGTATATGTTTCCATTCAATTCTTCCAAGTGTTTTTTAACTATGGTCATAGCTAATGAGGAAATGTTGTTTAATGTGTTGTTTGATTCATCCACCCAAAGTTCTTGTATGTAATTTTTTGATGGTTTTGTAGGAGGATACAAAGAGATGCATTTGGATTTTATCCCATTAGGAATGGTCATGTCTCTAGACCTGCAATCAATCAATGCTACTACAATAGCCAACCATGGTCTATCTAGGATTATGAGATATCCTAGATTCTTTGTTTTGGGTTGCAAAACCAAGAAATCTACTAGATACTCCTAAGATTCTATTAGTACTTCAACATTTTCTATAGTCCCTTCTAGTTTCATTACAGACTAGTCTGCCATTTGAATAATGGTAGTTGTAGGTTGCATTCTCATAAGAGATAACGCATGGTGAGTATTAGTTGACATAACATTGATTTCTACTCCTAAATCTACCAAGATGTTAGGAATTTCTTTACCTCTAATTGTAACTATGATCACTAGGCTTTTCAGGTTTGCATATTTTGGAACTAATAGTTTTCTTGCTAATAAATCAGTAAGTTTTCCATCAACATGAATGGTTCCAAGATGTTTTACTTTCCTCTTAGGTTTCTTGATATAAAGGTTTTTGATGATCTTGTTTAATTCAGGTATATCCCTAATAGCTTGAAGGGGTACCTTAATATTGATCATTTGTAACTCCTGGACCAGGTCTGATTCTGGTTTAATACTAATTTATCTTAATCTTTCTGGAAAAGAAACTACTGGGGTAGTAGTTTTTTCTTTATTTGCTTTAGGTCTTATTTTTATTTCAACCTCTCTAGTGTTTAATTGAGATGATTCTGTCTTTTTATTTTTAATAGATATCTCAGAAATGAGAATTAGAGGTTTTTGTATAGTTTTTCCTAATCTCAAATGTATGTCTAAACACTCAATAGATCCAATATTGATTGTATCCTCCTATTCATTAATATAAATAGGTGTTGGTTGTTTATTTTTTAGATTTGCTATTGGTTGTGCAAGCATTGAGGGTTGATTAATTTGTCCTTGTTGCTAAATAACTAGGGGTAGCATAATAGTTTGATGTTGAAGTGGTCTTCTTGGTTGGGTATATTATGATTATGGTTCCACTATTGATTCCATTGTTGGTATGGTTAAGGCATCTATTGTTATTGTGGTACCCATTATTGTTGTGGTTGTGGCACCATCCATGGGGGTGTTGGCATCCAATCTTGTCCTACCCATGGATTTTGAGTTGATGGAATTTAGGGTTGATTATAAAATGGTGAAGGAACTAAAACATTCCATGGTACCATCCATGGATTAATTAGATTTTTTTCATCAAACTATCCTTGAGCCTAGTTTTGTGGGACAAAGTTTTGTCTCTAGATATAATTTATTTCTTCAGTGGACTGGACTTGTGTTTTAATTTAATTCTTTAAAATAGGTAAAAGGGTGAAATGTTTGGTATCATGATCTATTGCATCATAGATCCCACATGATGACACATGGTTCTATCTAGTGGATAGTCTCTAAGGGCATGTTTATGTATACACTTAGGATAGTAGATTGCTAAAGGTTTTGTTGCATTTACCTTAGCTTGAAGGCCATCCAAGGTACTATTTAGTGTAACCAAGATATCTATCTTTAGATTAGCAAATTATTCCATTAACTTACCCACTTCATTAAATTTCCCAAATCTTCCTTTCCTAATTCTAGGTTTTATTTAAGAGTAGTTGGTACAAAGCTCATAAATCTGATCAAAAACCAACTTATTTATATCTCCTCCACCCATTAAATTTAAGGCATCTCTAGTGTCTTCATCTAACCCTTTCAAGAAAACCAATTTTTGAACATCTTCAGTGAGTAGATAATTTATTCTTTTATGAGTGAACATGAATCTATCCAAATAATCCTCTAAAGATTCATCCTCATTTTATTTGATTTTTAAGAAATCCTCTTTTCTTTTTCACACTCAATATTAATGTTGGTATTTGTTCAAGAATTCTATTTCCATGTCATCCTATGTTCTAATAGAATTGGAAGGTAAACCCATGAACCATCTCATAGCAACATCTTTAAGTGTAGAGAGAAATAGTTTTAATTTCTAGCCATCTGTTGTGTAATCATAGGTGTGACATAACACCTTAAACTCAAACAAGAATTGATCAGGATCTTCTGTAGATCTTCCCCAAGAATTTAGAAAATTATCTAGTGAAATATTTTTCATGGGGGTTTGATCATTAGGATCTATAAAAATAATAAAGGATAAAGTCCTTCCTAGTTGTATAAGTTGTTGATTTTATTGGAGAGCCATTTCTTCTTCTGATGATGTTTCAAAATGGGATGATCTTCCCACTGAATATTTTTGGTATTAGTTATGGGTTGTTCAAAATTCTCACAATTTTCTTCAATTACATATTTTTGAAATGCTTCTTCTAAATCCTTGGCAACTTCTAAATAGTGTCTTCTTACAAGAGATTGATCTTGAGGAATTTGTCCTATGGGGCTTTCATATGGCAATGGCCTAGTTTCTATCAAAGTTTTAGAAGATTCTTGCAAATAGGTTTCACTTGTATGTTCTGGTTCACTACTCAAAGATGTTAAAGGAGTGTCCACTTGTGTTCTTGGTGGAAATTTTGGGATAAATCATCCTTTAAAATATCTAGGATGGTACATTAATTTATTGAATTTTTATAGGATTTTATGGGTTTTTATAATATTTTATATTTTACACTCTAGATCAATAATTATTACCTTAATAACAACTTATATTCCCTGGTAATAGTGTCAAAAATGATGAGTGTCATTTAACTCCTCATTTAATCAATATTCAATTAATGTCATATCAACTAGGGCTGGTGTCCAAAATTGTCTATAGTAAGGTATGGGATGGCAGATCTAGAAGGTAGCTTGTGGGGGTGTTTGATTGTCCTATTTTATAATTGAATAGAGAAAGAAATGTGTCCTAAACTATGTGATTCACTCTTTTTCTAAAAAGGAATAAATCAAATCAATCCACTCTTTTGCTGAATGTAAAAGATCACACTCGTATTTACGCTTGCATGGAAAGTAAAATCACATTTCTTCACTAACAAAAGGAAATTCGTTTCACACATTTGCTATAAAGGAAAACACACATTGCTTAAAAGGAAATAACTTTGAAATAAGAAAATGATTTTTTTAAACTATTATTTTATTTTGATGTTTTTATGAGTAACAAGATTCTAATTAATTATAACAATGAATTAGTAAAAAATAACATAAATACCATACATAGTTCTTGGTTCCAAGGAGAGTGGGCCCTTGCTCCTTTTAGACTCAGGTACAAAGATTAATCAATGCTAAAAACTGATGTATTAATTCATAAAATTGAAATGATTACAATTTGTCTAAAACATGTAATATGCTTGTACAAATCTTTTCTTCTATTATCTACTCTCTATCATCTGATATCTAATATATGAAAATCATACATTTTATACTAATATAATCAACTCAAAATAGGATGCAAAGGAATAATATTCCTTGGTCAATCCAATCATCCAAAGATAGGAGATTGGATTTCCAAGAGATCTAATTATTCCAATAAAATAGATATCCTATCCTATAATAGTCTTAAGATCAAATATATTTACAACTTTATCAAAAGCAAATAATAAAAAATAGTAGGTAGTTATTTTCCTTATTTTATTCCAGCTAGAATGATTCTCACTTATCCTATTTGGACACTAGCTTCCCCATTTATAGCTTTGTCCTTACAAAATTCTTAGAATTGACCTTTTAGAGTCAATAGGAATGAGCCTGCAAAGTCCATAAAAACAAGCCTACAGAGTCTATAGAAACAAGCCTATGGAGTCCATAGAAACAATCTTACAGAGTCTATAGAAACAAGCCTAAAGAGTCCATAAAATGAGCCTATAGATTTCATAAAACTAAGCCTATAGAGTCCGTATAACCAAGCCTGTAGAGTCTATAAAACCAAGCCTATGAAGTCCATAGTTCTACTGGATGAAGATCAAAATTGCACGTTCACTTTACATTGCCTGTGTCTTTTTCTTGAGCATTCTTCACAAAAAAATCACTAAAACATGCTATGTATTAGACATTAATGAAAAATTAAAGGCTTAGTCTTTAATTTAATATAAATAAGATAAATATCTATTTTCCATGAAATAGCTATCTAACAATCTAAGATTTGCATAAGATAATATCTTTAGAGAGATGAATTGAGGGAAATAACATGCCAATAATGAGCCATATTCTGAGCTCATCATAATTCAAATTATTTCATGTTCATTCCTCTTTATTTCTTTTCCTTTCATTCCACTTCGAATAATACATGGTTTAATTCAAAATAGCATTTTTATTTCACATGAATAAACAAGACTCTTAGACACCATGCTCTCTCAATTCTCTTTCTTAGAAACTAAGTCTAAATTTTTCAAATGATGATCATTTTTAGCACCCATTTTTGGTTCTTTGAATCTATATGGAGGAATAGAAAAATCCATCAAAATTTAAAATCTAAATAATTTAAAACAAAATTCAATGACTAAAAGGCAACACATGTTTTTAAAATTCAAAATCACATCAAAAGACATGATTCATAGCACATCTCATATCTCCAATCAAAACTCAAACTCCATAGTTGGCCTCATGATAGAGATGAGGTCTATTGGCATATGGTGGACCAATACATTAGAATATGCGAATTTAGAAAACTCTATAATGTTACCTAATTTATCATCTAATTACCCAATCTTTGCAATAGACTAACAAAATTTTAAGTGGTATTAAGGAACAAGGAACATGTTATGGGAAATTAGGCCCATTTTAATTTTCATGTATATATCCTTCATGGGATGATATTCATACTTCATTTGTTGACCCAATATTTGTGTGATTAGGAGAAGTTATTTAGAGTCCTTAATGTCTAAAGTCCTTTGATTTTGATAAACCTAATCTTAGCGTATTGACTTCAATAAATATTTTATCTACCTTTATTTTTCCTTCATTTCCCCCACCACCTATTTAATTTCCCCCATTGATAGGTAGGTTTTATTATAAATATGTTTTCCCACTTTTATATCCCCTATTATTCACATGTTAAAAACATACTAGCATGTTGTAGAAAATGGGTCACTTGTTTAAATCATTTACTCCATCAATCACTTATCTAGTTGTCCAAGTTAGTTATAGACTTATTACAATTAGGCATAATCATGAAATAAACCTGAGGCACTCAACATTTGTCACTCAACTACACCGACATCAATTCACATAAGGCACAAGCCTTATTTTCTCACCCAAAGTGTAGTAGAGAAATAACCAGGGCTCATATTGGGCTAGTAATACCATGGCATAACTCATTCTTTAATGGGTTTGGTCATTTACAATAATTGCATTTGTAATTTCATTAGTTCAAACTATTTCTAGGCCAGGTTGAAGGTCTATAGGTGTAAAACCTATTTAGGTAGATACTTTTGGTCATCTGGGCATAAAGTTATATCAGGTTGGTCTATAGTATTATGGGGACAAGCCTATGTTTTATCATGCTTAGCATTCTTCAATCACTTGAAGGGTTCAATGGAATATCTTAGATCAAGGGTTCATGCTAGATTAGTGATTTAAGCATAGGTATCATCAATTAGCCTGGGATATTTCCTAGGCTTAGAGTATTCCTATATAATATGTTGATGTCATCCTTTACATAGGGATGACATTAATGGGTTGGATTAAAAACTTGGTAGAATTTAGTATTCATAATATAAATCTAAGCATTTCAAATATTACAAACATTATATAATTCATTCTTATGCAAAGAACATAATTATAACCATCAAATCCAAATCAATACTCATTTGGGTGTGATGCCATTCTTCATTAACAAAATTCAAATACATAGAGTACATATCAAGAAATAGAACACATTCTCATCTTAAAGCTACAAAGGCCCAGAGGCTCACAAGAGAGTTTGTGCATTACAATGTGCCAATGTGGAGCCTCAAAGGAATCCATACTAAGCCTAAGTTTCAATGGAGGTTTCTTCACTCAATATAACACTAACTCTATAGAGCTTCACTTTATCAAGTCACATCCTTTGCATCCTAGTTTGAGCTTGATTTTATAACTTTGAAGAGCACCTTCTATTAGGGTAGAGTTATGCACATTAGTTGCCAAGCTAGAGCTTCTCTCAATCATTTTGTTGGATTCATTACTTTATGCCCTTCACACTATGATCACCATGTGCCCCTCTCTTTTTATATTCCCAAAACAATCATATAATTTTTTAGCCACTTACCAACTAGTGCAAGGTGTGCATCGATCCATCTAGTTGGTGTAAAATATATCAAAATAGCAGTAATCCTAATTGAATGTCTTGCATTGAAGTGTCTATAGATTTTGTGTAGATGTAGACTTAGATAAAACGGGGCCTAACATAACACTTATTTCATTCATGTTTATATATCCTTAGAACAAAATAGTATTCCTAAGTTACTAAGGATTGCTTTCTCTATACCACTGCTTGACATTTCTAGAATTAGCTTAGTTTATTCACAAATTTTCCATTGTTTTACTTCCTTTTTTTGAACAACTGTGTCTATTTATATATTTTTTTTATACTTACATTTTTTTACACACCTACATCAATTTCTATTTTTAATACTTTTTCCATTGTTGAGTGAGGTTAGATTGTTACTTATCACTCACCAATGTTGTTTTGCATTTTATCTATTTTTTCCATTGATGGTTGAGTAAGGATTGTTATTACTTACTCATAAATGTTATTTTATCATTGATTTCTCATATTTGTTTAATTAAGTATTATTATTGATTTCACATTTATGTTTGATTACCATTTCTAATAGCATCCTTAGTTTGACATGATTTATTTTCCTTTCTTACTTAAGGTTTAATTTTTTGAGTTATACAGTTATTTAATAGCCTTAGATTTTTAGTTACTTAATTTAATATAAATTTTGACTTGTTAATTTGGTATTAACTTAACATTAATCACCCCAACTTACCAAATTTCCAAGTACATCATGCCTACATCTTTCTAGTTATCTTGGCTTTCCTACATTTCTTTGTTTTTTTCTCTTTAGTTTTGTATCCTTGGGTTTGTCTAAAGCATCCTTTATGACCTCCATGATCAAAACTAAAAACATAATAGACAACAATAAAATGATAAAGGTAAGTCAAGGCACACATAAATTACTTTTATTTTTAGTTATTAATTTTTTAGACATTGACTTTCAGTTATTTTATGCTTTAAAATACTCTAGTTTATTTAGCTTCAACATTGTGTGTTTCTATGTTATTTTCTCAAATCACAATCCCTTATTTCACCTGAGAAACATGTGATGAGATTAAAGTGGGGCATATGTATACACATAATACTTTAAAAATTTATCAATTATTGATGTTTTCTATCTTGTAGGAACATGTCAAGTCTCAATCTCTCTGAGTGCATGCCTTAAAGGGTGAACCTAGAAAGGGGTGGGAAGACCATTGGTGCTTCACATTATTTTTGACCCATATACCACCACTTACTATCTATAAAATCATCTCCTATACACTCCCATAAACTTTGAATCCTCTCTTACACACTCCTCCAAGTAATTCACTACCTTAATTAACCCCTAACTAAGACTAAAACCCTTTTTAACATTTACCTATCAATTTCAGCCTAGGTCGACCTTATATTCTAATTTTTATTTGTATGTTATGGGTCTAAGTCAACCTTGGCCAACCTAGACTAGGACCTAAGTTATTTTTATCAATTAATAATATAGATTTAATTGGGATGACCCTATCAGTTAAACTTATGAAAAGGTTTAGGGTTAGATTTAGCTATCTATACACATTCTTTTCACTTTTTATTAAAGAGAAATAGAATCAATTATTAATTTTATCTTCTTTACAATTTTTTATTCAACCATTCTACTTGAGGAGTTATTTCTTAGGGTTTATACTTGAGAAATAATATTTTCTTGTGGAAAAGTTTTGGATGCTTAGGCCTATCTTAGTGATCCTTGTAAACCATAACAACCTCTTGTGAAACACCTTTGTCCAAGGTAGAGATTGAGTCTTGATGGGTCCATCTTAAAGGAAAGTATCTCTAACTTTACTCCTCTATTTTAGTAGATATAAGTAACATAAGTAATGGATTTTCAATGTAGGTATCTCTCCATGCATTAAGGTTATATCTATACATACTTTAATTATAGTTATTCTATGCATGTTTACTTTTTATTATTATTACCCCCACTTTATTTCAAAATATTTAATGAGCACTAGATTATATTTTACTTTACTTTGCATTTTCTTAGTAAATATGAAAACATAGGACCTAACTAACGCTATTTCATAGTATTTCTTGACTAGAGGCTTTATAACCATCTCTAGTGATGTTATTATGGTTAGAGATCCCTTGGTTAGGTCTAGTGGATCCATATTGGTCATGAAACCTAATATATAATCTATAAATAAATGTAAGTGTAAGTATGATTTATCTTCTATGATCTAGGATTGATTCATAGGCCAGCTACATTTTCCTTTGTATACATAACCTATGCAATATACTTGTGCATGACATCTATGTACTTTTATATTTTTCTCAATTTGTCCTATTGATTCACATTAAATTATTAATGAATATATAATTTCACACAGAAAAAAATACACATAGTCACCATTAGGAAAAAATACCTCATTATTATGAAAAAATAAGATAGTTATAAAAAATGATTGAAATAAATGACTAAAAAGGAAATACTATGTTGAATTTTAACTTAGTCAATGGCCTTATTTTATGGTATCCTTTTTAAGTGTTATACATGGTAGGGTCTGTACCTACATCTATTTAAATTCTTGGGGATCATCTCACCATCCAAAGAGTGCAACTTACATGCACCATCCTCCAAAATATTGAAGATGATAAACATCCCCATCCTTTAATATGGATCTTTCATGTGTGTTTAACATACCTTTAATCATATAATACCACATAAGTTCCATTATACTAAACATTTTACTTAGTTTCCTTATCATTCCAAATTTTCTATGTCGACATTTCTATCTTTTGGCTCCATATTTCCAGTATTTGCTTCAAATCTAACTTTAAAAGCTTCTCTAGCCTCTTATCCAAGGATTTTTTATCATAGAAACACCATCAATGGACTATGTAAAAATAAATTCTATAATAATTATTTATTAATTATAAAACACTAACTAAAAGGGTGTATACTTATTAAATGTCTTAAAACTTACCTTGTAGTCCCATGGTACTAATGATACTTTTTCATCCTAATATTTGTAAACTATATCATAAATCTTGGTAATAATAATACCAAGTATTAATTTTAAATATTCAACATCCCCATTGTAATGTGAATGGTTGGGAATCATCTTATGGTTTCAAATTTTAATTATTAGTACCATCTCTACCAAGAATTGATTACTTTTATCACTTTTTAGACTTAGTGGGAATCTATGCCTACTAATAATCATTTCTCATGAAAATCTTGAAGATCTAGTTGAAATGATTTGTAATATACCTATTTTCCACCTAGTTAATTATGTCATATTAATTTTAATATATTTTGTGCCACTCATATGTGAAACTTGCTCTGGTTTTCCCAAAACATCAATATCCCACTTCTCAAATGGTTCCTAGGCCAAGACTAGGACAAATAACATCTCATCCCACCTACTTGATTTCCTAATTAATTGATCAATGTCACACTTTATTACTAATTCATTATAAAAATATATTTCATGTAGTATATGTTCCAACATAGTTACCCCAAATGATTCCTTTATAACCCTTACTCAAGACTTATTCCTACTCATGCTTCAAAACACATTTCTACCCAATAAGTTGATAAGGAGATAGATGCACCTATAATTTATTATTTTCCTTTATCTTATAATTACTTGGATCCATTCTAGATGTCAAGGATGAAATAAGTTATTTTAATTCCTTTTTAACTCTTTTCACTCTATATAGTTTCATGTCGAACATGTCATCTTCTACATTGTGCACACTTCCCCTATGTCAATATAAGATAATTTATTAAACCCAAAATTATACATTACAAGAATCATCATCACTTAAAATTAAAACTCTTAAAATAAATTTATACACCTAAAACTCATACCACAAAAATCATAATATTTACCAAATACTTTAATGCCTCAAATTTTGTGAAGAACATGAATGACATTATGAGTAAGTGTTGGAAATATTTTTGGAGTATGTAGTTCATATATAATGACTCTTGTTTAGAGGTGGTATAGTTGTGATCTATTAAAAAGAGTTTCATACTTGTAAATTAAATGGGGGTGACCAATCTCACCTTCCCTTGGTTGTGCTAGAATAACACTTATTACATTCTTGGAATGATCAATGTGAACATAGAAATGTTTTTTTTATTTGGGAGCTATAGAATTGGCATGATAGGTAACACTTATTACATTATTTAATGTATCAATGTGAAGATGGAAATGTTTGTTTAGTTTTGGGGCTATAAAATTGGCATCCTAGCTATTTTCTTCTTAACTATTTCATACACCTCAAGTTTTATTTGAAAGCATACACATATTCCATCATTCCTTAGTGTATGAACCTAATTTTGGTACAAGGCTTATTATTATAATAGTTTTAGCATTGTTTTTTAGTGTATCATTCATCAATTTGGTTTAGATAGTTATTGGCACTTTCCCATGTATTTGTCATGTCTTCTTCTCCATTTATCCTTGTCTCACTCTCTTTATTATGTTTTTTGTCTTCTATGTTTTAGCATTGGGTATCAATTCATTTATCTATCTTTTTCCTCTATATTCTTCTTATTTTCTTTATTTTTTTGTCATTTTTTCCTTTGGGATGAATTCAATAGTTTGATAAATATTTCATATGTGGAATCATTAGGCCACTAAATCCATCCTTCTTTTTTTGGGTCTTTATCACCCTTTCCATTTATTTACATTTTTGGGTCCTATATTTTTGGTTCCATTCTTTATCCTTAGGATGACTTGCACATCAATAGTCCCTAATTTAAATTTTATGAGGCTATATATACATCACCTCCTAGCAACATTTTAATACAAAAGGACTATTTTAGATAATATGGACTTATCAATAGTCTAAATTTATGAAAACTATCAAAGATAAATTGGGTTTTATCAAAATTTAGTTAGACTTATTACAAATAAATCACATCTATCTAATGTATTTATAGTAAGTCCAAATTATTTAAAATGAACAAAAATAAGTAGTAGTCTAATTTTTTAAAACTATCATGAATGGATTGAGCTTTATCAGTAATTATTTGTACTTTTCAAGAATTAGTTGTAATTATTACAAATAAATCACATCTGTATAAAATATTTGAAATAAGTCCAAATTATTTAAAATAAATAGAAACAATTAGTAGTCAAATTTTTGAAAACTATCAAAAATAAATTGGACTATATCAAGATTTAGTTGGACTTATTACAAATAAGTCACATGACTATAATGTAGTTTTAATAAGTCCAAAATAGAAACAATTAGTAGTCCAATTTTTGAAAACTATAAAAAATAAATTAGACTTTATCAAGAATTAGTTGGAATTATTAAAAATAGATCACATATATCTATTGTATTTGTAATAAGTCCAAATTATTTAAAATGATAAAAAATAATTAGTATTCCAATTTTTAAAAACTATCAAAAACATATTAGGTTTTATCAAGAATTAATTGGGATTTATCAAGAATTAATTGGACTTATCAAGAATTAGTTGGACTTATTAATAATAAATCACATATAAGTATGAAAAATAGTCACATCATGTCATCAGAAGGCTCGTGGTCTTTTTAGCTTCAATTAAATGTATAAAACTTTTCAGACTAGTTCACAAACTATGCATTTATAGATAATAACCTTATGCAGTCTATTTCATAAGGAAGACTAATTCATACATAAACCACACCAAGCATAATGAAAATATACATTTAACATAGTTAGGTTTTGATTAACTAGTCTCATTATATCATCTACATACTCCTAATGCCACATGTCAATATGTGATTAGGCTACCTACGATGATTGGAATGCCATGTGTCAGTAGTTGATTAGATCATGAACTATTTATTTAATCTTTGGGTGATGTCCCCATGATCATCAAATTTTATATTGTATAGGCCATGTGTCAATCACTCAAAAAATCAATAGTTCACCCATATTGAATTTGATCTTCATAAGAGAGTACTTAATATTATGTTAAGTGGTATGATCATGGGTGCTCAGGTCACTCAACACCTCTTGGATATTTATATAGTCTCATGCATAGTTGATTTACCAAAATTATGATGTGTGTCACAATCATAATCACTTGTAATGCTTAGGAATTTTTTTTGTCATTCATCCTTTCACATAATTGAGTCACCATGATTATGCCACATGTCATAATCTTAGGTTCTCACGATGCTCAAAATTTTTATTTTGACTATTCATCCTTCTAATTAGTTGAGTCACCGATATTTTTCCATGTGGCATGATATCAGGGGCTTGAGATTTTACTCTTTGATATTATGGTAAATATGCTTTGTGAGTGTTGAGTTACTAAAGACCATTTTTAGAGACTTGAATGAAGTGTAATTTGAAAAATTGAAAATTCAAAGACCATTTATTGAATGCAAATATTGAATAAAAAAATTCTTGATGTGTAAATGACAAATGCCGAATTCTGATTATTGAAGCACAAATGCAAATGTAGAAAAGTTCAATACTTTTTCACAAAACTTTAACTACAAAGTGGAAAAACTCAGGAAACAAATGTTGAAGTGCAATTCTCAAAATTAAAATGCTGAAGTAGGACATTCCATGGTGTAAACCTTGAAGACCATTTAGAAAACATGAGAATGTCAAAGTGTATTTTTTAATGCAAAAAAGTTGATGAGTAAATCTTGATGTGCAAATTATAAAAACCATTTATTGAAGACCCTTTCACAGTTCACAAAATTTTAAATTACTATTTCAAATACACAAAATCTGAATACCATTTTTAAATAATAAAAATGTGAAGTGAACATTTCAATCTACAAATGCCAAAGACATTTTTTTGATTCACAGTTGTTAAAGACTGAATTGCTAAAGTAGAAAATATAAAATTCAAATGTCATGGTGTTTATTTTGAGACCCAAAATGTTAAGACCTAATTTGGAATACATAAAATGCAAAGTGACACTAGAAAAACTCTCCAAAAATAAATAAAACAATAAGGCATATCCTAAGTAAATCCAATAAAACCTTTTACATGTTTAATTAAACATTTTACATGCCAAAAATATGCACTAAATTTTGAAAAAAAATAATTCATACTTCCCATTCAAAAATTAATAAAAAACCATTTTAAATTACCAGTGTCTTGAGAGAAATCAATAAATCCCAATATTTTATTACTATTTTTGAAGTGCCTAAGGTGATAATGCATTCAAATATTCTATTACAATTCCTTTCAAAAAATTAGTGAGAACAAGTCTATGACCTCTCCAATTTTTATTTGGTTTCCAAGAATAGATGATATTATATATAAGAATGGATGCTAAAAAGGTGTCAATTGGGTTTGGATTTCATTTATAGTTTAAATAAACTTATTAAATTTATGCTTCTTCTACAAATTTTTTCCCTGCATGAAATAAAATAAACCAATATATTTTGACAATTTATTCTATATCTCCATTTATTTTGAGTATCTCAATATTGATTTCATCTCTAGTAACCCATATTGTGTAATTCACTCATGTATAATCATTAGGTCTAACAAATAACATATCTTTATTTTGCACATCTTGAGCTGAATCAAATGAAACTTTTGTTCTTTCATTTCTTAGACCAACATATGTATCTATAGATTCCGATCCAAAATCAAGGGCCCTATCATGAACCATTTTGTGTAGATATCTATGTAGGTACATATCATGGCAAGTTCTAGGCCAAAAATCTCATGTAATTCAAGTTCATAATGGAACAAGTCTTCTTTCATTGTGTCATGGATATTTTAGAATTAATATGCTAGATCCTTCCACTTACTATTTTTGGTCAAACACAATTCATTGAATTGCTTTACATACTTAATCAAATTATCTTTAATTTTTTTTCACTCTTTTTTATAATTCTATCTTAGACTTTTAAAATAATGGAATATTATGACTTTTCTCTATTTTTCAAGTCTTTTAAAATTTATTTTAATTGGATTACCTTATGGAACATTTGGTTCACCATTTTCTTTTGTTCTCCATAATTTAATCAAAGAGGATTAATTTATATATATTATAGATTTTTTTCATTGTATAATGAGCTGACCTTGATCCATGTATAGAATAAAATATTAACCTTTTGTCAGTTCTTCTATTTCATTTCTTACCTTCAGTTGGTAACTATTAACATAGTCTTTGAATTCTACTACTTTAATCAAATATCGTGTGAAGTTTATTGTATTTTCACATGTCCTATAAATGTCCATCATATCTGACACACTCCATACACATTTTTTCTTTATACATTCAGATAGGTTTCTAAATTTACCATAAATGTCCTCATGGGTATGTCCTACAAGGAGAAATCTAAACATGACATCAAGGAAAATACCTTTGTAGACAAGGAGAGATAAATATTACAACATAAACCTATACAAAAACACTTTATTTTATGAGTTTGTAAATGTAATAAAATTACATTTAGTTCCATATAAGGTTAGACATTTTTTTAATATAATTTTGTATGGAAGGAAGTACCTATTCTTATTATCCCTATAATAGTTATTTAGTTAAAGGTGTACCTTGGAAGGAAGTTTCTTGAAGGCACCAATTTATTGTGTTTCTTCTATGTATTTCTTACATTTAGGGTAGCCTTTACTAGACAAAAGTGCATCATACAATGGATATTTGGAATATCTAAGTTGATATAGTAAAGACCCATAAGTATCTAACATTATTGTTTCAATATCCTTCAAACACTTGTTAATTTAGGTGATAGTAAATTTAGACCCTCCAAGACCATACAATTAAAAAATGTCCATATCCACCTGTACCATGACCATGTATGACAATCCCTACCATTGATAACTCTACTATTCTAATGGTAATTATTTTGACTTTTATCATAGTCCTTGGCATAGATTTTTTTGATGTTCCACCTTGTCATGAATGACACTAAGGCATTCTTTAGGGTATTTCTATGACATTAGTTTATGTGTGTCATACATTTATCTTGATTAAAGTATCTTATTTGAGTGCATCATGAATTATTAATCGATACGACCTTCTTGATCTCTATATAGGGACCTTGATTGTTTTTTTGTGTCAATAAGATACATGTTTTGTACCTAGCTAAGTCATCAAACTTGGAAATGGTCACATCATGAAAATTATTTTTTCACATGTTATTAAATTTTGGCTGGGATATTGGCTCATATTCCATATATGTTAGTTTTGTATTAATGTGGCACCTCATAAATTCTTGACTAAAATATGTTGAACATTATCTCTATGTCATCTATATCTACCCAACATGTAAGTCTTGGAGAAACATCTTCAAAATCATCCACTAATTTGTCCAAAAAATCTTTAACTGCAATTGTCTTTTATTATGGATTTTGTCAAAATCTCCCTACATGGAATGCATTATGAAAATTTTTAAATCTCAAAAAATCTACTTATATTCAATCCATATATTTTAATCCAAGATTCCAAATATATCTCATTACCCTAAAAATCAATGGTAGTTTTTTTTTTTTTTTTTTGAAATAAATAGACATAAATGGCATCCAAGACATGTTTCCTCCTATCTATTATGGTGGAGTCAAGTAACTTTATTCTTTCATATTTTAGCATATTAAATGACAATCCAGACTGAAAACATTTTTTGGTATAACATTTCTCTGCATACACTTTTGAAATCTCACTATCTATGCTTGCATCAAAATCCACTTGGTTGAGTGAAGTGTTTGGTTGGATTCTTTTTTGGCTTGAGTAATTATAGGCATGAGTTAATTTTATTTGATGTCTTATATAAGGGAATGACATGCAAGGAAGGACTTATGTATATACTACTTCCTAAACATTTCCAGTTTAATTCTCCTTTAGTGTTATGTATGGTAAATTTAATTCTCTACATTTAATGTCCATTATCTTGTTAGAAGACCATCTAATGATAGATGTTTCAGTTACCTATATACTGCAAGTCTCACAATTTTATAAAATGTGACTTATGTAAATTCAAAATTCATTTTCCACCATTAGAATACTACTTCAACCAAAAATATCCCTTGGTTGTGCAAATTTAACATAACCAATAGTAAAAATTTCATCATTTGCAAGAGTTGTGCATTATAGTCATGTAAAATGTGAAATTTGGTTACTTGAGTGTTGTTAATGACACCCAATCCATAAGTCCTCCTACTTACTTTAACAACCCTCATAGGCTTTTCTTTCATCAATTCCCAGTCATACACAACCTTTAGAACTTAACCCTTATAGACATAGGTAACTCTTTCATGCCCATATCCATCCCCCCAAGTCTCATTCCCTTTGGACAATAGTGCTCAACTTGGATAGGAGTGGTGAAACCTAGGGTGTCTTATTTATGGCACTATTTTCCAAGTGCATTTTAGTCTCTAATGATCATATTCTTCTGAATCCTTATCCTAATTCATGTTCACCTAATGCAAATTCATTTAACCCATGATCATTTGGTTCCCTATAAAAGGCCATATAAAGTCAATTTAGAAAGTTTGACACTCATTTACAAGAGAGAATAAAGAATACAAGAAATTACACTCAAGCATTTTTTCCTATTCTCTACATACAACCTTCCATCATTATTCCAAGCCTATTCAAACCCTTAAACCAGTCCCTAGCCTAATAAATTACACCTAGTTTTTCATCTAGTTTCATTTTCATACATAATTGAAACAAGCGCTTCAATGTGATAATGACATTATCTTGATCCCTCCTTAGAGTATTGGTATGTAGGTAGCATTCCCACACATGGGGTGTGAAGTGCTTCAAGTATATCCTTTACACACTAACCCCTTCTCTCTCTTTCCCAAATTTTCCTTTCAAGTTCAAGCACAAAGAGCTTTTAGGGATTTAAATATTAAAATAGACACATAGTGAGCTCCATAGACTTCTAGGCTTTGATATTTCATTGATAAGGTAACATAGACCTATTGAGTAGAACCTAGAAAACTCAGATCACCTGGATAACAATGCCAAAAATGGACTATAACATTGAACAATAGGGTGTCCCACTTTTGGTGCTCTTATACAATCAAAAAATGAATTTTAGGAACCTATTTCTAACACTATCCCAGTCTTGTACCTAAATTCTCAAACCCTATCTTAGACTGGACAACTCAGAATAAGCTAAGTCATATTTTCTCTTATTTATTACTATTTTTAGAAAAAGAAAAAATAAAATCTATTTACATAAATTAGTGGCTTAATTATTACATATTATATATTGATTTGCTTTACTCTAGACCTATTTATTAGTTAAGAATAAACCTCTATTATTCTAAAAAATAATAAAACATTTGGTGAACCCAACTTACTTCGACTTTCACACAAAACCCCTAGAAGATCTAGGGTAAATTATTTCTAATTTTTTTCCATAATTTCTTGATTTTTCCTATATTTAAAAATCATAAATCTACAAATTAATTTCAAAATTATCATATATTTTATAAAAAACTCTAGTTTTCACATACTAGGTCTTTTTTGCACACAAAAACATTCCAAACACTAGGAAAAATATATTGCTAATTTTAGAAATATTTTATAATTTTTTCAAGTAAAATTATAAATTTTTTTATAAATTCATATCAAAATTTTAAAATTATCATACTAATTTTATAAATTCATTCAATAATCCCTAGTTGCATTGACTAACTCCCAGTTATTTTCCATTACTTTTCCAATCATTTTCTGAATTGTTAGTTCCATATCAAACTCAAAAAATCAATTTTAAATTCAAAAATTCATATTATTTTTCATAAATATTTTTGGAAAATCCTTATTTGTATATAATATCACCTATTCAATTTTTTTGGTGTCACCTTACATGTTTGGGAGTTCTATATCCTTTTTACACAAATTCCAATTAGTTATTTTTAGGACTTTGTGTTTCTTATATTCAATACTTTCTTTTTCTAGTATATTGCCTATTAAAACTTATTTAAAAACATTAAAACACATTATAAATTGTTTTCCTACTTTCAAGAACACTTAACAAAACATCTAAATATGTAAGATGACATGCTTAGAATTATACAAGAGGAACAACAAAAAGTGAACAATGTTCAATCTTCTCAAACCACAGAGAAACCAATTGAAAATGACACTAAAAAGGCAAATATGTCTCAAAAAAATATTACATAAGCCCAACCTACCTCTATGCCACTAGTTATAACTAGTACATCCCTTTTTCCTAATGTGGTAGCCCTTGTGCAAGAGATAAGATCTATTCAATCCAAGGTGCTACACCTTGAGCAAGGTACCACTAGTACTACATAGGATTTGGATTATTTTGCTCTTTTATATACACCATTATCAAATCATATTGCTTCTACACCCTTTCCATAAGGTTTTATTCAAACCAAGCTTACTCTTTATGATGGCAAGGGTGATCCAGAGACATGCTTGAGAGCATTTCACATAATATTTTGGACTATGTACACAATGACTAGAAACTTACCAAGATATTTACATGGAGCCTAAAGGATTATGATTTAAAATGATTATAAAGTCTACCAAATTTGTTGGTTCATGCATTCAATCCTTTAGCTGACATGTTATTAACACACTTCAACATTAACATTAGTGATAAGGTTTCATATGCTCAAATTGTTTAAGATAAATAATGACCAAATGAGCATCTCACAAACTATGTTCTTTGGTATAATACCATCTTGGATAAGATGACTAGCCCCATGGAAAATCAAGAGTTACAAGACCTCTTCAAACAAAATCTTCTACCACCACTTCATGAATTAATTATGTTCAAGTGATTCTCTTCCTTCACTAAATTATGTCATACACTAAAGGAAAGAGAAGTGAAACTCATTTCAATTAGCAAACTCAAGTATACAAACATTCTAGACACAAATCATAAGAGTAACACAAAAGTCCCATACAAGGTCAATTTTAATGATACAAAAGGACAGAATCAACCTACAATAAATGCAACTTTAGAGCCTCCTCAACATATAGTTTTATTAGCACCACTCATCATACTTTCTCACATCTTCCAATTCCTTCAGCTAGGGTCTTATAATAGTTTTTATATTTTAATATCATATCTCTCCCTCCTATTTTGTAAGTTGATCCAACCAAACCTATTCCCAAGGGATATGATCAGTAGAAATTTTGTAACTAGCACAAGGCACTAGGTTACACTATAAATAGATGCATCAGTTTGAAACATAAGATATATGACTTGATAAATGACAACCTACTTAATCTTGAAACTTCATTTGAACCTCCATAAGTAAAAGAAACATAATATAAAGCCTTGAAAATCTTCTTAGAGCCCTTTTCATAGAATTAAAAATAGGATATAGGGGACACATAAAGGGTTCACCATGTATATCATGCACATCCACCACTAGTTAAATTTTAGGCACATTCAATTGAGTCACATCTTTTGAGTGGTATGATCAATGTGTATGAGTATAGAGTTATACCTAGAACTTCAATATCCTTCTGAAATTAGGAGATCATGGAGGATAATTTAGACTATAATGCACTCTTTATTAGAACACATATTCATAATCAACCCATTCATAGTGTTCTCATTGATAATGGATCTAGTGTCATCATGTGCACCATTACATTATTACAACATTTGGGATATTTAGAGCAAGATATCACCCTGATAGATATAGTTATTAATGGATTTAGTGGGCATAGATAGAGTTCATTGGGTGAGATTACACTTCTTCTATAGGTTAGTCCCACACATGTGACCACACATTTCACCATAGTTCCTAGTGTATAAGTTTTTGGCATGTTACTTGGTCATCCATGGATTCAATAAAATTTAGTAGTACCATCTATATTTCATAGATGCATGAAATTCATTAATGCTAATTAAGTTATTATAATTGGATTTTTGAATGAGTTACCACTACCCACTTCAAATCCATCTACTATGCAGTCACCAATTCCAGCTTCTCCACTAGTTTCAGTTTCCCCACTAGTTATAGTTCTTCTAGTATATATTCAGACATAATTGACACATCCATCACCAGTAAAAAGGTTCATATAGTACCATATATTTGGGATTCTAGACAACTTTTAGTAATAGTTTTCACATCTAAAGTATTTTCATTGAGATCTCATGGGTGTACACATAAATCACATGTTCATAGAGCATCTCCTACATCCAAATGGGTCCTTAAGAGCCTTAAAATTACATCCACTTCTTAGAATTATATCAGGACCCCATAGTTAGTTTCTAATTCAAATATTTTAGATCATCTACAACATATATAGCTTTTAGAGCCATAATCTTAGCATTTTCATCATGCTTCACATTCACGCATAATTTCATTCTTTGATACATGATACCATGATAGGGAGTCTCCCATGAGACTCATCAGTTAGTATCATCCTATCCCAACCTACTTGTACATAATATTTTTTGCTTAATTGTACATAGAGTATATAAAAATACAAATAAATTCAAAATATAAAAACATTCAAATTTATCAAAATACCAAAAATATTTTGATTATATGAATCATCCATGATTTGCATTACTACTATCATGTTAGGACTTACATTTTTTATTTCATGCTATTATTTGTCAATTATCTATATTACCATGCTTTACTTGATCTTCTTTGAGTGTGTGTAGTGACATCTAGTTACTTGATTGCTTAACTCTACCCTTTGAGGGGGCATTCCTAATTATACATTAGAGACACACATCGATATACATACCCACTGGAGGTATCTTATACATGACAATACCATCTAAGTTATGTCAATCTTACACTACACACTCTGAGTTATCATATTGATATACATTACTTACCAAATTGCATAGATTACTATATCAACATTTCACTAGTATCTAGCACTTGTGTATCTCTTAACATATACCTAGTCTTGTACTAATGTGTATTTCATACTTTCACTCTTGATTTGATTATTTATATGTGATTATACCTTTCCAATTTTTACAAGCTTTCCTTTCTTGATTTACATAGCTAAATGAGATTACATTTCTAGTTCCAGTTTTATTTCTTATATGTGCCTTAAGACATTTTCTAATGTCCTTTTATTTTACTTATGTGTGTGTATCTTTGGACATTTTCTAATGTACCTTACTTTTACTCTTCTATGTGCCTATGGACCTCATGCCAATCTTTGCTTATTTTAAATTATATGTGTATGTGGCATTTGAACAAGCCTTGTATTCTTGATTTCTAGTTTGAGTGACATATACCCATGTCCCTTGTTTATGTGGCCCCTTGGCCAACCTTGTATGATTCTTAATTCTTATTTTGCAAGCTTATTTCTTAATTTTTTGTCCATTTTTGCAATGTCATGAACCACATCATGCATTTACCTTGCTTTATGGGATGCCATGATGGACATCATGTTTAATCCATCAAACTAACAACTAACATCTAACATTTATAGTTCTAGTTAAGTATATTACCTATGATTTTATGTTGTTATATCTATCTAGGCATACCCCTATTCATTTAACAAATATGTCAATACAAACATTACAAATATCTTATCAAATTTCATTGTTATATCGTGTATCTATGTAACACAACACACTTGTAGGACTCTTTATTTCGAGGGTAGTCATTTTAGGTTCAATCATTACTACCTTAAAAAGAGGGAGAAACAAATAAGGGTTTTGTCATAGAGATAAAATATCCTAGCAGTCCAAATAGTAACATTCAAATCACCCAGTTTAGAATCCATAGGTTAAAATAGTGTATGGCATGTTGGTCTTCTGTTGTTTTTGAGTTTAGTTTATTACCCAGGCATTCTCATTAGTTATGTGACTTACTCCATCTATAGGTGGTTGACATCATTCTCAAGTTGAACTTTCATACAAGTTTAACTTCTCAAGTACTTGATTTCCTAAGTTTTCATTCACATAAGCATATTGTATTAGTTTCAAAGTGTATTTCATACAAGTTTAACCTCCATCTTTTGAAATGGCAAAGAGTGGCTTAGCTTCTAGCATACATTTAGCTATCCATGCCATATTTTTAGATTTTCAAATCATCCATGGGCTCCATGAGACATCTCATATGATATTTATTCTATAATGGTATCACTTCATAACTTCACTTCATAGGGAAACAATGGAGCTAAAGGTATAGCCTTTGTATTCTTGAGCCACCTATTTAGAGGAATTGGACACATAGTCCAAACCTTGATTATCACATGCATGATCATCTAGCTTCACTCAATAGGTGATGATGGAGCCAAAGGGCCAGCCTTTCTTGAGCCACTTTTAGGGTAATTGAGCACTCAACTCAGTTCATGATATAAATTTTGGTACAACATCATCCAACATAGTCCATCATTATTTAGCTTTACTTAGGATCACAATGGGTTTTGTATTGGTTCACATACTCAGTGAGGTGTATTCATTCTTTTCTCTTCCATTTTCTTTTACTCAAATTTTGTATATTCTTATTTTATATTAAATATAATAAGAACTGATCTACTCCTTTTTTCATTTCATAGATTCACACTTGCACAATGTGTTATCTATGCACTATCCAACATTACTTAGCATCACACAATCTTTATAAAATTCACTTTTATAGGTAAATTTAGGCACACTTTCTTTTTTTTGTTTATCCTAATATTTCACTTTACTACATCACTAGAATAAATTTGGGGAAAATTTATTCATGTTAAATGCAAATTTTTTTTACTTGAGTGTGGATAATAACACCCAATCTATAGGTCCTCTTACTTACTTGCACAACTCTCATAGGCTTTTCTTTCACTAATTCTTAGTCATCTACAACTTTATAGACTTAACCCTTATAGACCCAAGTAGCTCTTTCAGACCTAAATCCATCCCCTTAAGTCTCATTCCCTCTGGACAATAGCATATAACTTGGACTGGAGTTCTAAAACCTAAGGTGTCCTATTTTTGGTGTTGTTGTCCAAGTGAATTTTAGTCTCTAATGGTCATATTCTTTTGAATCCTTATCCTAATTCATGTCATCCTAATATGATTTCATTTAACCCACAATCAGTAGGTTACCTATAAAATACCATTCAGAGTCCATTTATAAGGGTTGATGCTCGTTTATAAGAGAGAAGCAATAATACAAGAAATTACAATCAAGAACTTTTCCCTGTTTTCTACATACAGCCTTCTAATATTATTCCAAGCCTATTTAAACCCTTGCACTAGTCCTTAGCCATCTAAATTACACCAAGTTTTGAATCTATTTATATTTTCATACAAAATTACACCAAGAACTTTAATGGGAAAATTACATTAGCTTGATCCCTCCTTGGATTATTGGTATGTAGATAGTGTTCCCACACATGGGGTATGAAGTACATCTATCATATCATTTACACACTAACCCCTTCTCTATCTTTCCTAAATTTTCCTTCCAAGTTCAATCACAAAGAGCTCATAGGTATTTTAAGATTAAAACAAATGCACAACAAACTCCATAGACTTCTAGGATTAGATATTTCATTGATAGGGTAATATAGACCTACCTAGTAGAACCCAAAAAACTTAGATCACCTAGACAATAATGCCAAAAAGGGACTAAAACACCGAACAATATGGTATCCCACTTTTGGTGCTCTTGTCTAATTACAAAACAAAGTTTAGGAACCTATTTTTGACACTATCCTAGTCCTGTACTTGAATTCTCAAACCCTATCTTAGACCAGAAAATTTAGAATAAGCTAGTCATCTTTTCTCTTGTTTATTACTATTTTTAGAAAAGGAAAAGATACAATCTATTTACATAAAGCAATGGCTTAATTGTTGCACATTATTTACTAATTTACTTTATTGTAGACCTATTTATTAGTTAGGAATAAAATTCCATTATTTTGAAAAATAATAAAACATGCATTTGTGCAACAAATGTACCCTTTCCCTAATAGACTCATTTATCAGGCTATTAAATGTGGTAAGATCATCAATAAATTAAACCAATAAATCCAAGTAAGAGTTTTCTTATTGTGATGGTTTCATATGCATAACTAAACCAAAATTATTATGTCTTTATTCCATTTAATTATCTATAAGAAACTTGTTTGTGATGTGTTGCATCATTTTTTTGTTTCATATGGTAAAAATATAAACTACATCACCCAAATTATCCATAAAAACTCTAGGAATTGGAAGTGGTAGAGTCAAATCAAAATTGTTTGTCACATTAAAACTTAAACATTCAATAGGTATTTTCTCATTGTGTCATGTGGAAGTGAGATTTATGCATTATAAAGAGCTAGCATCTAGACCTAGAACATTATATATTCTTCCTTCACCAACAACCTTACCATTATTTATGATAGAAACATAGTCTCCACATTGAAAGGCCACTGATGTATGATTTTTAGAGTGAACATTTGTAAAAGACATGAGAAGATTTGTTAATCAGGGTATTTATAAAATTAGTCTAATTTATACTTATATGTCGGAGATAAAGATTTATTTATACCATAACACAAGCATAGATATATTTTAAAACCTAATTTTAAAAAAAAGATGATGTATAACATAGTTTTTTAATGAAACTGTTTATGTTAATCTCAAAATATAATAAATTTTAATATCATTTATTTCATACTTCAATCTTCATTTCATCCTAATTTCAAGGTATCTCCTAATATATACCTTTCAAACATGCATAAGCATGGAATAGATGAGTAGAGAAAAATATTTAATTAAATCAATATTAAACCATGTATTTTAATAGTATACAAAATGATATTGAGCAATGGGGGTTTTAACCAAAAACATGGAAAATGATTACCTACTTATATTTTGGGATCCTATATGTAATTTGAACCCATGTGGTGAACCTAAGATTTTGAAGGTATATCCTAGGAGATACCATTAAGAAATGCATAAAGGTACCCTTGAAGGTATTACAAGGCCCTTCAAGGTATGTTTGAAAGCAATACTAGGTGATACCTTGAAGGACCTTGTAATACCTTAAAGCATACCTTTATGCATGTTTGAAAGGTATATTCCAGGAGATACCTTCAAGGTACCCTTGAAGGTACTATAATTCCCTTCAAGGTATCTCCTTAATGGAACTATTGGGTGATAATTTGAAGTGCCTTGTAATACCTTCAAGGGTACCTTCAAGATATCTCCTAGGAGATACTTGTTGGACCCCCAACATGACCCTTTCAAGGTCATCTCCTTAAAGTAAATATTATGTGATACCTGTTGGTATCAAGAGCATCAAATAGGTTGCATGTCTAAAATATATCTCCTGGGATGTATTTTCAAGTAATTGTTTTACCCAACATCCCACATTCTTAAATTTCTTTCGAATAAAGACCCACTATACCCTGAAGAGAAAGTAGATTTGATGTGAGAGTTGTTACTAACATTTGAATGTATGATTAACAAGATAAGGTCTATAAATTTATCATTTATTGATTATGTAATTCTCTAAGCTTTATTGTAATTAATGTTTTCATGGTTATCTTAGTATTCAATACATTGAATTTTAGGATAACTTATTAATAGTTGTTGAAAGACTTGTGTGTATGTAGGAATTTGAAGTTATGTGTGATATAATTCCCTAATTGGTATTCAAAAATTTACTTTTTATAAACTTCTCTACAACTTCCTAATTTATGGTTTTATTTCTTTTGACCTAACTAGTTAACTAGTTTTCTAGAGTGTTTTTATTGCATCATAAAGGTTGTGCTTTACTTGGATTTTTTATTTATTTTTCCTAGAGAATTTATATGTCATCAAAATTTTCCACGTGGTGTCTACCTACTTTATTATGACCATTCTAACACTTAGAAAATCTTAAAAGACTCAGGTGAGGGAATCATCAAGATTTGGCCACATGTTTAAATCCCATTAACTTGATGACTAACAAAGTAAAAGCTAATTCATAAAAAAAATTGGGGTAGCAAAGTAGTGATAGTCATCCACATGCCATGATCTTGCAATCCCATTATTGTTAGAAAATTTTGATAAATCTTCAAATCCTCTAAGGTATAAATGTTTACGATGTTCTAAGGTGAATAAATTGCCTATATTATGCCATGTATTATGATCCTACTAACCTAGGGCAATAAAGTGAATGATAAAAATAAAACCCCTAGAAAAATTAGAGTGGAAAAATTTCACCACGTCTTTAAAATGACACATTGGTTGGGTAATACTAGTATGAAACTCTACAAAGGAGTTGACTATGTGAAAAATTTCAAGTAATGATGACAAAATTCCTAAACGTAGATGGAGGAGAAGCCACATGGATTTGGGGATTGTAAAAGGTGACACTTCATTGACTAGATTCAAAATATGAAATAAGTAAAGTTTGAAAAGACAAAGGGCTATTATAGTCATTAATCTACATGAATTGGCCAAGTAAATGCATTTAATTCAATATGGTTTTTGAATCCAAAAGGTAGTATAGGTGATCCTCTAAGTGAATTTCAATTTAACTATCATTGAGTAACTATTACTTAGAAAATATGAGCTCTATCGTAACCAAGCTGATTTTTTTAAAATTTTAGAGAATCAAAATTTGAGTGTAAAAGAAATGGCCTCTACTTTGCATCTTCCACACCCCCCCTCTACATACTTCATTAAAAATTTATGGTTATACACTAATTTAAGGTTTTATGAGGTTTCCCTCAATAATGACTTGAAACACTATTATATTATATGGGAATAAGTTGAAGCAGAAGAACCATGTGTTTTCAAAGAGCAACTTTCTACCTTAATGCAATAATATAGATATGACTTGGTAGAAATCAAGACCATGGGTCTACATGATGTAAAAATAAAACCTAAGGTAATGCCTTACATTGACTTAGTTTTTTTATCTATTTTTAAATGTCCAATCTTATGGAAAGCTTTTACACTTCTAGTGCAATGCACTAGTAGCCTATGTTAGTGGACAAACTTTTGAGAAGTACTATAGACTCCCTGACCTAGAAATATGTTACAATCAAGACCTAATGAACTAGTGAATGTATTCAAATAATGTAACTAATAAGTTAAAAGAGTGGAAAAGTGAGCTAACCACATTCATAGTTAGGGAAACCATCTCTACTATCCCAATTACTAATTTTAGGCCTAGAATCAAGATTTTAATGGCCTTATTGAATAGAATTTAAGAATTCCCAAGCATAAACCATGTTAACAAGGCTTGGATTCCCTTGATGGACACCATCCTCACCTCCACCAAGATCATTTCCATAGGGGAAAACATTAATTTTAGCTTAATTCACCAATTTATTAGCTCATACAATAGGATATATGGTAACTTTTATATGATGTCTTATTTTGTGGACGTAATAATTGGGATGGACCACTCATCCTTATAAGAACCCTAGGAACCATATTATGATTATCCCAATAACAAAATTTGTGATGAATTCAACATTATTCACATAAAAAATTTAAATAAAAACATGACCAAGCTAACAAAGACTTTATACCCCATGGTGTACCAATCAATTTATGGAAAGGATGTACCTAGAGTGTCTAATCATATTAGAACTATTGAGAAGATTAATAACATATGGTTTACTTAGATTGAAAAATCATCAAGATATAAGGAACTATATTCCTTCCCATGTATCTTCCTTGATTAGTCTCAAACAAGGTGGTAGAGCAAGTGATTGCTAAACAAGGGGCATTCCACCCAATTCCACTCAACATTGGTCAAATCTAGTACTCTAGATGGGAACATTTTCAACTAGTGGGAAGAATAAAAAAATCCTATGAGTTCAAATGGGTACTTGGACAAATTCAAAGCTAGGGTGAAGATTGATTATGTTCTTGGGATCCAAAGAAAGGGGTCAGGAACCACATATATAGAGTTAGAGCAAAGGTGAAAATTGACTATGGCCATGTTTCATATCCACATGACATAGTATTCATGGATGATTTGAATGACATGGATCTTCATAAGAGGATGAGTAGAGATAATATGTCTTTGGTGGTGGCCATACATATACAATATAACATAAAGACCACCAAAGAATATGCTAAGAGAATTAAAAAATAACACTAGGTCTTTAAACCTCCTCTAGGACACCTCTCATAGGTTGAGATACAAGAACAAGCTGGTCCATCTAGGCCACCACATATGGAGGAGATACAAAGAATCTAATAGGACCATGTCCAATATCTAAGCCGATTATCTATAATTGTGAAACCACTCTAGTTTTCACTCCTCAGTCAATTTTTACTTCACAAGGTTCCCTAAGTATGGCTCAAGTAAGTGGACCATTCTCTATGTTTTTCTATCCTCCACTCATTATGGCACAACAAGTAAGTATTCCATATTTCATTTCCCCTATTACTAGTTTGATTCCACCTTCATCCCTAGTTTAAACCATTTTTCTTCCACCTATATCCCCTAGTTCAACCCCAACAACCATTGTTTCTCTCACTTATTCACCCCTTCCATATCAATATCCTTCTCTTATTCCCACTAGACCCTATATCTCTCTTTGAGGTGAACCCAAAAGGGCAACCCCTAAAGGACAAATATAAGAATAATTAAACATTAGGAAAGGTTCAAAATAAGCAAAGATTGTGAAATTATTAGAAAATGATGAAGAAAGTATGAAGTTTGTAGAAAGAGAATGGTCTACTAAAGAAGAATGGGAGGATAAAACTAAAACATCCTTATTATAAAATATTAGTGAGACCACTAAAAGTGACTTAGATGATGATTGGCTATTATAAGAGGAAAGATAATTAGGGAATACTATGGTCCTAAGGAATATTTTATTTTCAATTGAACTAATATATAATTTAGAAGGGAACAATGAGGATGAGGTAGACTATAGGCCTTAAAATCCCATATAGGGACAACCAATTAGCATACCTTCATCCCTAACACCATCTATCACAACAATAAAAATTTTATTAGTAGCTTCCTTAGATATTTCTACACAAGGCTTAAGTATTCAAGATCCTCATTCCTCATATTTTATTTAACCACTACTATTCTAGATAATATTATGGCAATTTTTTCTCTATCATAGGCTTAAAAAATGATCAAAAGGATAATGTGGTGATTATCTATTTATAAGATTTGTTGAAAATGACTTCTACTTATTCATTATTTGCTTCCCCAAACACTTAGGCCTCTAGGCTCAATGAGCAAGTACATTTTGAGAGTTTGGTCTCATCTGTTATTTTTGCTTCTCTAGATACCCTTCCCCATCCATCTAATTAGTTGGGCCTACCAATAAACCATGCAACAAAAATAGATTCTATTTCCATTACATAAGTAAAAAGTTTGGATGAAATAAGGTTAGTAATTATATAGTAACCCCTAAAAAGGTCATTAGATGGAGAAATTATATTCCCCCTTTCCTTAAATGGGACCTATTCTTATAAAACTATGCTTCCTCAAAGATAACCTACTTATTATACTTCTTTCAAGTAGGTAAAGCCTACAACACAACCAATTTCCTTGAATGTCACTAAATGGATTCAAAAGATACAACAAGTAGAAGAGGGTAGATAAGATTTGGTTATAGTGGAACAACCCATAGTCAAGTTCCATTACAATAAATAAAATATGACTACGAGGAAGATTAAGAGGAAGAGAGTGATAGATAAATGGAAAAAGATGGAATTAGAGTAGAGAGAGGATGTGTTGTTTGTAAGCAAAAGGAGAAAAGTACTCCCCTCTGACTTGGGCCATTATATAGAATATCCTCACTCTTTTATGGATTAAATGGAAAGAGTGGTAAAGTAAATTTTAAGAGGTTATGACCAGTCAATGGGGACTCTATAAGGGATAAATACCATATATCCTCTAAGGGAACTCACTTTCAGTGTTCAAAGAATAAATAAAAAACTATATGATGTTATCTAGTTAAGAAGAAGTACCAAGAGAGAGTCATAGCCCAAATGGGAAGATGTGGTTCCCCTTACTAAAAAAATTAAGAAAATAGAGGCCAAAATCCATTTCTTAAGCCAACCATCTAGGAATAAGCCATATTATAATCTAAATTTAATTACTACTCATGATGTAGCATTTGCCCAAAATTATGTGGTTGTGAGAAAAGATGACTTAATAAAGTGGCATCAAGAGATGCAAAATTTGTTTTTGAAACTCATTGGCTATGGGGGGTAGGCCATTTCCATTTTTAGAGAGCTAAGGATCCAGAATGTGATTAATCATGAAGAAGAACTAGTCTTTAGAGCCATATTTGAGGATCTGCTCCAACTACATAAAATAGTTTCAAAACAAAGATCGAAGGTAAAATATATAAAATGTATAATGACTTATTACAGTTGGTGAAAATTGATAGAGGTAAAGTCCTTAATACGAGACTCTCTATGTGGAACTTGAGGCTATGTTGAAGATGCACAAAAGTTAATGGATAAGATCCCCCATCTCTTCAAGATATCCCTATTAGACTTCAAGGAAATAGAAGTTAATTTGTAGGTGAGCCATGCCCTATACTTGAAAATTCAAGCAAGAAAGTAGGATTCTCAAGCCACTTTTCCTATACCAACCACCTTAATATCACCTACACCTTCAACAACTAGACTTGACATTATAATAACTTCAATAAAAATAAATCATAGTACATTGATGTCACCAAAAGTAACTACTTCCTCATATGCATATTTTAATATCATTTTCTAGTGAATAATGTATCTAAATTTTTTTTATGATAGTCTTATCTCTTGTGGGATGTTAACAACATCTTTGAGTCATACATTTCATATGTGTCTCTTTGTGAGATATTTTAAGTGATGTAAACTTTTAACATGATTTATGTGATGAGGTGTTGCCATACCTAGATATAAATACATGTAATCTCCACATTATAAGGGGAGGAGAAATTTTTTTATTCAATATAGATAGAGGCCTTTTGGTTGTTCTAAAAATATGTGTTGCATGACTCATACTCTCTCTTTCATTTTTGTGTCTTACTATGTAAGTATTTTTATCTAACTAGTAGCTTAGTTTATTGATATATGTAATAGAAAATTTAAGTAGTCTGTGATTAAGTAGTAAGGTTATATCAATTAACAATTTGCAAAAATAGTTTTAGGTTGATATAACTTGTTTAATTTTTATAGGTTGATAAATCATTGTCCTCCCATTTGACTAAAATATGCTTGATCCCTGCATAATACCAATGAGTGAGATAAGATAAGATATTAGTTTATAAATCACAATCCTAATTACATGTAAGCCCACACAAATCCACATGAGTAGATAATATACAAACATCATTCAAAAATCAAGGTTATCTGCTTTGCTAAAATCTTCCCACACTGACCTACATTTTCCTCCTATCTGAATTTAATCTACTCAATCCCCACATTAGCTAAAAAATTAGCCTCTAGATTGGCTAACCTGTAATAATGTGAACACTTCTAGTTCTATATTATAGAGACATCATCCCATACTTTATCAAGGATGTTATTAAAATTCTATTATTTATCCCTTTGTTGAGATAAGGCTTGAATGACAACTTTAAAATATCCAATTTCCAACTTAGGTACACCACATTAAAGCACAAAATTTTATTCCACCATTAGGGCTTGGGATTTAGTCTAGTTATTGGTCCTATATAATATCTTGATCAACACATATATAATTAAATACCCACTACAATCCCAAATCACACACCCTACCCCAAAGGACCCTGAGTTCTTTCAACAATCTCCATCAAAATTGAGTTTGAACCACACTGGCTATAGAATTTGCGAAGCACTACCAATCATGATTTTCTTCTTATAATTTCCATTTTCATTTATGATTGACCCATTAATAGAGTTTCAATGATTATTATTTGTATATATGTTATTAATTTATTTGTATAAAGATTATTTTTGCTTTAACTTTTTCTAATTATTTTTGAAAGATTTTATTGTGAATTCATAACTCTAACATTTATTTTATTTGTTTAATATTAGTTTGCCTCAAAACTATGTGAAATTATGTATATTATAATTATTTAATAAAATATCTCATGACTATTTCATTGTCCTTGGTCAATAATTATATTTTGATGTTCATCTTATTTTTCCTTCAAGATATATCTTAGGAGTTACCTTTTAAACATGAACAAGAGTGCATTTTTACTTCAAGGTAGCTCCTAGGAGTTACCTTAAAGTTACCCATAAAGGTATTTCAAGGAACTTGAAGTCATCTCATGAGAGATACCTTGAAGGGCATTGTCATAGATTCAAGGGGATGTTGAAGGTATCTCCTAGGAGATACCTTTAAAACAAGCATAAGGGTACCCTTGAAGGTATTATAGGGACCTTCAAAGTATGTTTGATGGAACTATTGGGTGATACCTTAAATGGACTTATAATACCTTCAAGATTGCCCTTATACATTTTTGAATTGTATCTCCTAGGAGATAACTTCAACGTATAATTGAAGGTACTACAATGTCTTTCAAGGTATATTCTATGAGATACCTTGAAGGGTCTTGTAGTACCTCTAAGGGTTATCCTAGTATATACCTTAACCATGAACATGATTGAATTTTTTTCCAATGAATTTCCTTGGAGATACATTAAAGGGCCTTGTAATACCTTCAAGGGTAACATTGTGCATGTTCAAAAGGTATCTCCTTCAAGGCACTACTAGGTGATCCTTGACATCCCTTTTTTGGTCATCATTATTCTTTGATAAAAGAAGGTAGGGTTACTTGTGTTGATTTGAGCCAAGGTTCATTATAGGCTCAATGTCTAATCTAGGTCAAATCCCTAATATAATCTGAATAAAATAATTTTCAACTTGAGTATTTATAGGTCTATTTGAGACAATTTGAGTTGATATCAAGTCATTTTTATCTAAGTTAGTTGAGTTGAACTAAGATAATTCCCAAGTCAATCTAACTTCAAATCTTAATTTTCACCTAAGCTGATAACATTTTTTTATTAGCCATTTTTGTAGTATCATTCAATAAAATGTGGTGATCTCTAATCCCCTCTTGAATTGGATATCCAAATGAGACTTAGCTGATTTCTCCATATCCCCAAAGCCACATGTAAACATTATAGGCTTGAGGGCATGTTTGGGAGTCTCTCAATATTTATCCATTTCATTTAGAGTTTCCTTGGTGATCCCCACATTAGCAAGGTTAGAGAGAGCATTGGGTTAGTTGGATTATTCCACATGGTTTAATCTCAAAGGCTCATATCCTTAGATCCATTAGTGTAGAGTTGAAGAGCCCCATGTGAGTGAGATGATACCACTTGTCATGATCCCATAGTATGAGTAGTATTAGCATGATTAATATAGACACAAGAGCATATCATCCCCTAGGTGAGTGAGATCAAGCCAAGTTGCATGATTTTGCTTCAATACAGATAGAGAGGTTGTTGGAGATAGTCAAAGTTATAGAAATTAGCCAAAATTATTAGTATGAATTGCATGATGGAGATATTATAGAAGGAGACATACTAGAAACTAAATCATGAATGCATAGGCATAAAGTTAATAGACCATCTATCTATCTAAGCCACCAAAAGGATCTCAATCAGCATAGGAAACTTTAAACATACAAGGTGACATTGTGAATAGAATAACTAGTAGGATCATGATCAAATCATTAATGCTACACATGGTTCTAAAGTCTGTAGCAAGGCAACAATAACTATAGTTATAGTTTTACACCTAAAACATTTAGTTAAACTATGGGATCATAAAATATTAATATTTTATGTTCTCTAACCAATGAGAGATTAAGCTAAACTAAAGGTTCCAAGTTCAAGATGATTCTCACCATGATTTGAAGACAAAGGATTATTTCTCATTTAATTTTGGCCATCCATATCTACTTACATGGAAGATCTATAGTTCCTAAGTCTTTGTTATCATACTTAATTATGGTAGCCACACTCTATTTTGTATTAAATGGCCCAATGGATTCCCATTACCTATATAAGCCAGGGTCTTTCATTGTAAATTCATCTTCTAAGTGTGTAAGGTTAAGCCTACCAAACTAGATACTTGTTGTTGCCTTTGGAATAGAATTCATATTGGATTATGTCTACTTAGTTTCATATTTTAATGAATTTGATATGTTATGTTGATGAATGTTAATGATATTTTATTACTTCATTGCATTTGTCCTTCTCATTCATGCCTTTATGTGACTTAGATGATTTTCATAAATCATCTAAAGTGTATCATATGGTTTACTATATTCAATAATTAGATTATCATTAGCTCCTATTTTTAGACATATAGATTGATCACCTTGACTTTTGTGTAGTTTTAGCCTTTATATTGAATTATATATGTGGAACAAGCTATCTTGAAGTAGTTTAATTAGCCTATAATATATCATTCAAATAGTACAAACATAAACAAGTAGAAGAGATACATTTGGTACATCATGTATAGTTTTTTTCCCTTATTTTCATTCCTTTTCTACCCCTTTTCCCCTGTCAAGTAGTAGTTTAGTAATAATTTCAAAGTGAAAAATCAAGGTAGTTATACCTATTTAGAGATTCACCTAACTAATTAAGGAACCCATAGTCTAGAGGCAATTCCATGCTATCACCTGAATGGGGAAGCATGAACAACTTTATCATGGGTGAAATTTAGAGTGATAACAATACCTTCAAGGTATATCCTATGAGATACCTTTCAAACATGAACAAGAGTGGATTTTTCCTTTAAGGTAGCTCCTAGGAGATACCTTCAAGTTACCTATGAAGGTATTATAAGGCCCTTGAGGGTATCTCCTAAGAGATACCTCAAAGGGAATTATCATACAATCAAGGGGACATTAAATGTATATGCTGAGGTCAACATACCCCCATTCCTAAAAATTGAGGACCCTCATTAAATTTTTATAAATTATGTTATAAATTAGGCATTCAATTTGATTAGAGTGCATTATTGCATATCATCATTTGATCTAACTCACATTGACATGCTAGAATATAAGATTTATTTTGTTTTATTTTATTTTTCTAATATTTAACTCGTGTTTCATCTTTTATGATTCATGGATCTCCATTAGAATGAGCAAGTGTTCATGGGTTTAAGCTTCAATGTTAATTTGACCCTTAGTTGGTTAACTAATATGCTCTCCTTCAAATCATTATGCTAACATTTGTTCCTTAATTGATTGATTAAATCTAAGTTTAATAAATGTTTAAAATATTAGTCTAAGTTACCTAACCTAATTTATTAAAATGGGTTCATATTTTCCATGGGTCACTTTAGTCCATATTAGTCTTAGCTTAATTTTAACCTAAGTTTTAATTGAGTTTATTAATTCATTAAAAATTTAGTATAAGATTAATGCTAAATATTTATATATCCCAAAGACTTATTTGTTGATTTTATTTGTTCAAAAATATGAATTACATGCATGGTTGCCAAGTGTCAAATCCCTACTCAATCAAATCCAAGATCAATGGCATGAGGATAATATCCTCAAGCCAAGAAGTTAAATTTTCCCAGATCAAAGATTGATGGTGCATGTTTCTACATATAAATCTAATTAATGATCCATATTGAAGGTTGGGATTAAAAATTCAAGTTCAAAGATCAATAAAGTACATTTAATCATGAAAATTAAGATCTAATGATGAGATTGAATTCAAAATATTAAAGGATCCTAAGATTGAATGCAATGGTGACAAATGTCACACTAATGATGGAGATTGATGGTATGAAGTAAGTCAAAGAATCAAAGAGCCTAAATTGAATGTGAAGCCACTGCATGGCACAAGAGTGTTAACTATATGGAAAATATTAGTAGGGTACATGATAGAATGTGGAGCTACTAATTAGTATAATCTCAAAGGCCCAAATCAAAGATCAATGATTACATTGAAAGTCAAGGTTAAGAGACTCCTAATGAGATCAATAGAGCAAATTTAATCAAATATCAAGGAGGAACAAGATGATGAAACATGTCCAAGGTTAAAATAGTCACATTTTAAAATTAAATAAGCATCATGACAAAAAGGTGTCACATAGGAAAACATGTCATATTTAAAGATTTTATGGACCTAACTATGAGATGGTATAAATACAAGATCTAAATATGATCTAACTCACCAAAGCACATGTTTCAAAATTAATTTCCACTAGTAAAGATTTTTTTTAAACCTCTAAAAATATCTAGAGCGCATGAAAATCCCTAAATTATTCTTACAATCACTAATTCAAGCCAAAATATAGAGTTTAGTGATCAAAATTATTTAAGGAATTCATCCAAATAGACATAAGATTTGAATTATCATTCTCAGGTGCATAGTTTGATCAAGATCATATTGATGGAAACATATAGAGCCACTTTAAATAAATAATTTGAATTATACCTATGATCAAATGTAGAAGATCAAGTTTTCAAGGATATAGAGTTCGTAGCATCCTCATTAAACACTAGAGATAATAATTGTTCAAGTTTGTTCTAGATAATTGATAACCTTAGGATTTTAACCAAATAAGAAGAGAAGATGCTTCAAATGAAGAGACTATATGATGACATAGTAGAAATCAATATGACTAGACTCCATTATTATGATACTAAACTAGAAGTACTATATTATATTGATGTCCTTAGTCCTGTTTTGAAAGATACTAAAATTGATAAGGGTATGTTGATTCATGAACCTAGTCTAAGGAAAATTACATATATATCCCCTATTGATTTTTTATCTTTTTAATATAAATTTCCTAGGCCCTTGATAGACTTATATTTCATTAATACATGGGTCTAAAAACATTCCATAATGGACATCCTAGTAAAATTATTAAAGACTAGTAACAAGGTCATTGTTGATCCTACAAAGAAAATACTTGTGAGATAATTTAGACCTAGGGTTAGAATGGTCATGACCATGTTAAAAAAGCTATATGGATTTACACATACAACACATGTTGAACCAATATGGGTACCTTTTGTCTATTTCATCATCAAGGGAAATTGTATTCTTCCTTTTAGGTGAAATCATTAGCATTTCCTTGAGTAGGTAGATCTATGGAATTAAAACCAAGAAGACGATTGAATTATTAATGGTGTTATACTTGTTAGATGCCCTATGTGATACCAATAAGATCCTTAACTAGATAGAATGGTTTCCTAATGGTACTCAAACTATGTCTCATTACTATTCAAAATTGTACATCTATAAGTATATAGATCATATCTAGTTTATTTGTGATTGTGTTTACCCTCCCTTGATCCAATCCATTGATGGTATCCCCATGATGAGGATAAGCCCTTTAATTAAGAAATACATTTAGATAATTGGGGATATGTGGCTTTATCTTGATTGCATAGTTATAATAATTGAAGGAACCTAAACTACCCCAATCAAACTACCCATTCATATGCTTGATAAGTTAGCATAACAATAAGTTACACATAAAATCTTCAATGGCATAGGTGGAATATGCAAGAATAATAAAAAGTGACTTCTACATGGTTTTCCCATGAAAATTAGTGGAACCATTTTCAAGCAATGGGACCATATTGAAGTTTCTTCAAAACATAATCTTTCCTGCAACCTATAATTAGATGATCATAGATAATGGGATCCATATGGTATAGTAAAGGAGCATTTGAGAATCAAAGATATGTTGGCTATAACCTATGAGCATGCACCTAGTGTATTTAACTTTTTATCCACCAAGGTATCCTCCTATGAAGTTGAGAGAAGACTGAAAGATCATAATACAAAAACTAAGTCTAGATTGCAAATAGATCAAAAGATGAAGGATAGATGGTGACTTGGTCCAAGGAAATGTCATCTAGTGGATGTTGGTTATTATAGGATTTAACTAGTAGATGTACCATTAGAACATAGGCCTAAAGAAATGAGACCAAGTGATATTGCTTCAATTTCATCAATTCCTAAATCCTCTAGAATAGTAGAGCAAGATTTGCCTTAATAAGAGGTACATATGATAGCTTTGGATCCCCATGAATATATTGAAGATGTACTTAAAATGCTTTTTGTGACATATGAATCAGGTTTAGATGTAGATGAAGAGAACATTGAGGAAGCCAAGTAGGATAAGGGAAAATAAAATTCATTAGAATTAATGGTCATTATTCCTCCCAAGATAAAATCTAAGACTACAATTGTCTCAAAAGTAATGAAATAAAAAGTGGTCATCAATCCTCCTTTGAAAGGGATCAATATCTTTAGTGAATATAATCCAATATATGGACTAGCTATACCTAAATGGTTCATATATGAACCAAGGTTAGAGAATATTCCTACTACCTATCATCCATGGACCATAATAAAGACTACATACATTCCTATGTAATAGAAATTGAAGCCTTGGATCATATCATTACAAGATGAAGAAGTAAAGAGATTGGTTACTCCAAGTCAATCAATTGACATATAATTTGAGGTGCCAAGTAAGAAAATGAGATAGTCTTCAATTGGGGTAAGATATGATCTAGCTATTATAGGCTTACAAAGGGTCACTGAGATCATTGTCATGGAAAGAGACCAAGAGATTCTACATCAAAAGGTGGAACCTTTGGTTCATTTAACCCAAAAAAGAGAAAAAAGACCCTATATTTGAAGAATATGTTCTAGAGCTAGCACAATCCTAGGTAGAGAGGTTATATGTTATAATCAAAGGGTTAAAATAGGAGAAGAAGAATCTAGAAGAATAATACATTTTATCAGTCCTAGTGGATATTGTCAATAATTTTGAAGTAACTATTTATGATACATTAAAGTATTTAAAATTATTAAGGTCCAAATTAGATAGAGAGAGAAAAAAACATACCTTGGATATGAACCAAGTTAATCAATGGAAAGCTTCAGATAATAAAGTAAAGGAATTAATTAAGATACTGATGGAAGGCTAGATCTTGAACTCAAAATAGTCAACTTATCACATTTGAATATGGATATGATAATCTTGATGGAGAAAGTTAGGGACATGAATAAGTGGTCCATAGGCATGGAAGGACTTTCAAATGACTTTAAGTAGCTAGAGGGAAGAATGGAACAAATACTAGGGAGCTTGATCAAGGATCCAACCATTCCTAATCAAGAAGGTTTAATAAGTGATAAAGAGCTCCAACACAGGGATACCTAGTTTATCCAAGACTTTAAGAATAAAATCTAGGGAACTACAAGTGATGACAATAAATGTATCTTAGACATGATCTTGTCAGCTTATGATAAGATTAGTAATGATAGGAGTATTAAGGAATACATGGACATAGTTGTTAAAGTATTTAAATATTTGGCAAGGAAAAAAGAGGAGTTGTTCATGGAGCCAATAATCAATTTCAAATTGATTGATGAATAACATGAAAAATCCATGAATATTTTTGGAAAAAGGCAAAATGTTGCGATGTAGCGGCACCTCAAGGTCAAATAGGTTGACCTAAAATATTATCTTGTATCAAAACCTTGTAAATCATTTAGAAATAGTATTATATTTTGTAAAAGCATGTTCAATATGTAATGCACATGGATTATAGGTTCATTACACTTGAAAAGTTTCATTTATTATAGAATATTATAAAAGGATAACTATCCTTGACACTTGTCTAATTCTTATTTGATAATTGCTGACTGACATACCTCATAGGTTGCCTATAAAAGGGGTTATTTTCATTGTAAAGGGGGAGGAAGTTTTTAGAGAAAACTTTTGTGTAAATTTTGGAGCAAGAAATATAATCAAGATAATTATGTAAATATTGTGTCATATTTATTTATTTGTTTGTTGTCATGGTTGTTTCCTCAAATCCTTGGTTTGATGTTTAGATTTGAATTGATTTTATGAGTTATAGATGTGCATATATTAATGTAGAGTTGTTAATTTAAGCTTACACTAGGTTGACTGAAAGTTTTTAGAATCATTTCAATATCATTGATTTTCTTGAAGATGTGATACTATAATTTTCTTGTGGAAGTAAATGTTTAAAGTAAATCTGATTTCTAATTTGCATGTTTCAAATATCCTTAGACATTTTCTTGGTATATGAGAGGATATTTACTTTTGGTAATTTCATGTCATATGCTAGTTTGAATTTCATGTCTTTAATGAAATTAAAGCTTTGTCAAGATGTCTAAACTAATGAACAAGAACATCCTTCTTTCTACCCTACCCTGCCTATTTTCTCATTTTTTAATCAAATCACTATAGTTTAATCTCTCACTTTAAATATCCATGATATATTAGGTTTTAATACTTTAGATTTGCATCATAATTCATTATAATTAGAAAGAACAAATTTAATATTTCAAAAAAAATTAGGACCATGGTTGCTCCCAACAACCACTTATATAATCACTTTGTGAGCTAGTCAAATAGCTTGGCCTCTACTCCACCATAGATCTTAATAAGATCACAACCAAAAAATCACACAAAATATTATTTGAATATTAAAATGAGAAGTGTTGTCAACACTATTATAACCTTATTATGAACTTACATGTATCAACAAGCAATCAAAATTAGCACTATAAGGAGGGCATTGAGCTAAAGATTTATGAATATGAAGTATCTTAAGGTGATTTTAGTGAATTTTATTCAAAAATCAATTGATCCTTTGTAGATTTGTGTTTTATTAGCTTAACTATGTAAATATCACTTATATTCATGGTTTTAGAGTAGTCTTTAGGCTTATTTAGCTAAATATAGTTATTCTTTATGTGAAATTATTGTAAAGAAGTGAATATAATGTGTCTAAGGTCAGTGATAGTAATTTTTTTACAAATATTAATGATATTCATATATATTAAGGTATATTTAAGATAATTCAATTAAGGATAATAATTATTTAAAATATTTATATGAATTTGTGCATAGTTTGCTTGAACTTAGAAACCTAAACATGCAAATCTACTTATTTGTGAGAATTGAACTATTATTTGAAAAGTTTGAACTAAAGATCACTTGTCTTTACAAAGATAAGATTTATACATTATATATTGAATAAGAATTGGATTTTACAAGTTATAACTACCATGAATAAGAACTAGGTCAAGGTCTAAAACAAGGTTACCTCTTCTTTCCTTGGAATTTCATATGAAAATAGGAGAGGATAAAGGTAAGCATAGAATTTATAAATATCAATCTGCTTCACTTATTTTTGTTGTTGCATTCAATCCTCATCAAGGTATATGTTTATTAGTTGGATATTATATCAATGTGATTGGTTAGGTACATGACTTACCAAGAAATCTAGAGAAATATTTACCTTCATTTAGTCCTACAGGTGTTGTTACTATTGAAGAACATATCAAGCCCTTTAAGTCTACCTTAATATTGTTAAATTTTTTTCAAGAAGATATTGTTTGTAGGTTGTTACTATTGAAGAACATATCAATCCCTTTAAGGCTACCTTAAGATTGTTAAAAGTTGTTCAAGAAAATATTGTTTGTAGATTGTTTCCTTTTACCTTTGGATATGCAACATATGATTATTATCTTAACCTTCCAAAAAATGACATCATAAGTTTTAATAATTTCAATAATTATTTCATTGATCAATTTGGAAAGGTCATCAACCCCTATCTACTATATCAACAATTCACTATGGTGAAGTGAGATTCAAATGAAACCATTAGAGCTTTAAATGTTAGATTTCAAAATATATTTAGTAGAACTATAGCTCCCTTTAATTCTAATGAAGCTATAGCTTTAGTGATTTATTAGGATGCTTTAGATCCAATGACTTTTGGATTTCTTAAAAGATCTGTTGGAGTCATAAATACATTAGCTTTGGCTTATGTTGAAGCTATAAAATTTAGTGATCAAATGCAACCCAAATTCAATTAGCATATGATATTTTTAATATAAATCCTAATTTACCTATGTTAAATATCATCCCAAATGCTAATAAAAGCATGCTCATCCTGGTCAAAATCTAGGATTGGTAAATAAATCTAATAAAGGATCCCATATACAATATCAATGAACTTTGGTGCCAATAGCTAGTATTAGTACTCAAATACAGAATTCAAAGGAAACTAAGAATGAAAATGACTCTATATTTAAAATTGTTCAAAAACTAAGCACTAATTTTATTTAATTACAAAACCAAGTAGGTAACACTAGGGAGACTTCCAACAAAATATATTCTTATTAGAAGTTTAAAAAAACTACAAATAGGTTTTAAAATAGCAATAATAATAATAATAATAATAATAATAATAATAATAATAATAATAATAATAATAATAATAATAATAAGTCATCTACATCTAAGAACATACCTAAAATAAACATTTATGGTGTAGCTTTAACTAATTATTATAGTGTTCATAACATTATAAATGAGTTAGACTGTGTAGACTTTTTTAATGATTTTGAAGTATTTTAAAATGAATTGGATACATTTGAAGTTTTACCTAACAAAGATAATGCTACAAGGGCATCTAGATCTTTAAAGACATCCAAGTCTTATAAAACAACTCTTGTGGTGGAAACTTTTGATTTTTCATTTCAAGATGAGAATGAACCTGAAGATACTCTAGAGGAGATTAATACTTTTAACAATATCTAAAGAAGAGTTATCCATTAAGGAACAAATAATAAAATCAACCAATGACAATTTCTACTCAACAAAATAACATTGACACTCCTCATGATCCCAAAGTAGATAACAATCCAGAACCTCCAAAGGGAAGTAACACTAGAAATACTGTTGATTTACCTCATTTTTCTACTAGGAGTGGGCATAATATAGTTGAGGATATGAATAAAATAAAATCTAATATCATATTGCATGAATTAACTTAGATAACTAAATAGATAGACTTGTTGCTAAAATCTCTAACTAAAAAAACCTAGTAAATCATAGAAACCAGCAAATTCAAATATAGTGATGTATAAGAATCAAATAGAGGTTTCACCTTTTTTTATTAACAATCAAAATTTTTGGTAAGAACTTGCATAACTATTTGTTAGATTCAGTTGTCTCTATAAATATCATGCCAAAAGGTATCTATGAAAATATTCATTTAACTCCTATTAGATCTAATATATTAGGGACTCAATTAGACAAATATAGAGTTAAAGTGTTTTGTGAATTATTGAATGTGCATATGTATCTTAATTTAAAACCAAGAGTGCAAAAATTTATTGATATTCAAGTGGTGGACATTTTAGATTCTTATAAGATTTTGCTTAGTAGAGATTGGACCAAAGCTTTGAATGGATACACGTCAACTGATTGATCTCATATATAGCTACCATGGAGGTGAGTTTCTAATCAAATTTGGATTGAAAGATAACTATAGATGAAACCTATGATCAGTGATTATAATGCAACTAATGAAAGTGTAATATCCCCAACCAATAGGGACTATAGAAAGACAAAAGCTATGATACCACTGTAATATCCCCAACCAATAGGGACTATAGAAAGACAAAAGCTCTGATACCACTGTAATATCCCCTATTTCCCTTGAATTCTGAAACTAGATATTTTGAATTGCTTTTCTATGTATTCTAATTTTTTTGTGCTTTTTGTATGAAATAAGAATAAATTGCAATTTTTACAAAATAATTTCCAAATAAATAAATAAACCATAGTATAATCTCTTAACTAGCAAATCAATGATCTTATTATTTGTCCAGATGATTAAAATATAAGTCCTTTACCATACATATAAAAAGAATATTAAAATACTATCTTAAAAACCTAATTTTTTTGCAAACTAGAAATAAACCTTGGATCTGGTCCATCTCGAGTTGTTGTGTTAAAAACACAGTCACTATCGTTAGTTATTCTGCAGCTGTCAGTGGTATAACACTGTGAAAACTACTGACTTTGGTCTCTGATGACCTGGGTCAGTCGATGTCGGTCGATATCCTGCCGATGTCAGTTTTTGAGTCGACCGATGTCAGTCACTGGACTACCGATGTCGGTCTCTGTGCTTCTTGTGACACTTTCTGGCCTGATGCAGAATGGTATGGATTTGTACAGATTTGTATGGATCCCATACAAAAGCTAATGGAAAATAGTGTAGCATGTATGTTGTACTCTAGATATGAAGAAATATAGCCTAATACAAAATATCTTATTCTGAATAATTACTAAAACAAAACCTAATGAAATAAATACCTATAAACCTCTATAATATCTTTTGTATGAAGTTATCTCTCAAATTGGCAATAGATCGGTTGATCTCTCACAACCTCTGAATTGCACACACTGAAGAGTGGGCGTTCTCCAATGCAACTAGAATACTGGAAACCCTTGGCTCCTTATTCTCAGAAAAACTTAGCAAAATTCTTCAATATCAAAATCAATAATCATAATCATCCAACTCTCTCCCATGAGAAACCCTTATACCCTCAAAAAGGTATGCTTGCCCTAATTAGGGTTTCTTAAATTAGAATTAGGGTTGTATAATTAAAATATGCTAAATAATTAATATTTAATTAAATCAATCAAATATTAATATCTCCCTCAATACAGTCTGATCGAGCCCAAACGAAAGCCAACTGTAAAAAATCTGCTAAACAAAGCCAAGCCAAGATCCATCAAGACCTTCTAACCATCCTATCAACCTACGAGGGTTGCATAATAGGCTAACCATCAACTCTAAAGATGTTAACTGAAAAGAGGACATGACAAAAAGGGTCAATTTGGTTAATTATAATTTATGATTTTACACCCTTTAAACTCCTCAAGTATGTAATTCTAAATATTCTCATGTTATTCTTAGACTTTAAAAATTATATGTTGGTGGTGCTAGATGCAAATATGGATCTAGAGTAGGAATAGTTCTAATCAATCTCATTAGGAAAGAATATAATGCCTCTTATAAACTTTAGTTTACTTGCACCAATAATTGGGAAGAATATGAGGCATTGATATTAGGATTACAATTTGCTATTAAACATAAGGTTAAAGAACTACTAGTATATGGCGATTCTAAACTAGTAGTCAATTAGGTCAGAAGCAAGTATCAATGCAAATTGTCTTATCTAAAGAAATGCAAGTTTAGAGTATGGGACTTGATTGAGTATTTTGACACTTTCAATATTGTTCCAATCCATAGAGAAGGAAACCAACCTACTGATGAACTAGTTTCATTTGTAGCTAACTTAATGCCAAATCAATATTGCCAAAAGCTTAGCATTGAATTGGTCTTATGTCCCTCTATACCTAAAAATGTTAATCATTTGCAAGTGTTTAGTGATGACCATCAAATCATTGAATTCATGAAAAAATCAAGAGTGTTTGAGTCTTATATTATTGATGAGCTCAATGAGAACTCTATGATGATAAAATTAATGACAAAATAGTATAATTGAATGACAACAAGATTCCCAAAGGAATGATTGCCTTGAAAAGGCTATTTGACAAAGATAAGTTAGATATAACTATTAAAGTTCCCAAGGTAAATAGGAAGGATTATAATGTATTTGACATAGGAACTCAAGGTTAACCTTAGCAAGTAAACATTGGTACAACATGCACAAATAAAGAGTCTAGAAAGTCTAAATACTTACTAGATAAATACAATGATGTTATTCCATGGTATTATAAAGACTTGAATATCGTTGATCCTCAAGTTATCACCCATACCATTCCCTTGAAATAAGCTTGTAAACCATTCAAGTAGAATCAAAGACTAATTAATCCTATTTTAGAACCATTGATTTATAAATATGTCAAGAAAATATTAGATGCAAAAATAGTTTTTCCAATTAGACATTCTACCTGGGTTTCTAATCTAGTACTAGTTAGAAATAAAAATGGATAGATTAAATTATGCATAGATTTTAGGAACTTGAATAAATATTCTAAAAAGGCTAATTATCCTTTGCCATCCCTTGACCACGTGATTCAAATTATTAGTGTTTCTACCATGATGGCTTTCCTAGATGGTTTTTTAGGTTTCAATTAGGTGCTTATCAATAAGGAAGATAGAATGAAGATTGAATTCACAAAAAAGTGGGGCACTTTTTCCTGTAAGAGGATTCCTTTTAGACTCATCAATGTAGGAGCTACCTTTTAGATAACTATGGACCATGCCTTTCAAGGTCTCATAGGTAAGTATATCATTATATATGGATAATTTGACTATGTTTTCCAAGAATAGGGAATACCACTTAATGCATTTAAGATAAGTATTTGAACATTATTGAAGGTATGGAATTTCCCTTAACCCTAAGAAAACCATATTTTGTGTAACTAAAATGAAAATGATAGAACATGTGATAACTAAAGATGGGTTTTTTATAGATCTAAATAGAGTCAATGTTATATCTAGAATAAAAACCCCAAATAGTAAAAATAGTTGAAGTCTTTCTTTGGGAAGATCAATTTTGTAATAAAGTTCATTTTTAGTTTTATAAAGACTATGAAACCACTCAATGACATGCTAAAGAAAAATGCAAAGGTAAAATGGAATGAAGAAGCAAAGAAAGCCTTCAAGGATATGAAAGAAGTAATAAGATAGGTACCTATGCTAATAAGTCTCAATTTTTCAAAAGATTTTTATCTTTATTATTTTTCTTATGAGCATATTATAACAGCTATTTTAATTTATAAAATTGATAATTATGATTATCTAATTGAATTTATGATTACTAACTTCAAAAAATCTAAGTTAAATTATTCCTTAATTTATAAATAAGCATTTGCTTTGGTTAAGGTAGTCAAAAAGTTTAGACACTATATTCTTAGGAATAAAGTGCATGATATACTACTAGACCCTACTACCAAACTCATGTTGAGCCAATGTGAGTTAAGATAAAGAAGAGGTAAATGGATGTCCATACTTTAGGAATATGATTTTGAAATTAAAACTTCTAAATTGATGAGGTGTCAGGGATTAATTTAATTTATTTCTAACACTAATCCTAGAGTGAACATCATACAATTTGACCAAAAACATTTTCAACCAAATGATTAGTGTGATTTAATCATTCCTTTTTTAATCAATGGTTTTTTCCTACAGGACTGAACAAAGAATAAATAACAGATTTGAGACTCAAATCAACTCATTTGTTGTTCAAATATGGGATACTTTACATGAAGAACTATGAAGGAATATATTTGAGATGTATAACAAAGGAAGAATTATCTGAAATATTAAATAATTTTCATGACAAAATTGGGAATGAACACCCCTCTGGGAAAAAAAATTACAAAATCCTAAGAATAGGATATTATTGGCCAACCATTTTCAAGGATGCTCACAAGCATGTTAGGTAATGTCATCAATGCCAAATATTCAATATAAAAGAACCTAAAAAAATTAAACTTCATTACACTTATCAAGAAAAACTTTCATCTTTAAAAAAACATTAAGACTATGGTTACTCCTAACAACCACTTATATAACATTTTTTTGAGACAATTAAATAGCTTGGCCTCTACTCCACCATGGATCTTAGGAAGATCACAACCAACAACTCATGTAAAATATTCTTTGAATATTGAAATGAGAAGTGTTCTCAACACTATTATAACCCTATAATACACTTACATGTATTAATAATATCTCATATGAGATACCTTTCCCACATACATACTAGTACCCTTGAAGGTATTACAAGGCCCTTCAGAGTATGTTTTAAGTCACTTCCATGTGATACCTTGAAGGGCCTTGTAATACCTTTAAGGGTACCCTTATGCATGTTGGAAATGTATATCCTTGTAGGAATTACTAGGTGATACATTAAAGGGCCTTATAATACATTAAAGGGTTCCCTTTTACATGTTATAAATGTATATCCTTAAAGGCACTACTAGGTGATACCTTGCAAGGCCTTCTAATACCTTTAAAGGTACCCTCAAGATATCTCCTAATAAATATCTTTCAAACATGATCAAGAGTGGATTTTTCCTTTAAGGTAACTCCTAAGAGATACCTTCAAATTACCTATGAAGGTATTATAAGGCCCTTTAAGGAATTTCCTAAGAGATAAGTCAAAGGGCATTGTCATATATCAAAGGGGACATTGGAGGTATCTCTTAAGAGATACCTTTAAAGCATAGATAAGGGTACCATTATAGGTATTACAAGACCCTTAAAATTATGTTTTAAGTCACTACTTGATGATACCTTAAAGGTGATTTTAATACATTCAAGGGTATCCTTATGAGTGTTCAAAATGTATCTCCTTAAATGCACTACTGGGTGATACCTTGAAGGGGCTTATAATACCTTCAAAGGTATCTCTTAGGATATAACTTTCAAACATAAACAAGAATTGATTTTTCCTTCAAGGTAGCTCTTAAGAGATACCTTCAACTTACACATGAAGGTATTATAATGCCCTTGAAGTCATCTCCTAATAGATACCTAGAAGGGCACTGTCATATATACAAGGGGACATTAAAGGTATCTCCTAGGAGACACCTTTCAAATATGCATAAGGGTACCCTTAAAGGTATTACAAGGCCCTTCAAAGGTAGATTAAGGTCTTGATATGTTTTTTGGATTAGATCTAAAGGATTGCTTTAAGAACCCTATTAATCATAAATTATGTTGTGTGGCATTATTACTAGGCTTGGTAAATTATCATGAGAAAAGTCTATTGGAAACTTGGCCCCTACCTCTATGGCTCTAACCAAAATCTCATCTTTGTTATTTAACAAATGTCACTAAAAAAATGGATCATACCTAGAATCCATATTAGTAAAATATGACTATTGAAGAACTAGCTTGTCCATTATGGGTATTGTAGCTAGGTATTGTGTGGTTTATTCTTGGTCTTATTCTGAATAAGGTGGTGTGTTAACCAAATACTTAGCCAAGGGATCTTGGCTTTATGCCCCTAATTGAGTTTTATAAGAGGGATAAAAATCCATCTCATAATCAACATTATCCATGTAGGGGTCTTGCACCATTTCTTCCTATGCAACCATATTACTAATCCCTAGATTGTACATGAGTCCACTACAAGTGTAGGAATACATGTTGGGATACATAGTAAATTATTTAAAATAGAAAGAGAGTTATACAAACTCTAAAAATGACAATATCTAAAATAGATGATGTTCAAACTTGTTTTAGATTCATCAAAAGCATCAAAAAGGTTTATACAAATATTTGTGAGGAAACAACTAGCGTTAAATGTCCAATGTCTCATTATTCACACAAAGATGAGCAAGTAAATAGGTTGAAAATTAAAATGCCAAACTCTAAGGTCAAAGTGTTTCAAATCAGTCTAATCTAAGAAATTAAAACTTGCTAGGTCTTTTAGCCAAACACAACATCAAAAGCTAGGCTCAAACAAGGCATGTGCTAGGACTCTTAGTCAAACAAAATCAAAAGATAGACTTTGAAATAGATGAAAGTTTTAATCTAATGAATTTGAAACACTTTTAACAAACAATAGGCATTTGATTCTTGGACATGAACTTGATCAACTAGGTATAAGGTATGAAACAAAAGGAACTTTAGAGATATTTTATTTTCTCACAAATAATGGTATAAAACCTGTTTCTTTTGACAAATAAGCTAGACAAATGTGAACGATATAACTATGCTAGACAAAGGATCATAAAATTACACCAAATTGGTCTGAAAATGTAGGAACAAATTTGAAATCTATGCAAGAAGGTCTATGAAACAATATTTTAAATGTTTTGGGTAGCATAAGGACACTAAACTACCTAGAAGGTGTATCTAAATGTTTGTTTCAAAAAATCTTTAAGGCAAAGATAGTTTCCCACAATTTTGACATCATAACACTACTTTTATTGACTCAAAATGTTGTGGTGCATAGAATCAAAGTGCAAGTGTTTAGCACAAAATGGATTAAGTATATCAAGTGGTGATAATTATCTTGAGTCTAAAATGACCTTCAACCCAAATTGGCAATTGAACCTAAGTTCCCTCAAATTTAGTGCAAATAGTGAATCTAGTTAACACATCAACTTTATGAACTTGTAAAGGTGCAATTTTGAATTTAAATTATAAATGAATGACTTAAAAAACTTTGGAAAAGGTATATAATCAATTGGGAAGCATAATTATGCCAAAATGGATGATATAACTCCCAAGATTTTGATGAACTTTGAATAAGGCAAATGGATGATTTGACATGGGCAACATAATGCCTCTTTGTTCAAAGGAAAATGAGGATTATGTGTTTGGTTTAGATCATTTGTTTACACCAATTTTTGACTCTAAACAAGACTTTAATCTAAGACAAAATCAAATAATTAATTTCTCTTAGATCCTAAACTGATAAGGTTTCTTGGTATCATTGGAATCCATTAATATACATCGTTTGAGAGGATTTTAAGTGTTCATCCATGCTACACCCCTAACCTATCACATGTATGAGGATAGTATTAGCCAAATTGTGGCTTACTTATTCCTCTCTGATGTTATATTATATTTATCTATGCTTTCTTTTTATTAGTAGGTCGGCCTATGGAGTAACCATGGCCTAGATAGACTATATATAGGAGGTAGTGGGTAATTATTTATCGTCATATTGTGAATTCTGCTCTTATTGAAGCTTGTGGAGATTTCCCCCTCAAAGTGGCTTATCTATTATCATATATTTGGATATATTTCAGTCATATTTAGATATAATTCTGCTATTATACTTAATTATTGAAGTAATCTCATTACAAGTAGTATCATAGCTGCGATTTGGGCAATCTTGGGGCGAAACACTAAATTTTTAAATTTTTGATATTTTAAAAAAGGTTGTGAATTTATCTACAAAATTTTTAATTGAGGTGATAAATAATCAAATTAAGCTTCCATTAAAATTTTAGATCATTTGGATCTGTTTTAAAAAAGTTATCTCTATTTTATGGTTTTTCATAAAATTGCTCTATTCTGATTTATTTACATTTTTGGAAAGCCTAGAAAAATTTGGATATGGTATGTTCTTTGTATATTTTTATTTGAGGCTAACATAATTCCAAAATCACTTGGTCAAAGTTGGGTCAAAAGTGCCAATAAGGGTTTATCGTAAAACCCTTTTATGGCAGGTCCACAAACTCGGGGCTGAGGAAAGGGTGTTGAAACTCTAGGTAAAACTCCTAAAATGGAAGAAATGGAGTCAAAATGGGGATGTACTAGACCATATGTACTAGGGTTTTTTGACATAAATCACAAAGTGAGTTAGCTTGACTATAGTGTGTAAGGCATTCTGAGTGAGGTACAAGGCATACAATCTAATATGCAATCCATACAAGATAGTTTGGGAGATATCATGATGGATTTTCAAATTAATTAGTCAAATCATCAATCTAACTCTATTACACAACCCCACTAGGGATGTTCTCCTAACTAGTCTACTTTAAATATAACTCCATGGCCATAAAGGAACCTATTACCAAAGGTGGATATGCACAAATTTGATGGAAAATATCCACTCAATTAGATCAAACAAATGGAGAATTTTTTTGACTTGCATCAGATTCCAAGTGGACAGAAGGTTACCATGGTATGCTTATATCTTGAACCTAATAAATTCATTTGGTATCGATGGTTGTGTGCTCAAAAGAAAAAGATGACTCTTAATGTCATCTAGTCAGTTTTTATAGAGGAGCTGCAATTACACTATGGCAATAGTGTGATAGAGAATTACTTCAACCAACTATAAAAGTTGTGACAAACTAGCTCTATCAAGGATTATATTCATCATTTTTAGAACCTGTCCTTACATGTGGAGACAATTTTTGAAGTAAACTTAAATGACCTATTTTTGGGTGGACTCAAGGATCACATTCAATATGAGGTACACATGTTTAATCCTCTTAAGATTTCTGATTCTATTATCATGGCACGTAGAGCTAAGGAAAAATTCATAGCCAATAAGAAGCAACCATTCACTCACTTCAAAGATTGTATCATGTCATCACCAACATTTCCTCCACCTACTAGATTGACCCCTCAAAACATTAAAGAGAAGTGTGCTAAAGGATTATGTTTTGGTTATGATAGCAAGTGGAGTAAAGTACATAGATGTGCTGAGAAGAAGTTATTCTACATTGAGGCACCCAACAAAGATTAAGAAGAAGATGATGCCTCTAATGATGATGAGGAAGATATAGAGGAGATACCTGAAGATTCCCAACCTATAATCTCTTGTCATGCACTTACAGGTATTAGCACTCCACAAACTCTTAAGGTGGTGGGGTTCCTCAAGAAATAGAAGGTGATAGTTTTGATTGATTCAAGGAGCACACATAGCTTTATAAACCATAAGTTGCCCACTCTATTAAACTATTTCATCTACCCAGCACCAAAATTTTAGGTCATGATTGCAGATGGTGGCATAATTAATTGTTTAGGCAAATGCCATAGTATTAAGCTTACTATGGGTTGGTACAATCTCAACTCTGCTATGTTTGATATTCCCATGGGTAACATAGACATTGTTTTGGGAGTCCAATGGCTCACAACCTTAGGTACCATTGAGATGAACTTCTAAGAACTATTCATGCACTTTCATTATGAAGGTAAGAAAATTAAACTACATGGATTACATGCAAAATCTCCACAATTGGTTAGTTCACATCAGATGACCAAGATGCTAAAAAAGGGGGTAGAGGTAATTATTTCATGATTATTCTCCATATAAGTTCAACCCACATAGGCATCTACACATCCTGATCTACATATAATTCTTGAGGACCACTCATCTATTTTTGGGGACATGCCAAAAGGACTGCCACCAAAAAGAGAACATGATCATGCCATTCAACTAATTCTAAGTAGTCAAACACCAAATATTACACCATATAGATATCCATATGCACTAAAGAGTGAAATTTAAAAGATGGTCCATGAGATGCTAGAGGCAGGGATCATCAAGCATAGCCAAAGTGCATATTCATCACCATTGGTCATGGTGTGGAAGAAGGATGGCACATGGAGAATGTGCCCAAATTATATGGAACTCAAAAAGTACACCATTAAAGATAAGTTTCCTATTCCAGTAATTGATGATTTAATTAATGAGTTGCATGGTGCTAATTATTTCACAAAATTGGATTTCACTCGGGGTACCATCAAATTAGAATCAAGGATGAAGATGTTCATAAAACTACTTTTAGAACACATGAGGGCCATTATGAGTTTTTGGTAATGCCCTTTGGTCTTACAAATGTACCATATACTTTTTAGAGCTTGATTAACACTATTTTTAGGCATTTTTTAAGGAATTTTGTGCTATTTTTCTTTGATGACATATTGATTTATAGTCAGACATGAGAAGCACATCTGCAACATGTGAAATAGATGTTGATAGTTTTGGAGAAGCACCAAATTTATGCAAAGCCATCTAAATTTGCTTTTAGAGTACAAGAGGTAGAGTACCTTAGTTACATTGTTTCCCATGAAGGTCTCAAAGTTGATCCCTAAAAGATCAAAGCAATAATGGAATGGCACATGCCAAAAACTCTCAAAAACCTTTGAGGGTTCCTTGGATTAACAATTTACTATAGAATATTTGTGAAAGGTTATGGCAGCATAACATCTCCACTCATTACATTGCTAAATAAGGATGATTTCCATTGGAATGATGATGCCATAAAAGCATTTGAGAAACTAAAAGTAACTATGTGCACCACTCCAGTTTTGGCTACTCCAGAATTCTCACAAACATTCACTGTTGAATATGATTCTTGTGGGTCTAGATTGGGAGCAATACTAATGCAAGAAGGAAAACCCATTGCATTTGAAAGCCATAAATTCATAGGTAAGAATCTATAAAGACCTATCTATGAGAAAGAAATGATGGCTCTTCTTCATGCAGTTAAACAATGGAGCCCTTATTTGATGGGTAGACAATTTAAGGTGAAAATGGATCATGATAGTCTCAAATAACTTTTGGAGCAAAAAATATCATCTAAGGAACAACAAAAATGGGTAACTAAAATTTTGGGTTATGATTTTGAAATCATCTACAAGAAGGGTAAAGATAATGTAGTAGCAAATGCACTATCCAGATGGGATGCATCCATAGAAGCATTACTTTGTGCAATGTCTATGTTGCAAGTAGATTGGGTGGATGAAGCTAGGTTAGAATGGGAGCAAGACAAGGATACACAAGTTTTGATTTAGAATCTCTAGCAAGGTAATTATGCCTCTGACAAATTTTAATGGAAGGTAATGTCCTATGGTATAAGGGTAGGTTATACTTGTGCAAAAATTTAGAGCTTAAGCTTAAGATTCTTGTAGAGTTACATGTATCTCCAATTGGGGGACACTCAGGGTTCTTGAAAACTTATCATAGAATTAAGAAAGAATTATTTTGGGAAGAACTCAAGGGAGATGTACAATTTTTTGTGGAAGAATGCTTGATATGCCAATAGAATAAAGGTGAAACAGTTAAGACCCCAAGTCTATTACAACTGTTAGCAATTCCTAGTCAAAGGTGGGAGGAGGTTTCCATGGATTTCACCATTGGGTTGCCTTGTTTTAAATGTAATAATGTTATCTTTGTCATTATGGATAGGATTACAAAATATTCCCATTTTTGTGCTCTCTCACACCCATTTTTAGCAAGTACAGTAGCAACTATTTTTATGGAAGTAGTTCTCAAATTACATGGAACCCCAAAAATAATTGTAAGCGATTGTGATCCTATTTTCACTAGTAATTTCTGAACTAAACTATTTTCTTGTTTGGGTACTCAGCTAGCTCATAACTCATCTTAACACCCCCAATCTGATGGACAAACTTAAGTGTTTAAAAAATGTTTAGAGGGGTATCTCTATTGTTTTGTATTAGATAAACAAGAACATTGGGTTAAATGGCTACCAATTATAGGATGGTGGTATAACACATCTTTCAATACCTCTTCTAAAATATCTCCATTTCTAACACTATATGGTTACCATCCACCTTCCATCACTTCTTCATTAAAGGTGCACACTAAGGTTCAAGATGTGGAAGAGCACATTCAACATCAACAAGAGGTTTTGGCTAGTTTGAGAGAGAATTTGGCCTTAGCACAAAATAAGATGAAGCAACAAGTAGATCAACACCGTAGTGAGCAAAATTTTAAGGTGGGTGACTGGGTATTTATTTGTTTGCAGCCTTACAAGTAGATGCCCTTGAAGTAATAAAAAAATAATAACAAACTTGCTCCTAAGTATTATGGCCCTTATCAAGTTCTACAAAAAATTGGAAGTGTGGCTTACAAGCTCGAGTTACCTCAATCATCTCACATACACCCAGTATTTCATGTTTTCGATTTGAAGAAGGTCATTATATAGAAAGTTTCAGCCCAGACAGAGCTCCCAGAACTAGATGAAGAAGGATGAGTCATTTTGGAACCAGAGAAGATCCTCCAAACATGTACTAAGAGGTTTAGAACTAGAGATATTATGGAATATTTGATCAAGTGGGAAAACTAGAGCAATGAAGATGTAATTTGGGAAGGTGAATATTTTCTACAACAACATCCATAGTTGTTCAACATTGAGGACAACATTCGTTTTAAAGGGGAAGGGCATGCTATGCCCCTAACCTCTCACATGTATGAGGATAGTATTAGCTGATTTGTGGCTTACTTATCCCTCTTTGATGTTATATTACATTTATCTATTATTTCTTTTGATTAGTAGGTCGGCCTATGGAGTAACCATGGCCTAGATAGACTATATATAGGAGGTAGTGGGTAATTATTTATCTTCATATTGTGAATTCTGCTCTTATTGAAGCTTGTGGAGGTTGCCCCCTCAAAGTGGCTTATCTATTATCATATATTTGGATATATTTTAATCATATTTGGATATAATTATGTTATTATAATTAATTCTTGAAGTAATTTCATTACAATCCAAAAGTAAATGCACATTATATAGTAGGGTTTTTACACCCTCCTCTCAAATAATAGTACGGTGACATGGACCTCGAGGTGCACCTTGCACCAAAAATACTTTCATGACAAGTGGGGATTTGTCTAAGATCTATAAGTCTTTGAATGCTCTATGGGAATAAATTACATAATGAATTTCATGTCAAACAATGTAAAATAAAAGCATGGATTTTGGGTTCATATCACTTGGCTTGTTGCAAAAAGTTCTAGTCCTTTTTGCAATCAGTACATCCTATTGTTTGCTCAGTGTAGTGTGATGTCTAGAGTGTCACTACATCCCATGTCCAACTCCAATTAGGATCCAAATAAATTCAATTCTAGGAGGGGAAACCCTAGGTTAAAGCTTCCCTAAATAACTCATGGGAGGTGATGAAGTCCCCCTTGCAAGCCAAGTTTGGATAAAAATAAAGAAATCATAAAAATAGAAAGACTTTAGGGTTGTTTTCAAACTCACCCAATCTTTGATGAGTCTTTGGGGAGTGCTTTAGATGACTTTCTTTTTAAGCCTTGGACTAGGATATTTGTAATAAGAATGGTGATTTTGATTCTAAGGCTTCCCTAAAGGGGACAAATGGAAGAGCATACACACAACATCCCTCTTTTTGTTAAACAAAATTAGATCAAGCAACTATTGAAGACAAAAATGATAAGTGTGTTCAATTTTAGCCCAAATGAAAGATGTGGTGGTGTTCATTTGAACCTTTGGTTTTAAGATTCTAAAATTTGAAAACTAATGCTAAAAACACTAATTTAAGCACCTTAAATATTACTTTAAGCACTAAAATAATGTTCCTAATTCATTTTTAAGCAAGCAAAAGGTGATCTAAACATGTTCTTAGTAAATTTCAAGCTTGGTCCTATAATAAAAATGTTAGCATGTCCTTTATCCTTGAAGTTATTTTGGGTTTGAAATAATGAACTTCAAAAAAAGAGCTCTTGATTTTGTGTTTTAAGAAAATCATAGTGACCGACATCAGTTCTATAACCAACATTAGTTACACCTACCAACCGATGATAATTATCTAATAGACATTGGTTATACCAATAGTGACTGGTGATGGTTTTACTAACTCACATCGGTTACTATGTAAACCCATGACAAATAAAAATGGCAAAACAAAGTTATAAAATCAAATTACAAGAGTTTTAATGATCCAAATGAATATTTTAAAGTTGTAAAATGATCTTCTTCCTATGTGGGACGCATTTGGTCCCATCAGGCAAGCTATTATATGAACTAGGAATTTGACTAAGAAGAAGAGATAAGTATGGTGTTAGTGACAAAATGCATAAAATAAATTGAAAAAGAACACACTAAGCTAATATCTTCATGCTTATTTATTAGGGTGAGATTAGTAAAAAAAAAATGACAAACACAACTAAAAAGTAAGGAAAAACACAAGAATTCCTTCACCTTCCTTGTATGCTCCAATTGCCTTTGTAGTAGTGGCTTGCTCGGTTTTGTGCTCATGAAGTCCTTGGCAATAGAATCTTGGCTACCTCCATCTCTCCTTAACACCTTTGGCTTATGGCTTGGCTTGGATTGGAATCAATTTGGCATGGTAACACTAGTTTCTTGAGGCTTTTGGAACTAATCCTGCATTATAACTTTGCACAAATTAAGCTTAGAAATGATGTTCATGGCCTCTCTATTTATAGTTTTTTGAGAATGTCTAGAATAAACCTGAACCATCCATCTTAGGATTAAAATGTGTAGTTAAGGATTAATCCAATTATGTAATTAAAATCCATAAATAAGCTCATAAATATTTGGGATAGAGGAGAAATTAAGAGGCTTGGAGGGATTTGATGAGGCATGGGAGGCATGAATCCTAATATTTATGACATTTATGGCCTAGGGATGTCTTCCCAAGAAATAAGGTCACCTAATGATGAAGATATTCAATATTAATTTCCAAAACAAATTATTCAACAAGTTATCATGGAATTATTAATTATGATCTAACTTGGATTAATTATCGCTAAGCATGATTTAGCACTTTGTGTACAAACTACTCAAATTGATTAGAATGCTTTATTATTGGTCTAAAATTTGAATGGATTAGAATTGGAAGGCAATTTTAGATGCATTGGATATGTTATCCCATTTAGGATTCTTTCAACATAAAATAAGAAAGGCACATGTATCATGTAAGAGATTTGATAGGAAAGAACAATCTAGAGCACCCAAGTGCAAAATTGGCATTTTGACTCAAAATGATCTGATCAAAGTTAGCTAGCCCATAAATTGCATTACCCCATTTAGTGATACCTTAGCCAAAATTGGCACTTGAATATGTCGGTTTCACATCATTTAGCATGTTTTAGTGTTTTTAGGCCAAATTGTGAATTTTATGTGGAAATTACTCAAAATCTTGGTTGGAGGTCATTGATGGCCAGATTTAGGTGTATACATGTTTAAGAGAAACAAGTGGTGGTGGTATACATGAAAATGCATCATCACTAGGTAGACTAGGAATATATGGAATATATGGTGTCTTTACAATATATATGCCCACTTCAAATTTATATCTAATTTCTACACCCAAAATTCCTATTAGTTATTTCTAATTGTTTTAGTGCTAATATTAAAAAATTGATTTATCCATTATAATCACCAAGACAAAACTTGATTAGCCATAATTGAGCTCATTATCTAATTAATATAGATGCCCCTAATTGAAACCAAGGGAGTTCTAGTTTTGATATAGAGATTGTGCTAAGAGGCTATCTATTTACATGAAGAATGCAAGCCATCATATACTAAAACATTGCATGGTGATTTAGATCCTGATAGGCCTATGCCCATAATTAATTTATATGAACTTATTTTAACATTGTCATGGGTTTGGAGTAATTGGGTTTAATTGTCAATTTACACTCTTTCACTTTACATAAACCCCTTACCAATACATACCTACATACATGACACACACACATACACACACATGTGTATGTATGTGTACATATAATATTAGTTATTATATAAATATTATATAATATATATCATTATATATATATATATATATATATATATAGTTTATAATATAATATTATATTATTTAATATATATTCCCTACACCTATAGAGGTTGATCTGAGTAAACCTATTCCATGGGGATATGATGAGAATGCATATTGTGATTTGCAATAGGTACATAGACATTCTAATAACACATGATTTTCCTTGAGATATAAGATTTGGTACATTATACTTGATGGGTCTCATACAATGGGTTTGGGCTCACATTTAGGGGTGACTATCTTAGAGTTAGGCTCCCCTATAGATAGATCCAATTCCCACCCTAAGGTCTATATTTAAATTAGCACACTCGACTAACTTTTATATATGGGGTTGGTACTCAATATCACTATCATAGATGGGGGAGGGGGATATCTCTATATATCTGAGGGAACCAATATAGACCCAGATAGATTGACTCATGCCTACACAACACACTCTCACTCTATTTTTACCACCTAAGCTAGATCATCAGAATTAGAAAATGTTCAATAATCCACTTCAAGACCATAAAATGAAAATTACAGAAGTTCAATTACAGAACTAGAAGTGAAATTATCATCATAGAAATTTGAAACTAATGGTAATGATTTTAAATAATATGATCTTGCATAATAATTATAAATACTAATATTTTGATCTTAGGTGATTGGTTGGTTTGGGTTATTATTTATAATTTTTAAATAATAATAAGATTTATGCTTAATGGTTTTAGATCTAAAACATTATAGATAATCACCTAGACCAACCAAAAGGACCAAATTATAACTTCAAAAGGACCCCTTGATGTCTAAATTAAGTTTTTAATTAGAATGATCTACCTAAGATATTAATATGTGGATGCATGAACTTTATACCAGCTTGAACTGCTATGCATATTCAATTAAAAATAGAATGACCACAAGCCATGGTTATTTTATATGGTATGTTGTATGGAACGCGGTTGAAACAAGGTTATTTAATAATTTTTGTATGGAAAAAAGTTACTTTACTAGTTTTAGATCTAGAAAATTATAGATAATCACCTAGGACAACCAAAAGGACCTATTGGAAACCTCAAAAAGAATCAAATTATCAAAAAAATAAAGCTAAGTTAATATGGCTTTCTTTAGATAAGTTGAAAATAAGAAAAAAATGGTATCAAGTTGGATGATAAACTCTTAAGAAAGTATATTTTTATCAAGCTAGCTAATATAGTTGTAATCACATAGAAAAATATCAATATAATTGAGACAATGTACAAAAATGCATAAAAATATTATGATATCCAATGCAATTTTTAGATAGATAGATAAAGCTATTATGTTGGATGATATAATTATAATGTATAATGTATGATGGTTTAGAATGTTTTAAAAAGAGTGATTATACAAATTATTTATTACATGGAATAGTGTTTATCCATAATTTAAATAGACTAATTATATCATTGATTCATAATTAAATATATATGTTTAATGCATGAGATTAAATTGGATATGGTGAGATTCTCTTAACATCATTTACATGTTCATAAAAATGAATACTGTAGGATAACTAATACAGTTTATATTTCTCTCAGATGTCAAAATCCTATTCAAGTAGCATCATTGGTGGGAAAAATATTTAGTAGTCAAATCATAAAAAATAAATATTTGTTTAAGTACTTTTTTGTGAGATCCAATATTCATAACACTTGATTTAGATCGTGTTAAATTTATGTGAGATTAAAATGGTGACATTTGAGTGATTAATATTCTACTAAGGTGTCAATGTTGAATACCAATATCTTTTTAAATTAGTGTTAGAATAAATTGGTGAAATTCATGTGATTAATCTTGTTCTAAGATGTTAATGCCAGTATGCTTTAGTATTTAATAAAGGTTTCATTCATGGTTGGATATGTGATGACGAGGAATGACAATGTTACCTATATTTTTTTACCTATAATAGTTCACTGACTATTTGTATTTATCCATAATGTGTTTCAACATTAGTTTTATTATCAAATTGTAAAGGCTAAATCATAAAATGAAATGACAATCATCTTTGAGTTAACTCTAATGTTTTTATGGATCTAAACAAAACTACGCATGCATATAAACTTACCATATTAGTAGGGTTCTTTTGGATACAATGAATCTCCTATGAGATTAATGGTGAGTTTGTTCTTTCAAGTGATTAAATTTTATATTTAGTAATTATTATTTCAGGAAGTATATTTTGTCACACACTAAAGAGTCTAAGTTTTAAGGAAATTTTGATAACACTCATGACATCAAGGTGGAGCTAGAGATTTCATAATTCTAGAATTGGATGTTCCAAATTTTGTTGATAAAAATTAAATTTTGAAGTCCAACATGGGAAATTTGAATATTGGGATACTATGGTTGGAAGAATTGTTACCTAAAAGTTGATATTACGTAAATTTTAGCTCCAGAGTGTTTTATAATATAGTTAAATATTGTATTATAAGTATGTATCTCCCTTGTTTCTAAATGTAATATAGTTCAATCTATCAGGTGACCTAGATCCACATTATATTGAATTCAACTAATTTTTTAATCATTTACTTAATACACATTCAACTTATATTTCAAAATTTAGGTTTTAATTTTATATAAGCCTTAAAATTCAATTAAAATTTTGAGCTAGTCACTAAGCATAGTTTGGTCTTGATTCAGCTTTTTAACAATAATTTCATAGATTAGAAATTTGATGATTAAATAACAAAAATCATAATTTTTTTAATAATTTATGTAATTTTATAATAAAAATTACATAAAATGGTATCACAGATCTACTCAACATTTACATTGGTTAAATTGTCTTGGTTTTTATTTGTATCTATTTTATCCCCGTGGTTGAAGCATAGCTATTTCATAGAAGTTTTTTGATACCATAATTTTAAGGAATGTTATATAATTATAAATTATGACAAATGTAACATTTGAGTAATTATTGGCATATAATCACACTTAAAACATAGGAGTGTTTCATATATAAGACACATGTTGATAAGGATGCGAAGGGGTAAATAGAGCATGAAATAAAGATAGGTGGATGGGTTGAATCTAAGTCATGGTGTACACAAGAGATAAATGGCAGTGTGCCATGTGTTTTCCAATGGTTATGGGCTTAAATTGTATAGTCATTAAATGTCACAAGAACCATGGTCTGGTACACATAAAATTTTGGACCCAATGAGATGTTTATGTGATAAATGTCATTAAATTGTGCATTGATGATTTGTAGAAACTCAATGTGTGAAATTTGTATGTAGAGATGAGCTTAAAGCTTAACCAAAATACAAAATTAGTGGTCTATATAGTCTTAAAGTAATTAATTCACCCTTAATGAATAGAAATTTCATTTCCTACAAATAGTATTTTGCTCCACTGAAGGTGTTTTATTTATTCTTTATGAATATCTCTATGCATTTACTTTGTATAGCCATAACTCAACTATCCCCCATATGCCATAGTTATATCAAAACCATTTTAATGACAATTAAAATCAAAATTAAAGGTATTAAAAGGTCATTAAATGTATCTCTTAGGAGATATCTTGAAATAAAATTTTAATTGTGTGTATGTTTAAGGTATCTACTAAAAGAACCCTTGAAATTACTATAAAACCCTTCAAGATTTCTCATATAAGATACCTTAAAGGGCACTATATTACCCTCAAGGGTAACTTTAAGGTATATCCTGGTATATACCTTTCAAATATACATAAGGGTACCCTCAAAGGTATTACAAGGCCCTTCAAGGCATCTCCTAGGAGATACCTTGAAAGGAAATTCCAATCATGTGCATGTTCAAGGTATCTACTAGGACAAACTTTGAAGGTAATAAAAGGCACTTAAAGGTATCTCCTACAAGTTACATAGAAATAAAATTTCAATCATGTGTATGTTCAAGATATATAATAGGATAACCCTTGAAGGTACTACAAGAGTATTCAAGGTATGTCCTAGAAGATACCTTGAAGTGCATTATAGTACATTCAAGGATAACTTGAAGGTAACTCTTATGAGATAGCTTTCAAACATGCAAAAGGGTAGCCTTGAAGGTATTACATGGCTCTTCAAGGTATCACCTAGTAGTACTTTCAAATGTAATAAAGGTAAAAACATCATGGAAGACCACTTTAAGCAATTGTAGATAATATATCAAACCTACTTCAATCTATCACATAATTTCAATCAGATGAACATGGTGAGAAAACCTCTTATTGACTTAGTTCCTTCAATACAAGTTTTGATAGAGTTAATTGGTCAATAAAATAAAAGTTCAAACCCATTCATGTATAACTCTTTGGTAGATAACTTGATGCATATACCCATTACTAAATAAGTATCTTCTACTTCTATGTATAATAGTGAGAAAAATATAGTAGACAATGTGCAAGCAACATTTAATCCAAATCAAAGTGGTACTAATGTAAAAATAACTAGTTAACAACATGTGCCTATAGTTAATACCATGAGTGGACCCTCATACTAGGGAGTAGGACTTTATTTATCCCAACCTCAACTAGCTACTTCATCAAGTGTGCAACCAACAGGATTAGGTAGTCAACCAACAACTAATGTCATGCCTTAACAACTGAATGTGATGAATCATAATCTTCCTCAACAAGTGATGAGTAGTATTCCATAATAGTAGGCACAGTCTAGTGTATTGACACAACAAAGGCTGAATATATTGCCACCTCAGTAAGGGGAAACTAATGTTCCATCTTGTTAGGTAATGTCAAACATACCTCTTCAATTATAGACTAATGTACCAATCCAAAACCAAGCAATGACTAGTCAACAATGTATAAATATTAATTAGTGATAGATGCCAAAATTTTAACCTACTTTCACTTCCCCATAGGGATTCATGCAACAAGGAGGCTCCCATGTTTCTCAAATACCTACTAGACAACCATTGGTTCAAAGTGTACCATAAGTTCAGAGATAGGGTCTTGGTCCACAAGTTCCCACTCAACAACAAGGTTTAATTAGTCAAAAACATGTCCCTTTTCAACCTGAATAGATATAGTGTAGTTATATCCCTCCATCCCAACCAAAAAATCTTCCAAGTCAAACCTTTATCACTAACCCAAACTAGAATATTGCACAACTAAATTTATAATTCCAAGTACATCCTAATCCATTTATGCATATTCCTGGTCCATTTCCCAACTAAACCAATATACCCCAATAGATATCTCCATCATACCCTGGTCAAAGTGTCCCACTTATGACCTCCCAACCATATACCCAAACTAATATTCTCCCTCAAATCAATGTTCCTTTTAGTTTCCTATCCCAAGAATTAAAATAGATGAAGGATACAATTTCCACCATTCAGGTTGGGAAACAAATTAAAAAGTTTAAGTTAGATAACATGTGTTCTTATCCATTAAACATGGAGTACTTGTAGATACCATTTCCTCTAGGATATGAACCATTAAATTTTAAAAAATACAAAGGGAAAGGTGACCCTAACGCTCATTTAATAGAGTTCTTTGTTGCATGTCAATCGGTGGCATATAGTGATATATACCTTTTGTTATTGTTTCCAAGGAGCTTGGATGGACAAGCCTTGGAGTGGTTCTTAAAGTTACCCAAAAATTTAGTAATAGATTTTGATGATCTTTATGATAAATTTGTGCAACATTTTTCCTATAATCTCAAGCATGATATTTTATTAGTGGACTTAACACAAGGAAAACAAGAAGATGGTGAGATTTTTACAAGTTTCTATAGTGATGCAGATCCCTTACAAGCTGATTCACCCATAGTTTATCAAATAAAAAATTATCCACTGTGTTTACTAAAAATTTTCATAGTGAGATAGCTTATCATCTGGAACTAAAATGTGCACATACTTTCAAAGAGATCATTCATAAAGGTTTGTTGATCAAGTGAGTTTTCATAAATAAAAGAGTCATCAAGCTTAATTCAACTAATCAAAATAAAGGTACCATTCAAGGAAATGGCTAAAATCAACATCCCATTCAAGTGTAAGCATTGTAACTGGTATATGCCAATAACCAAGAAATACTGAAGCAATTCAACCACAATAATAATGTTGTGGGAAATGAAGTAACCAAATCACATCATGTCTAAATGGTAAAAACATCATCCAAACCAACTTTTTAGCTTACTCCTGCTCAAAAACCTCTCTAACCAATGTTGCAAGCACAACAACCAAGACCTATACAACAAATACAATAACATTTACCATTAAAACCCCCTCCTCTAAGAAGAATTGTGCCTATGTGTTGTGTCTTTAGTGACCTAGAAGAGCCTATTGAATTTGTATTTCAAAAACTTGTTACTATTAATCTAATTAGTTAGCCTATACCAAAGCATTATCTGCAAGGCATTATGTATCTTGATTGGTACCATGAAAATGAATTCTATGATTATAATCAGGTTAATGGGCATAATCTATGAAGATGTGTCTAAATCAAGCATTTAATTGAGAACATGTTGGAGAATGGGGAGATAACATTGGATAATGGTTCTTCCACTTCCAATTAAACTCTTATGATTTATCAAAACCCCTTTCCTTGACATAACAATCAGTAGCAATAGAACAATCAACAACAACAACAATAATGGTGAGTGTAGCAACAAAATCAAAGGCCAAATTAGCAAACTCAACAAAATCAATATCAAAACCCATAAGGACAAAAAAATGGACAAAACCAAGGTCATAATGGTAACAACCAACAAACCTACCATGCAATTACACATGACTACAATAGGATTATAGGTCATATTATAGGGGGTAGCATTAATACCATATCCTTTAATCCTATACTAAGAATTAATCATTCTACACCATTGCTAAACAACAACATTCAACCAAATTACATGGATAATCCTTCTCTAACTTGGGAGTGCATACAAGTAAATGAACAAATTGAGAATTCCACTTTTAGACCTTACACTGATAACTCACCCTTGCCACATGACCATATATAAGTGCACTGACAACTGAGACTTATGTTTTCTAGTCCCACACCATTCTCAACATTTTTTAGTAATAATGGTCTAGCATCTAATCCTAATTATGCAATCATAACTTAAAGGTCAAATATTACTATCTCAAGCCCATGACCATCTACCACTTTACCTATTATCTAACCAACCAATTAGCATTAAAATAAACCATTCAATATTGACCAAGATAAGAAGTTTGATATTATGAAACAATTACAGAAGACACCAACACAAATTTCTATTTTAGATTTGATATGAACATCATTAATCTATAATAAGATCTTGAATGAGTTTTTAACCCAGTCCACTATTGCTAGTGACATATCCCTTGATAAATTTCAAGCTTTTATTGGACACCTAGATCTATCCAAACAATTCACATTCAACCAAAGTGATATGTCTTCCCTTGGTCTACTCCATAATAACCCATTATACATAGAAGTTTATATAAAATAACATAAATTGAAACATGTCCTTATAGACAATGGATCAAGCCTCAACATAGTGTCTCTAAAGCTCATCAAGCTTCTTGGGTACATAAGGTTAGATCTCTAGCCAGAAACAATAACCATCAAGGCATATGATAATCAAGAAAGAGAATCACAAAGCACCATTAGGTTTCCAATTATCATTGGGCCTTTAACCCATGATACACATTTCCATGTGTTTGATCTTGAGTTGTCATATACTATGATTCTAGGTAGGCCTTGGTTAAATGAGATTCATGCAGTCCTATCAATGCTACACCAATGTATTAGGTTTTCCCACTCAGGGATGAAAGTGAATATTCCAAGAGATTTACACCCATATGAACACTACAAACATCTTGAGGTCAAATTTTCAAAGCTATAATTATCAATATGACATGAATCTAAGTTACAAGTAGGATAAAGGAAATGCCATACTTATTGACCCTTCACTGAATAATTGCATAGATCCTAATACCTTGGATTCCATTTCCCACATGCCAGCTCCTAAAGCTTCTAATCATTTCACCATTTTAGATAATGGACCAAGAGAGCATGTGACCCATGATACATTTTATATTTCCAATCTTCCTTAGAATCTAAAAACCTTTAGGTGACCTAACATCACCCCACATATGCATTGTAAATGAAATAACAAAGATAAGGGACCTATCACATTTGTACCAGCATCTAGTCTAGAACCCAACCCTCTTAAAAGGGACAAATCATGGTTATACAATGATGACCAAGCTAATTGTTATAAAAGTGCAAAGCGTCTTATTCACAATAGGATCATAGAGCATCACAATTATGAAAGAAGAGGACTCAAAATAAATTAGCAAGGAACCATCAAGCTAATTTCCATGACTAAGTATGAAAGACCTTATGAACTTGCATTTAAACTACCTAGGGGTGACCCCACATATCTTAATCAAACTTCCATGACTAGTGATGATGATGATGATGATGATGATGATGAAGTAGATTCTGATCATAGCCTCACCTTTGATGACCTAGCTAAAACCAACCTATATAATAACAATGATATTTTTACCCTTACCTTAGTCACTCATCACAACCCATTGTCATTATATTATCCCCAAATGATAGATTAGGAAAAACAAGAATCCAATCTGGTGATTGATGAGTTCTAAAATGATGAGGCATTATGTGACTTTTTATGCCTTAGAAATAATGTTCTGTTAGGAGATCACAAGTTAGGATTCTCAATTACATTAGATCCTAAAGCCTATTTTGAAGAATGGGTAAACACCCTTAGCCAAAAACAAATAAGTAAAACATTGAGGTCCCAAAGTGAAAACCTCTTTGAGGTGCTTTATGACTGGGGAAAAATTAAATATAAAGCCTAGTCTAGTGGTGAAAACCTATTTCAGGTACCATTAGATGGGGACATTCATTCTTCTTTGAATTTAGACCAAAATACCACCAATGATGAACTTGCCTATGGATCTAAGTTTAGTTTTGCACAACAAGTATTTGATCAAAATTTTCAAGACTTTTTGATTATTTTTGTCACATGGCTAGATCTCCCATTAGGAGACTCATATTCATCATGCCTAAGAGAAGCTAAAGAGAAAGTCCTAACAGAGGACCCTGACATAGTTTAATAGTTCAATTCATTACCTACTATCCTAGAAGATGGTTTGAACCTTCTAGTCAAATATGTAATAGACATAAACATCAAGACTCCATCAGACCTGAAATGGATAAAATTAGGTAGATCCCTCATTAAGGAAGAATGTAAATTATTTATAGCTTTTTTGAGAGAATTTGTAGATATCTTTGCATGGGCCTATTTTAACATGATAGGGTTGAACCCCACCTTATTTCTACACCACCTTATGTTAAATATTGACACTAAACTAGTAAAACAAAACCTACATAAGATGCATCCTCACATTTCTATATTGGTAAGGAAAGAGTTAGAAAAACTCTTAGAATGAAGATGTATCTAATCCATTGACTACTCATAATGGATCTCTAATGTGATACCTATTAGTAAAAAGCATAAAAGGATCAAAATTTATACTAATTTATGAGACATCAATAAAGCCTATCTTAAAGATGATTTTCCATTGACTAATATTGACATGATCATCAACTCCATTGTAGGTTATGAAATGCTTTCACTCATGGATGGATTTTTAGGATACAACCAGATTATAATAGCTCTTAAAGACCAACATAAAATAGTGTTCACCACTCCATGTCGAACATTTTTTTATTAGATAATACCATTTGCCCTTAAGAATGCTAAAGCTACATATCAAAGGGCCATGACTATCATATTCTGTGATATGATGCATGATATTGTTGAAAACTATGTCAATGACATATTAGGAAAATCTAAAACTAGGGCTGACCATCTAGTAGTGATGTATAAGATATTTAAAAGATTATGGGAATACAAAGTAAGACTCAACCCAAATAAATATGTGTTTGGTGTAACCTTAGGCAAATTACTTAGCTTCATCATGTCTTATAAAGGTATTGAAGTTGATCTGGCTAAATTCCATGCTATAACCAATATGCCACCAGTATCTAATTTGAAGAAACTCCAGAGTTTGTAGGGTAAGATCTAATCAATATGATGCTTTATCTCTCAATTAGGAAAAAAGTGTCATCCATTTACATATCTTTTGAATAATGGAGTTACATTTCACTAGGATGATCACTACCAAACAACTTTTCAATAACTGAAGGACTATTTAGCCAATCCACCTATTTTATTACCTCTTATGATGGGGAATCCATTCTTGTTATACCTATCAGATACCAATAATGCCCTATGGGAACTCTTAGCTCAACATGATGACAATGGAAAAGAGCATGTTGTAAATTACATAATCCATATCTTGGTCACATATGAATGTAATTATGCACCTATTGAAAAATCTTGTCTGGACATGGTCTTTGCAACTCAAAAACTATGCAATTACATGTTTAATAATAAGACCACAGTCATTTCAAAATTAAATCCACTCAAGTATCTACTATCTAAAATAGTTTTACAAGGTATAATAACCAAATGGATTATACTTCTCAGTGAGTTTGACATAGAGTATTCCAATTAGAAGGCAATCAAGTAACAAGTTATTACAGATCAACTTGTTGAATCACCTCTCGTAGACACATATCCTCTCATATTTCAATTTATTGATGAATCCATAATTATTTACATTGACACACCCATTGAGGAGTAGCCATGGAAGATATATTTTGATGGTTCATTTACTACACATGGATCAGGGGCAGGCCTATTGTTTGTTACACCATAGGGGGATCTCATCCCTAAATCATTTAGAATTATATTTCCTTGTATAAATAACATGGCTAAGTATGAAACACTTTTTTTAGGAATTTGGTATGTAGTGCATTGGAACATGTCTCATCTCCAAGTTTATGGTGATTCTCAGTTAATCATCAATCAGGTCACATAAAGCCATGGTTGACACCCTTAAGTAACAAATTGCTAATATTTAGTTTGAGCACATACCAAAGGCCAGTAAAAAAATTGTAGATACCATGGCTACTATTGGCTCTCTGATTCAACAAATAGATAAAACTAGAGATTATTAGTTCTTCATCAAGAATTTTTCAACACTAGCTCATGAATCTTCAACTATTGTGATGATTTGTGATATTATTGGTCCTAATTATATTTCATATTTATACCTTTATACCTATCTCCATGACTAATTTTTACCACCCAACCTATCTAATAAATAAACCAAAGCCTTTATTCACCAATCCAATCATAATACTCTACTTGGATCTACCCTTTACCACCATAGTTTTGATGGAACTCTACATTGTTATTTAGCTTTAGTAGAGTCTACACTATCATTAATAGAAGTTCACAAAGGGGTATGTGGATCTCATTCTATCAATATAGTCCCATCCAAAAATCTCTTACATACTGGTTATTATTGGCCCATGATAGACATAGATGTAGTTATATATGTAAAGAAGTGTGAAAAATGTCAATGTCATATCTAATTCATGCCCTAACAAACACTCTGAAACCAATGTTGCCATCATGGCCATTTGATACATGGGGACTTGAGCTCATTGGGGAGATCAACCCCACTTCATATAATGGCCATAACTATATCTGTAACACCACTAAGTATTTCACTAAGTGGGTTGAGGCTATACCCCTCACTTACTTGACTAGAAATCAAATTTCCAAATTAATTTTCAACCATCTCATTTGTCACTATGGTATACCCTCTAACATTATATCTGATAATGGAGGATCATTCAAGAACAAGGATGTAGACCACCTATGCATTGAATATAACATCACACAACATTTTTCTACAACATATTATCCTCAAGGTAATGGCCAAGATGAATCATCGAATAAAACCATTATCAATATTCTTAAAAAGATTGTCAATGATGTTGGTCATGATTATCACCTAAAGATATTCCCAACCTTTTGGGCATATTGTACTAATCATCATACCCCATAGAATCCAATACATACTCACTTGTTTATGGTATTAAAGCCATCCTTCCCATTGAAGTTGAATTATCTTCATTGTGCATCTCTTTTAAGCATGTCCTAGATGATCATGACTATCAAGTAGCTCACCTACAAGAGCTAGACCTACTTGGTAAGAAACACACAATTGTGCTCAATAATATTCAAGCATATCAAAACTGACTCAAAGGCTACTATAATTGATGTGTTAAGTATAGAAATTTTGAACTTGGTGATCTTATTCTTAAAGAAAACTAAAATAAAACCATGGCTAAGAAGAAACATAAAAGTAAATTCAAACCAAAATGGATAGGGCCTTTCATCATTACTATATATTATGGATCAAGAGCATACTAGCCTACCACACTAGATAGAGATGAACTTCTTAAGCTAATGAATATTATTCACCTTAAGTGATACTATAATTGAGTGCTAAGGTGTATTATCTGTAAGGACCATTTTAGTTATTCCATTTTATCACTATTATTCTTTGTAAAAATATCATTCTTATCCATCCTCTTAGCCATTTAGACTTTACATTTTTGACCCATAGAAAACTAAAATAATACCATGGCTAAGAAGAAACATAAAAGTAAATTCAAACCAAAATGGATAGGGCCTTTCATCATTACTATATATTATGGATCAAGAGCATACTAGCCTGCCACACTAGATAGAGATGAACTTCTTAAGCTAATGAATATTATTCACCTTAAGTGATACTATACTTGAGTGCTAAGGTGTATTATCTATAAGGACCATTTTAGTTATGACATTTTATCACTATTATTCTTTGTAAAAATACCATTCTTATCCATCCTCTTAGCCATTTAGACCTTACATTTCTGACCCATAGACACAATGTGTTCTAAAGCCTAGCTTGTTTGACCTTAATTTTTTCCATTCATTACACATTTTTTAGCACCAAGGAATCTGATCAATTTCATTAGTTGATTCAAGTATTTCAAATAAATATCATATTTTGGATAAGTATGATAGAATTTTTAGTAGTTGCATCCTTCGTTTGTTATTCTTTTCTTATAACTAATATTGTTACTAATTATAAACACCTGTGGGAAAATTATTACCATTGATATGTGTCATTATGTCCTAGTTATAACCACCTATGAGTAAACTAAGGGAAACATTTGTTTATTGAGCCTTGACAAACCAACTTGCCATTTCTTATGACACATTGTGCCTTTTTACCAACTGTGTCTAATTTATTTGAACTAACTGCTACACTAGTCAAATTCCTCCATTATAAGGTGTAACTATAGTGACTTGAGGTCCTACTCTATGACTATGTAGGCAGTTCTTGATACTTGTTGAGGTTAGCTTAGTCACCCTTTCCACAATACTCTCATTATTTTGTAAGCAACCTAAGCCACACTCTCACCATTTTGTGAGCATCTTAAGTTTGAATTCTCTCACTATTTTGTGATCTTGAACCATTTAGTGTCTCATCATTCTTGATCAAGTTGAGATACTTCAAAAAACCAAAAACATTGACCATTTCTTTGCCTTAATGATTCTGGGAACCCTTACTAAGTTGCAATCAAACCAATTGTCACTTACTTTCCCCATATTTTTTGGCCTTTTCTCTTACACACTTGCCTTTTTTTGAGACCATTCCTATTCTGATATGACATCTATTCTATTTATTTTAATTAGTTATCACATTATTCCCATTCCTTGGGAGAACTAAATTTGGCCTAAAGTTTTTTATTATATATTACATCCATGGAACTATATAGGCAACTTCCATTTGCCTAGTGCATATAGAGATAGCTTGGCCACCCCCTTCCATTTCTTTTATTCCCCCATTTTGTTCATTTGTTAAGTTGTCACCTATTTTCTAGCTGTAATGTTTGTATGATTTCTATTACATTATTTTCATTATTAGTTTATTTTTGCTTATTTTGTTTGTCTATCTACCTATTTGTTTACTTTGAGCACTATTGCCTTGATTCAATTTATGTGTGTTCATTGGGTGATACCTTACCCACACTTATACTCAAATCCATTCATATTCATATGTTTACATTATGATCATGGTTTCTATCACTGGTGCATTGTTTTCTATTTGAGTATTAGATTATGATCATAAGTCCTCATGTATATTTTGGCCAAGTCCTCATGATGTTATACCATGATACCTACCAATACGTGATACAACAAACCTCAGCTTCAAGAAGTCTATTTAGAAATGGTGGCATCAACATCTCTTCGGCACTGACATCCTGATGCAATCCCAATCATATCCCAAATAGAGTAATTAATCATGAAATAATTTAAAACTTTATTAGTTTAGATGAACATCTCCCTACTAGTAGATTTTTACAATTCAACATTACCCTCTATATTAAGTTATCATCATCCTCAGCCAATTTTATCATGTTTTCCATAATCAGGGTCTAATGATTGTAACTGCATGTCAGCAAATCATTGTACACCATCCCACCTACATTTCTCAATGATTATAACTACCTTTGGGAAAATCATTGTGTTGTCACCACTTTAATTTTTTTACCCATACAGGGGCATTTTATTATCTTGTTTGTCTATCCTAATTGGGGCAGCTCCATCTTCTCAATGATTATAACCACCTTTGGGCAAATCATTGTGTTATCATACCACATTGCCACTATCAAGGTATAATGCTTATAAATGCCTTTGGGAAAACTATTGTAAACCATTCCACTTGAATTCTCAATTATTTTGACTAATTTTTCAATATCATTGTGTTTTCACCCCATCATCTTTCCTTTCTTTAGTCCCCTCATTTCACTTCTTATTGAGAGATCATTTGTCAACTTGTTTATGCCAACCATTCCCTCGAGGGGGCATCATACAGTTAGTTTATCATCATTGTAGTTGTAGGCATATAGCAGCTTTTCATTCTTTGAGAAGAAATTACTTTGCTTATGGTTTTTAACATCTTCCCAATGAGGAGCAAAATGTAGACACCTAAATTTGACCACCAATGACCTCCAATTAGGATTTTGACCAATTTCCACTTGAAATGCACAATTTAGCATAAAAAACTAAAAAATGCTAAATGATGTGAAACTAACATATTTAAGTACTAATTTTGGCTAGGGTATCACTAAATGGGGCAATGTAATTTATGGGCCAGCTAACTTCGATCAAATCATTCTAAGTCAAAATGTCAATTTTGCACTTGGGTGCTCTAGATTACTCTTTCCTATCAAATATCTTGTATGATACATGTGCCTTTGTTATTTTTTATTGATATCATCCTAAATGGGATAACAAATCTAACATATTTTACATTACCTTCCAATTCCAATCCATTCAAATTTTAAACCAATAACAAGGCATTCTGATCAATCTGAGTAATTTATGCACAAAGTGCTTAATCATGTTTAGAGATAATTAATCCAATTTAGATCCTAATTAATAATTCCATGGAAATTTGTTGAATAATTTGTTTTGGAAATGAATATTGAATATATGCATCATTAGGTGACCTCATTTCTTGGGAAGATATCCCTAGGCCATAAATGCCACAAGTATTAGGAGTTCATGCCTCCCATACCTTATCAAAGCCCTCTATGCCTCTTAATTGCTCCTCTATCCCAAATATTGATGAGCCTATATATGGATTTTAATTACATAATTGGATTAATCCTTATCCATACATCTCAATCCTAAGATGGGTGGTTCAGGTTGATTCTAGACATTCTTAAAAATCTATAAATAGAGAGGCCATGAACATCATTTCTAAGCTTAATTTGTGCAAAGTTATAATGCAAGATTGGTTCCAAAAGCCTAAATAAACTAGTGTTACCATGCCAAATTGATTCCAATCCAAGCCAAACTACAAACCAAAGGTGCTAAGGAGAGATGGAGGTAGCCAAGCTTGCATTTTCAAGGACTTCATGAGCACAAAATTGAGTAAGCCATTACTACAAAGGCATTTGGAGCATCCAAGGAAGGTGAAATAATTCTTGTGTTTTTCATTAATTTTTAGTTGTGTTTATCATTTGTTTCTATTAATAATCTCACCCTAGTAACTAGGCATGAAGGTGATAGCTTAGTATGTTCTTTGTCAAAAAAATTTGTGTATTTTGTCACTAACACCATACTAATCTCCTCTTCTTAGTCAAATTCCTAGTTCACAAAAGATACTATTAATGTTACATCTTCAAAAAATGTGGATGAAACTCCACTTATAATGTAAAATTTTATTATTTTTTATATATAATTACCAGCAATTCTAAATTTACATGATGATAATTTTACTTTTATTTCTATAATTAAACTTTTATAATTTTTATTGTATGGTCTTATCGTAGATTATCAAAAAAATCTAATTCGAGATGAATATAGTAGATTTCCTCATTGGTCCTTTTTTTGTTAAAGTGGTTGGTTCACCCATTTATACCTCTATTTGGTTATCTTGAGACATTTTTAAACCTTTTATCATTGAAAAACATATATTTAGTTGGTTTGGGACATGTTATCAGGGTTGCATATCTATTTAGTGGAATTTATTTATGAATAGAAGGTCACTTTCTCTCACTAGGGCCTATTCTACCTTTGAATGGTTCAATAAAGGGTTGAGTTCTTTCAAATATCTTTAATCACATCATGGATGGGCCTCTTGGTTAGAAATCAGAGTCAGATTTCATGTTCTTACTACTCAGTGTAGAGATTACACTCTTATACAAAAAAACATTATTGGGCAATAATAATGTCTCCTTAATGGATGAGGAAGGAGAGTTTTGGGATAGTGTTAAGTGCTTGAACACCTCCCTATTTGATTTTTATACTCAGATTTTATATAATAAGCTCTTTTTTTCCAAAGTCCCATACCTTTCTATTAATCATATTTGGTTTATATGTGATCCTCTACATTTTTGGGCCTTTAGATTTGATGTTATATGGGCCTCTTATCTTGAACCTAAAAAATCATGATTTTGGTGGCTTTTGATTTATAATAAGATTGTTGTTGGATTTATTTTGAGTAAAATCAGATTAGGACAACTTTATTTTTCCTTTTGTAGTGAGGTTGAAACTATTGATTATCTTTTCTTCTCATGTCCTTATGCTTCTAACCTAAGGGAATGTTGTATTAAGTGTTAGATTTTTTTTTTCACTATGACATTGGTTAGATGGACATTTATTTTGGGTATATATGTTCTAATGTAAAATTTCACCCCTTTTTTCATAAATCTTGGCCCATTTTTTCAACCAAGATATTATGGTTTTTATGGAAGAAAAAAAAGTTAGAGGTATTTCAACCTAAGGCTAAGGTGCTTACTAGCTTCTCTATTAAATTCATCCTTCATATTGTTTCCGTGTAGATATTTCTTCAACTAAAAATGCCTCAAGAACATAGAGAATAATTCTTGAGATCTAGAATTCTCAAAATCACTTCATTTATTTAGGCAGATACCCTAAGCTGAGTTCACACCTAGATTGGGAAATTTGTTACGAGTTGACTACATAGGTTAAAATAACTGAGCATGAATGAGACTATATAGAATATTCTTACTTTGATCAAGTATATAATCCAATGTAATATTGGGTGAACTGTTTAAACTTTTTATCCCCTAAACTCCACTCTCATAGTACAAGATGATGATGACCAAAGGGTTGTTTGGAAATTGATTGAAGATAATGTTAATGTATTTGTAGAGAAACTAGAGAAACTCATTGAAAAGAAAGGGTCTACTAAAGTGGATGAAGTTATTGATTATGTTAGATCAAATAATATTAAATATTTATTTACCAAAGTTGATAAATACACTTCTCAGTCAGCTATAAGACTGAAATAGTTGGGACTTGAGCTGAAGAAAATCTCTGTCAAGGACCTATTAGCCTAGATTTAGATGAGGAATATGAGATTGCTTACACTGCTTTCTCAAGGGTGCATGTATATTCATACATGTATTTTATAACTATTTTTCCACCTTTTCTTTGGGTTATAGTTTTGTGTTGATTCCTTGTTTATTTTTCTTGCTTGTTGGGTTGCCTACTTGTGGCCTTTTTTATATTGTCTTATTGATTAGTATTTTATGAAATGTTGGGGGGATGTCCCTGTAACTAGTTATGTTTTGAGACTTTTAAAAATATTTCTACATCACTGATGCATACATTTTGTAATTGATATTTCAATATTTAAAAAAAAACTAATTCTAATGATCCCCTAGATGTGATCCAAATCCCATGGTATGAGACCCATCAAGTGTAACTTTTTTAGACTCGTATAAATTCCAAAGATTATATCTAAAATAAAGGAATCTATTAGTGGAATTCCTATGACCATGTTTTAAATCACAACATGCATTCTAATCATATCCCTATGGAAGAGGTTTACTCATATCAACCTCTATAGGTGTATTGAATATATATTAAATAATGTAATATAATACTTAAATAATAATATATATTATATAGTTAATTTTTAATATATTAAAATATTATGATATATATTATACAATATTTATATAATAATTAATATTATATATACACACATACATGTACGTATGTATATATTGGTAAGAGGGGTTATGTAAAGTGAAAGAGTGTAAATCGATAGTTAAATCTTATTACTCCAAACCCATGACAATGTCAAAATAAGTTTATTTAAACTAATTGTGGGAATATACCTATTGGGATCAGAATCACCATGTGATGCTTTAGTATATAATGGATTGCATTATTCATGTAAATATATAGCCTCTTATCCTAATATCCACATCAAAATTGTAACTCCATTGGTTTTGATATGGAGGCATCAATATACACTGGATAAGGAGCTTAATTATGTCTAATCAAGTTTTATCTTGGTAATTGCAATGGATAAATTGCTTTTTTGACAATGGCACTAAAAAAATTAGAAATGACCAAGAGTAATGTTGGGTTTAGAAATTAGGTATACATTTGAAGTGGACATATATGGTTCAAAGACACCATATATTCAATGTATGCCTACTATGCCTAGTAATTATGGATTCTCAAGTATACTACCACCACTTATTTTTCCTAAAGAGACTATTAATGTTACATCTTCAAAAAATATGGATGAATATCCACTTATTATGGAAGATCTTAATATTATTTATAAATCATTACCATCAATTCCAAAGTTCCATAATGATAATTTTACTTCTATTTCTATAATTAAACTTCTATAATTTTCATTATATGGTCTTGTAGCAGATTACTAAACAATTTCTAATTCTACTAATCCCCTAGATGTCATATAAAACCCATAGTATGAGACCCATAAAGTATAATTTTTTGGGACTCATATAAGTCTCAAAGCTTATATCTCAAGGAAATGCATCTATGAGTGGAATGCCTATGGCCAAGTTGCAAATTACAATATGCATTCTCATCATATCCTCATGCAAGAGGTTTACTTATATCAACCTCTATAGGTGTAGGGAATTTATATTAAATAATGTAATATAACATTTAAATAATATTATATATTATATAATATAAATTTAAATATATTATACTAAAATATATAATATATAATATAGAATTATAAACCAAATTAACATATATATTATATAGTTAATGTTGAATATATAAAAATATTATGATGCATCATACAATTATTATTATTATTATTATTATTATTATTATTATTATTATTATTATTATTATTATTATTACACACACACACACACACACATACACACACACACACACACACACACACACACACACACACACAGAGAGAGAGAGAGAGAGAGAGAGAGAGAGAGAGATGTGTGTGTGTGTGTGTGTGTGTGTGTGTGTGTGTGTGTGTGTGTGTGTGTGTGTGTGTGTGTGTGTGTGTGTGTGTGTGTGTGTGTGTGTGTGTGTGTGTGTGTGTGTGTGTGTGTGATGTATATTTGTATGTATATATTGGTAAGAGGGGTTACTTAAAGATAAAGAGTGTAAATCAACAATTAAACCTAGTTACTCCAAACCCATGACAATATAAAAATAATTTCATCTAAAGTAATTGTGTTTGTAGACCTATCAGGATCTAAATCACCATCAAATGCTTTAGTCTATGATGGTTTGCATTCTTCACGTAAATAGATAACCTTTTAGCACTTCTCTACTTCAAAATTACAACTCCTTTGGTTTTGATCAGGGGGCATCTATATTCACTGGATAAGGAGTTCAAGTTTGGCTTATGTTTAAAGGAAAAACATATGTTAGTGGAATGCTTATGGCCCTATTATAAATCAAAATATTAATTCTCATCATATCTCTGTGGAAGAGGTTTACTCATATCAACCTCTATAGGTGTAGGGAATATTTATTAAATAATGTAATATAATATTATAATATTATATATGATATAATATAAATTTAAATATGTTATACTTAAAAAAAATTGTGCATTTTGAAATTAGTGTTAAGATTTTTTTTCTCTTCCAATTTTTTTCTCTTGTAGTTATTTTTTCCCATTAGAAGGCCAAAAAAAATTCTTTTAGGGACTGTCAGGTGTATTGAAACATTAGTGGTAGATGTGTTGATATTATTTTTTATTATCATTTATTCATATCCTTCTTGTTAGGTATTTAATTTATTTAATGTATTTTTTTACTACATCTAAACTTTGTGATTTGTTTGTCTTGAAATGGCCATTTTATTCATTGTTTACCACTTTATGTAAATAAATTATTGATATTTAGTTAGACCTAGATTATTGTTATGAAATGGATGAGAGAATGAAATGGTAAAGATTAGGATTATTTATCACTTGCTACTATTAATTATTATTTATTTCCTTATGTGTATAAAACTAACTAGGAACCAAATGGTGAATGTGAGGAGAAAATAGACTGATTTAACCTTTTAAGGTTTTACACATGTAGTTTCTAGTTTTAGTTAGAGGGATAAGATACATAAATTAGTTAAATAAATATGTAATAATTAGGTTATAATTTAGTCTGATTTTGACCTTGATTAACATTATAGTGATACTAATAAATAGGGATAAATATAGACTTAGCTGAAAAAAGATTGTCACATATGATCTAGGTTCTGAAACTTAAGATTTGAGTAGTTCTGAGTGTCATAAGTAGGATTATGATATTTTTATATTCACTATATAATAGTTCTTAGTTTTGAAAATATCACCATCTATGTGTAGTGTCCATAATTTATCACTAATGTCCTCTTTGTGAGACTATTCCTATTTTTGGGGGTCACTTGTACCTGTGTCTGTGTGTTTTGTTCTTATGAGACTAAAACCTATAGCTATGTATTGTACCTACAAATATTTATTTCATGTGTAAAACCTAGTTATATTTGTAAATATGATATGTGATATTTTGAGTGTTTTATTAAGATGGACTGGACATCCTCAACACCACACTATGTACAGATTTGCCTACATACCAATACTTTAAAGAGTGATCAAATTTGATGTAGTTCTCCCACCTAGTGATTTATGTATGTGAAAGTGAATGTTAGAATGAGAATGTATTTGGATGCCTTGAGTGTGCTTGAGCTTTGGAATTCTTAAAAAATATAATTAATGTTTTTGTATATGGTAGTATGCAAAAAGCAAGGTAGAATAGGGATAATGTACCTTGATTTTGCACAACTTTATCTTTGGTTCAAGAATAACTTTTGAATCTATTTTCCATCTAGTGAATAGAGGTGGATTAGACTTATATTTATAGTACTCTATTTCTTGTGTGGATAATAAAGTGAGCTTAGGCAAACCTTAAGAGGGGAACACATTTGAAAAAGTATCCATTAGGAAGAGTTAAGGCTAAGGATAGTAGTGCCTAGTTGGGGACACTAGTGTCATTTGGCTATAATGTCTTAAATATAGCACTAATTTCATTTTGGTTAGACATTTTTGAAAGTTGGATTGGCATCAGAGGTGAAAATTTAGGGACTATGCCTTAACTAGATGTAAGTAAACAAGGTCTATTGAATGGTTGGAAATGAAAGTATAAGGCTCTAGAATAGGTTTAAGGCAAGCCTAGGGATATGGTAACTCAAGAACACTCTTAGCATAGAATAGGTTTATGATAAATTGAAAGAGATATAATAAAAGAGAATATATAAATTCAAAATAATTAATACCAACTAATAAAAATAGGATAACAAATGATACAAACACTAACAAAATTTAGGGTTAGGGTTTTCGAATCTAGGGTTTATTTGCAACAATTTATATTAGATGTAAAATAAATTTAAACCTTAAATAAAAAATGATTTTAGTTAGGTTATCTAAATAAAACTATAAAAATTAGAAGTTTGTAGCCTTAAATTTATTGCATAAAAATAAGAATTTATGAAAATTAGAATTTTATGCAATGTTTGAAGTAAGACAAGTTCACCAAATAATTTAACCTTTTTGGGATTTAAAAGTGTAATTACCTATATTTGGTTAAAGGGTTGAAATGTCTAAATCAGTTAAATAAATATGAAACTATTAAGTACTAATTTGTTGTGATCTTGACCTTGATTGAATTTATAAAAATAGCAATAAATAGTGATAAATATATATTTATCTTAAAATAGACTATTACAGATGATCTAGGTTTTCAAACTTGAGATCTGAGTAGTTCTAAGTATCATAACTAGGATTATGATATTTGCTTATTCACTAGATAGTAGCTTCTAGTTTAGAAAGTAACACCATCCATATGTAGTGTCCACAATGTCTCACTAATGTCCCTACTTTGTGGGACTTTTCATATTTTTGGGAGCTCTTGTGCCTATTTCTATGTGTTTTGTTCCTTTGAGACTAAAACTTATAGCTACATATTGAACCTAGAAATCTTGATTTCATGTTCAAACCCTAATTCTCTTTATAAGTGTGATATGATAAATATTTTGAGTGTGTTATTGGGATGAAATGTACATCCTTAACACCACTCTATGTATATGTTTTCTTGCATACCAATACTCTGAAGAGAGATCAAGTCCAATGTACTTCTCCCACCTAATGCTTGACATATGTGAAAGTAAATAATAGAATGAGAGTGGCCTTGGATGCCTTGAGTCTATTTGAGCTTAGGAATGCTTGAAAAATGGACTTAAAATTGATGTAGATGGTAGTATGCATAAACTATGATAGAATAGGGATAATGTACCTTGATTTGCATAACTTTGTCTTTGATTTGAATAGTTTTTGCATATATTTTCCATTTAGTGAATAGAAGTGGATTAGACTTGTATTTATAGGGTTTTTCTGCTTGTGTAGATAATAAAATGAGATTATCCCAACCTTAAGAGGGGTACATGTTTAAAAAAGTATCCATTGGGAAGATTCGGTGCTAAGGATAATACCACCCAGTTGGGGACACTAGTGCCATGTGGCTATAGTGTCCCAAATGTGACACTAATATCCTTTTGGTAAAATTTTGGGAAAGTTGGATTAGGGTTAGAGGTGATAGTTTAGGGATTGTGTCTTGACTAGATGCAAGAAAAAAAGTTTGTTGAATGGATAGATATGCAAGTCTAAGGCTCTATAATAGGTCTAGGGCAAGCAGAGGGATAGGGTAACTCAAGTGTCACTCTTAACATCCAATTACCACTTATAGTTGATTACACATAAATTTTTAATAACTATAAGTAAATAATATTAGTAAATAAGTGCCATTATGCTAGAGGGTTTCAAAGGTGCCTCATTGACCAGACTATACCATGTCATGCCACACTAACAATCTATCTTTTTATCATATGGGACAAAAATTTATAATCAACCCATAAAACCATTCAATATAATAACAAGAATAACCTTTACTACTAGTTATAAAATGGCCATGGGCTATGGTTCTTTTGTATGGTATTCTATATTGAAAGAGGTTATTTTATTAGTTTTGTGATGTAAGAGAATTACTGTAAATATGTTATTTTGGTTGTGTCAAGAGTCTTAGAGCCTTAGGAGGTCATATAAAATAATAAATTCCTTTTTGAAGGCCTTATAGACTAGTGTATAGGTTATTAATTTAATGCAGAGAAGATATATATGTCTATGTATGAACCAGCCTATAGGTGTTAATAGATAAGGTCAAAAATAAGAGAATTAACTATATTTGCTTATTTTTTTGGTCCTTAAAACATTCATAAATATTGAAACACCATTTTCACCTTTGATTCATATTTTAAGAGTATTGAAAATTCTTTTAAAAAATTTTGATAAAGAAAGAAGTCTAACAAGGTCTTGAGGTTGATCAAAGTCTTGGATCCTTGTGTATTCACATAATATTTTCAAACTTTTATCAATTATTGATGCTCTTTATCTTTAAGGAACCCATCAAATCTTAATCTCTCTAAGTACACACCTTAAGAGGTACACTAAGATAGGGGTGGGTAGACCATTGGTGATTCGTATGATCATTGTCCTTTTTTGACACTTGTTATCTACACATTTGTCTCCTAAAAATAATTCCCCTAAGCATTTCCTCCTAGTTTTCACACTCCTCTAGTCTTTTACCACCTTTAGTAGCCCTTTTCCTAGCCTAAAACCCTTTTTTTAATGTTAACGTGACTATGTCATCTATTTCAACCTTATAATCTAATTGAAAAAACTTATTAAGGGTCTAGTTCGGTTCCTGACTGACCTAGTCTGTGACCTAGTGAGTTTTTATCAATTATGATACTAGGTCAATAATGTCAACCTTGTCAGCCAAAACTTTCAAAATAATATAGGTTTAGATCTACCTATATAAACATAATCATTTCCATCATTATAATGAAGAGAAGAATAAGTAAGATATATTATGCATCTGCTTAACCACCATTCTACTTGAGGAGCAATATTAGGGTATCATACTTTCTTTAGAAATATAGATCTTGTCTTGTGGAGAAGTCTTTTAGATGTATTGATAAATTGTGTAGCCTAGAGCTGATTTATTCATGTCATTCTTACATACCACAATAACCTCTTGTGAAACACCTTGGCCAAGGGAGAGATTGAGACTCGATAGGTTTGTCTTCAAAAGTAAGTACTCCTAACTTTGTTCCTCCTTTTTAAGAGTAGATAGATATGCATTTGTCCTTCTCTTCTATGCATTAATATTTTGTATATATTGATTTGATTATATGTCTTCTATTCATGTTTACTTTTATTCTTTATTACACCCACTTTATTAAACAAGATTTAGTGATCACTAGATTAGAATTTTGCTTTACTTGTTATTAGTTTAGTAAATATAAAAGCATAGGACCTAGTTAGGGTTATTGCATAGTTTTTCTCTTTATTAAAGGCTTTGAAACCCTCCATAGTGATATTGTTGTGGTAAAAAACCCCTTGCCTAGGTTTAGTAGATCCATATTGGTCATAACCCCAAATATCTAATATATCCCCAATTGGAAGTGTAAGTAGGATCTATCTTCTCTGAACTATGAGTGATCTATAGATCTGATGCATTTCTCATTGCATACATTCTGGTGAGACTAACATAAATCTAACTCTTTTAGGTTTTATTTCATGATTTTATTTTCTCTTATTTCTTATTTTATATATTTGAGATACTAGTTTGACTAAGCCAATATAGTTATAAATTTTTTGCACAAGTTTAATACATAATCACATCAAAACAAATTTGTTCTTTTTATGTAAGTCTTCATCATATATATGTTATTGGATTGAACAGGTCAACACAATACTCTTATTTTTTATAGAAAGTACACTATGTTAAATAGGTTAATTTAGTCTTTTAGATAACATCTAAAACATCAAACTAAGTCATGTAGGTCAACTTAGTATTCTAGTCAACATCCAAATATAAAACTAGGTTGGCTAGGTCAACTTAGTCATCTTAACAAGCTTCAATAAATAGGGTTTTTTAAAACTAGTTTGACCCAATCAACATAGTTGGAATAATTTAAAATAAAGGAATTAAGGAACTTCAATAGAAAATTTACAATCTTTAACATATTTAAACCCACCAATGTTCCTTTCTTTCTCTCTCTATCAATTCAGTACTTTATTATAGTCCTATTTTACACAAGTTTATAGTCTTCAAAACTACAATCTTACAACAAACTAGGTTAACTTGGTCGACCTATTTTTTTATTTTATCTTCTATCTAAAAGACTAGGTTGATGTGGTTGACTTAGTTCTTAAGTATTATTAACTATATAGTATAGTATCAACTCTGTTATGTAACGTTTGCATACAATGTCATTTGAACTAACTCTATTAATTTGAGAATTAATAGCTATATGCTAGTAATTAATTCACACTTTCATTTTTAGCTATTTGGATGCTTAAAAAATATCACATAGTCTAATTAGGTGGTTTTTTTAATATACCAATTAATTTTACTATTTTTCTCTTTTTGCACACACTACCAAATGACATAATTAAAAAATGCATTTCAACATTTGTCTACCCAAGGCCTACCTACTTGTATTTCATCACTAAGGAGGAAATTGACTTGGTTTTATGGCAAAGTATAAACATGTGATTAATGGTATATATTGGCAAAATCACCTAACACCCTTATCATTGTAAGATTATGAAGTAAGGGGGTAGGCCCCAATACCAAGCTAGTACCATTGCCAACATAAATCCATTTTAGCCTAAACATCATGAAATCATCCATAAATTACTTTTTATTTCCATATTTTTAGCTAACTTCCCTATCACACTTAAAATAACACTTTATAATAATCTAAAAACATTAAACTTGACCATTTAGTTAGCATTTTCTTTTTAGTTTACTTCTACTCTTTTCTTATTATATGTTGTATTTAAAAAAATTGTATTGCCTAGCATTGGTGCAACGTTTTATATTGTGAACCAATTGGATAATTTTTATTGATCTAATTGTTTGTGCATTTACTTTCATTTATTTTTTCAAATTGTATTGCAAAAAAAATTATTATTATTATTATTATTACATTGTCATTCTATTCAATGTAATCTTTTATAGACTATCTTTTTCCCTAAATATAGTACTGAATCAACCTAGTCGATCCAATACTCTTTTTTGCCCATAAAGTTATAGTACTAAGTCAACTTGGTTGAATCTATATCTTTATTAGACTATCTTTTTCCTTGACTATAGTACTAATTCAAATTGGTCAACCTAGTACTCCTTTCTACCCATCAAGTTACAATACTATATCAACCTAGTCAACTTTGTATCCTTATCAATCTATTTTTACCTTCTATTATGGTACTAGGTTGACCTAGTTGACTTTGTACTCTTATCTATATCCTTCCTATCTTTTTTATTTTACATCAAATTTTCCTTCCCTAAACTCTATCCCTCATCATGAACTTCCTATTTGAAGACAAAACTAAGTTGAATTCAATAGTTATGATGAGTCTTACCAACCCTAATAGGTTCTACCATAAGAAACTTGTGGCTCCTACCCTAGATGCAAGTAATGTTCATGTATCCACTTACATTATAAACTATGGGACCCCTCCTCATTCCACTTTTCTTTGTAATCCTCTCTTCTCATTTGAAAATCAACCTAAATTAGAGTATACCCCAAAAATTCTCTTCTTCATCAATAAATTTACTCAACATAGAGAAAAGGATCCTTATATTATTTACCATCTCATGATAAGTGGTCATGTTTAGGATCCCCATTAACCTTCTCCCACATTCTCACATGGATTTGGAGACACTATCTTCTTTGATTCTCATCCTCTTCCCTCCATTTTGACCCCTTCTCATACCATGACATATTCATCTTTTCTTTCCTCCACCTCCATGCCTATTATCTCTACTAACATGGTAGGTTTTAAATCTAGTGGGCCCCTTCTAAGACCCAATCTTCTTAATTATTTCACTATTTCATCATTTTCTACCCATGGTAATAATGCCTTTAGTGCTACTTCTTCTCATACTCCTATTATTACATCTTTTTCCACACAATAAAATTATGTCACTAATGCCTCACTTACCACAAATTCTTCTCAAGCTACTAATATCACCCATAGTGGTACCCAATCCACTACTACCAATTTTAATGCTTCAAATAATACCAATAATACAAATCAAACTCATCAAATCCTATTAAAAATTCTTAATCAAATGAATTATTTTCAAGATAACAATGTAAATCAAATGATGTAAATGCAAAATAATTTTATCCATCTTCAAACCCCGCTCAACAAATGCCATGGGGAACACATAACCAAAATGTTCAACCACCTCCTTTTTTGGATTCCCATGGTAATCTTATCCTTCAACCTCCCCTTATTAAAAAATTAATCAAGTATCTTCAAAATTATCCTCTTTCATCTCAAATTTATAATATCTATATAGGAGGTGTCACCCCTACCATTTATTACAATGGGTCAACCAATCTTACTCTTCACTTAAAGACATTTGGAAATCTATAAAGATTGGGTCAAGGTAAATACCTTTGATGCTAAAAAAATATTAACAAATACTCTCACATGTGATTCTTTAGATTGGTACAACAAACTCAAATCTCATTCCATTACTAGTTTGGAAGAATTGGTCAATGCTCTAGTCCAAGAGTTCCAAACTAGTGATCTTCCTGAGAATACCTTGGCATGTTTTATCAATTACAAGCAACTTGAGACCAAACTTTCACAATATCTAATAAAGTTATGGAATAAATTGTCTAACAAATGTGAACATAATATGGTATATGATAACCTCTTTCATTTGTTTACCAATGCTCTTTTTCCCAAGTTGCAATATCAGGTCTAAATTCTCTCTCAATGTACTTTGGAAGATGCCATTGACTAGGCTAAGTGTCAAGATTTCATTATGCATAAATTTGAGCCATCTCAACTATATATGAGTACTCACATGTTAATTAAAAATAAAAAATTTCATATTAAAAATTATGGTGTTAGCAACTTTTATGATACCATTCATACTATTCAAGCTATTGTTCCCAACCAGACTCCAAAACAAGCTGCCCCTCCTAACCACATCACTAATCCTCATTTATCTTTAACTAATAACATCAATGTTCACAAAACTTTATCCTTATGATTATTAAAAATGCAACTACTAAGGTCTCTCCTATGAGAACTTGATCCCACTCGACCCATGAAATCTTGGTATGATCACAATAATTTTATTGGTTTCATGCTAGTTAGGGTCATTCTATTGAGACTTGTAGGAAACTTCATAATTTGGCTATGGATTTACTTTTTGATCCCAACTTTTATCATGATGATATCATTCATAAATGTCAACAAGATTATGAAATTACCTTCAAAGCCCATGAAACACAAAATAAATCTCAAGCTTTGAACCAAGCTAATGTCATTTGGCCATCTATAAATATCCTCTTCCAAATCACCAAGATAACCAATATAACCCTACCCTTTCTACCAATAATGTTAACAATCATCTTGACCTAACTCCTATAGATAATGTGGTCAAAATGACTAATATGTCAAGGGTGGTTTCCTTCATTGATCTTTATCCCATCCACACCCCTAAATTGTCTCACACATTTCATGTTATCCAAGATTCTTCTCCAACTCAATTAATAGAGTTGGGGAAATAAGACCTTATATTTTTTGAAAAACTAATTCCAATACCTCCCTTGGATAACACTTATCATACCATTTCTACCATTCCTTCAACCTTTTTGCCTATCACTAATGATACTCAAACATATATCAACACTTCTTCTAATCTATCTCAAACCAAACCTACATCAACCACCCCATCTTCTCAAGACAATGGATAAACTTTTACTCAAATTAAACCTTCCACCTCTTATCAACATAAATTCACATACACTTTGATTCTTCCTTTTAAAGATCTCCTTCAACATTATGTACCTCATTCCAATAGTCCCCTTATGGGTTATGATGAATGAGATCCTATCATGGAGCTTACTAATCTCCCACCTCAAATCCTATTTCTCAATCTTATGTGGACCTCTCCACATCATCATAATCATCTTATGTATATTTTATTTGAAATGAACATCCCTCATCTTCCCCTAAAAAGACATGAATGCACCTTATCCAAATCAAAATATAGAATTTTATAATAGTGTGATGAGATGTGCATATATGTTGATGAAATAATGGACACTTCTCTTTCCCTCAAATTCCCAATTACTTATATGATCCTTGATAAGATTCTACTTTATGCAGATGATCCTCCTCTGTTTATCAATATTAAAATTGGTGATATCCAAGCCAAGTGTGCTTTGATTAATAGGGTTATATAACTTTTTTTGAATCTCTTGATATTATTAAAACCCTTGGATATTCTAAATTTAATCTTAAATCCACATGTAACACATGTCAAGGATATAATTGTGTTGGAAGTACAACCATTGAGAGTGGGGGGTAAATCAATGGCCTTAAAACAATCATTCAATTTCACTTATCATTCATTAAGATTTAATTCAAAAACAAACATCAACCAATGCATAAACAATAATCAGCATAATCATACAACATATGAACACAATATATACGTGGAAAACCCTTATGGGTGTTAAAACCCATTGAAACATAGTTTGGACTATAGTCTTATAAGTAATGAATCAATATTTAGTTATGCACCAACCACCTAGGTGAATCATCACTAACTTAGCTACATGGAACCTCTAATCACCTTTGGACACTTGTTTCTCACTCAAATGATGATGATCACCTTATTTTTCTATTTATATTGTTTTATCTCTCTCAAATAGCCTACTAGGCCTCTTCACTCAACTAGCCATCTTCTTAATAGATTTAGTTCAAGTGACCTTGATCATCATATATATAATCACTATTATAACTTCATGAAATATTAAACACACCTATATTATGGTATTAAATCCCTCTACCTAGTTTCCATACTTCTACTTCATTCATTCATACCCTCCATATTCTAACTAGTCAAACTAGTCCTATTAAACCTTCTTTTTATACTTGACTCTTGATTTCACATAGTTGCTCAGACATAAACATATCCATTTTTAGATCACCCTTGGAATATATCAAACAAAAATTTCATAAGATAAACAACCAGTACATAGGTCAGACATAACTCACAAGGACTAAAACCACCATTAGGCCTAAAGGAGACCTAATGCAATTAGACCTTCTCAAAGTAAATGTTTAACCTTGAATAATTTAGAACCTATTAAGACTCCATAAATGGATTAAAATTTTCACACACATTTAAATTATACTCTCTATAATCTCACATTAGGTCCCCAACACCATTTATCTCATTTCACTCCCTGAACCACACCATTAGGCCTACTCACAATTAGGCCTTCTTACTTCTAAAAAGTCTACCAACCAAAACTAAATCACACAACCAATCTTCTCAAAAAACATTACCATTAAAAAAAAAATTATATAACCTTCATAAATTTATATTCATTACCATGTGATTGAAACACTACAACATAGGCCTTAAAGTCTCTAACTCACTCTTACAATATGACCATTCAGAACTACCAACTAGCCTCAAAACTCAATCATGATCATTTGACCACAAAAAATTATATAATATAATTTCATGACTCTAAATGTAATCATAATAACCTCATATACCATTATAATAATTAAATTTGTATTAAACTCTTCATATTTGATCAATTCACCTCAAACTCATCTCTACTAGAAGACTATACAAAACTATCAAAGACTTCAAAACATAGTCATAAAAATAATGACTTAGAACACCTTTAAAATCACTATCATAAATTTAAAATGGGTTTAGATGATCCTAAATAATCCTAATATCAAATTACAATAAATATATTATAATCTCAATAGTAATGTTGATCTTATAGACCAATCTCATTACTTCATTGTACGTAGACCTAACAATGTTAAACAAGTCAGTTTGGGAACAATTTTTTGTTGTATAAAATAATTTCCAAATCTTCTATTTAGTATGGACATGTATTATATGTTTTTAAAAATAACCGAATGAAATTGGATCCATCAATAGTCTATGATAATATATCTCTTATATGATTCCCACTTCTATTTATTTTTCTCACTGTCTTCCTCACTAAGCCTTTTTAGTGAAATGTCAATTTCCATAATTAGTTTAGAATATTTAAGGTCTAAAACCTGATTATAAACCACCATGGTCATATTAAACAATTCAAAATATTCAACCTCTATCCTTTTTTAAACTTTGACTCAGTCAACCCTACTTCATATACTAAATTTTTGAGAAATAAGTACTTTTCTTTGGGGTCCACTTACTCACTTGACAAACCAATGCCACCTGGAGGTACTTGGGATAGTTCAATACATGATCCGATCATCAAACCTAGTCATCTAATTAATTATAAGACATTTATATCAATATGTTCTATATTGGGTTATTGTTAGGGTTTGAGAAGGGTTTTAGATTAGTTTTCATTATTAACATTTATTCATAAATATCTACCCATAAAACCAAATCCCAATTCTTGAAAATCATTTTCTAGGACCCTTCTCCATATCTCCCTAAGAGCTTAACTTCCCATGTAATACTCAAATGTGCCAAAAAGCATGAGAAAATTATTCTTAGGTCTACAACACTTCATTATAACACATAAGAAACCTCAAAACCACATTTCATGCTTTCTTATTCAATTCAAGACCTCAAAATTTACTAACACACTTGAAACAACCTCTCACACCTTTGTCAAATATCATATGAGATCTAACACCTTGGAAACTAAAATTAACCCCTTATTAGGCCATAGTAAGTCTCTTTACACATAAATACTATACCTATAAGCCACACTTAGACCTTGAACACAACATGAAACATATTTATATACTATAAAACCCTCATACTTATGTCATGGAACCTCATATAATGATCACACACTACTAATATTCTTCTCATAAGCCTTAGACTACTCACCTCAACATGTTACCAAGCCTATGCCTTCTCACTAAGTCTCTTCATGCAATGATTAAGCCTCAAAACTAACCTTGAAAATCTTATTAAGGCTTATTTTACTCATCATCATGCTTACAAAACTTTATAAACTCTCTTATACATGTACTAACACAATTCACCAAGATTCACTATGCTTCATGCATACACCTTCTCGCAGGGCTAGACTAGGTTTCTCAAGACACCTAATACTCAAAGAATTGAACTCAAACAAGATAAATCTCAATGATATCAACCAAGATAATTATTCAATAAATATTTTATGAAGACAACAATACTTTCAATAGGCTCATGATATGAAAATGCTCCTCAAGATTAGTACTCAATACTATGCTTACCTTGTATCTTGATCTTAACCTTGGGGTTGAAAATGTAATCATAATAACCTCATATACCATTATAATAACTAAATTTGTATTAAAATCTTCATATTTGATCAATTCACCTCAAACTCATCTCTACTAGAAGACTATTCAAAACTATCAAAGACTTCAAAACATAGTCATAAAAATAATGACTTAGAACACCTTTAGAATCACTATCATAAATTTAAAATGGTTTTAGATGATCCTTAATAATCCTAATATCAACTTATAGTAAATATATTATAATCTCAATAGCAATGTTGATCTTATAGATCAATCTAATTACTTCATTGTACACAGACCTCACAATGTTAAACAAGTCAGTTTGGGAACAACTTTTTTTTGTATAAAATAATTTCCAAATCTTCTATTTAGTATGGGCATGTATTATATGTCTTAAAAAAAACCCAATTAAATTGGATCCATCCCTATTCTATGATAATATATCCCTTATATGATTCCCACTTCTATTTATTTTTCTCACTGTCTTCTTCACTAAGCCTTTTTAGTGAAATGTCAATTTCCATGATTAGTTTATAATATTTAAGGTCTAAAACCTGCTTATAAACCACCATGGTCATATTCAACAATTCAAAATATTCAACCTCTATCAATTTTTTAACTTTGACTCAGTCAACCCTACTTCATATACTAAATTTTTGAGAAATAAGTACTTTTCTTTGGGGTCCACTTACTCACTTGACAAACCAATGCCACCTAGAGGTACTTGGGATAGTTCAATACATGTTCCAATCATCAAACCTAGTCATCTAATTAATTATAGGACACTTCTATAAATATGTTCTATATTGGGTCATTGTTAGGGTTTGAGAAGGGCTTTAGATTAGTTTTCATTATTAACATTTATTCATAAAGATCTACCCATAAAACCAAATACCAATTCTTGAAAATCATTTCTAGGACCCTTTTCCATATCTCCCTAAGAGATTAACTTCCCATGTAATACTCAAATGTGCCAAAAAGCATGAGAAAATCATTCTCAGGTCTACAACACTTCATTCTAGCACATAGGAAACCTCAAAACCACATTTCATGATTTCTTATTTAATTCAAGACCTCAAAATTTACTAACACACTTGAAACAACCTCTCACACCTCTTTCAAATCTCATATGAGATCTAACACCTTGTAAATTAAAATTAACCCCTTATTAGGCTGCATTAAGTGTCTTTGCACATAAATACTATACCTATAAGCCACACTTAGACCTTGAACACAACATGAAACATATTTGTATACTATATAACCATCATACTAATGTCATAGAACCTCATACCATGATCACACACTACTAAAATTCTTCTCATAAGCCTCAAACTACTCACCTCAACATGTTACCAAGCCTATGCCTTCTCACTAAGTCTCTTCATGCAATGATTAAGCCTCAAAACTAACCTTGAAACTCTTCTAAAGACTTATTTTCCTCATTATCATGCTTACACAACTTTATAAACTCTCTTATGCATGTACTAACACAATTCACCAAGATTCACTATGATTCATGCATACACCTTCTCGCAGGGCTAGACTAGGCTTCTCAAGACACCTAGTACTCAAAGAATTGAACTCAAAAAAGATAAATATCAATGATATCAACCAAGAGAATTATTCAATAAATATTTTATGAAGACAACAATACTCTCAATAGGCTCATGATATGAAAATGCTCCTCAAGATTGGTACTCAATACTATGCTTACCTTGTATCTTGATATTGACCTTGTATCTTGTTCTTCACATTAAAACATGATATCAACCTCAAAATAGTTACTAGGATACCGTCAAATTATCTCTAAACATAGAGATAATATGTTTCCTTCAAATTATCTCTTAAACCATTAGGAACCACTGCTCAAAATAGATATTCTTTTTAAACTCATAAAACAAATAAAAATATTCCCCTCAAACCAAGCATCCTCCATGCTTCTACTCACTAGTTGAGTGCCTCCATGAAGCCTAATAGATTCACCTCTTCTATAGGGTACTAAAACAACATAAACTTAGTAGATTCCTATATCTCCATGTCCTCACTAGAATAAATTTTTTTCATGATCTTATTAGGATCAAATATATTCTTTGGATTGACCTCTTTAGACTTCATTTAAGCAACATTATGACTTTGTATATTTGTCTTGATTCCCTCATCCACAACCTAAACTAATATGGAGAACTCTTGGCACTCCTTTATATTTGAACTTTGTTCCACCATGGCAAATAGTCCACTTGGACTTGTAGATCAATCATTGTTCACCTTAGATACCTTTGGTTTCCATTCATTGTATTATATTATTTATTTTACTCTAGGGGCCTCAACCTTTTTGTTTGGACTTGAGAATCCATGCTTACAAATCATTGAAATATGAAAAATATTTTGACAATTGAAAAACATTATTCCTCTCAATAAAAATACACCATTACCCATACATCTTGATTAATTGTTTCCTATTTATACTAGTAAAGTATCTTGAAATGTTTTATATATCATGAAAACTATAATAAAAAACCTCATTCACATCCCTGGATTTATGATTCACCTCATAGTTCCATGCATAGTCATTTTTGGAAGGTCTTCTACAATGCCTTATTTTATAACCAAATTGGTTACATGAATAAAAATAACCACTGAAAAGATTAGCATACCTTATATCATTAGGATGATTGATAGGATTAGTATTCATTCTACTAGAACCATCATTCCTTAATTGGCTATTGATATTTAAGGTTTGATTTTCCTTGATGGCATTATTATTCTTCTTGTGGTCTCGATTGAAACCAAGGCCTATTTTGTCATTAGCAATCTTTTAACTACTTAAGATGTTGTTTAGATCATTATTACTCTTTTGAAACTTCACAAGTTAATTCACCTTACTTGATGCCTAATCTAACTTATCTCTCAATGAATTCACTTTAGTTGCATACCTGACACATTATTCTTCTTTATCCTTTAATCTTGTAGTCATAATCTGAATTTGAGTCTCCACCTATTTGACTATTTCTTCTTGTTCCTTAGAGTTATTGTTCAATCTATCTTCAAGCAAAATGATTTTATCCTCATATTATTTTACAATATACCTCATCACCTTATTCTTCTTCTTCACCATCTTTAGTTCTTTTAGAGCATTCATCAACTCAGCCTCAAATCCCACCTCATCTTTTTCTTCATCTAAATCACTAATAGTACCTCCAAATCAAATGGAATCTTCCTGATTTGAAAAACTTGACTCCTCATCCATGAAGAGAAATTCATTAACATTAGGACCAAAACCTTCATGGTCACTCTTAGAATCACTTCTTTCACTTTCATCAGATGATTTGCATTCTTCATTAGTGTAAAAGCTTATTTTTTCTTGAAGGACTTCTTGTCATCACACTTTCTAAAACTTTTCTTTATCTTATCAAACCTAAAAGAATTCTTATCATCATTATGAAATTCATCATACTCTTCATCATCATTTATTTTATGATTATGATGGCACTTTTTAGAAAAGTGTCCAATTTCTCCATAATTAAAGCACTTGAAGGACAACTTCTTCTTGTATTTACCTGAACCAATTTTCAACTTTTTTACAAACATAGCTATTAGCTCATCATCATCAATATCAAAAACATAATTGTATTCTAATTTATTACCTTGTGTATTCTTCTCCTTTGACTTATTTTCTTCCTTGAATGTAACTTCCTTCTTTTCATGTCTTCATTCATTTCTCCCCATCTCATAGGTTTTTAGGGTGCCATGAAGTCCCTCCATCTCTAGCTTGTCTATATCTTGCATATCTTCAACATCAAACACTTTAGAATAAAAATTAGGTGTTATAAGTATCAATACCTTTTTAAAAACATTATACTATTTCATTTCTTCACCTATGCCTCTTATGATGTTGACCACTTCATCAAACCTCAACAGGTAAGTTGCAATGGTCTCATCTTCATTCATCCTTAGGATTTCAAACTGTATTCTTCCGGTTTATAATTTATACAAATTAACCTTGTAATCTCCCTCATAGATAGTGTTAAACTTGTTCCACATCTCTTTGGAAGACACATAGTGTATCACCTTCACAAGATCTACCTTTGATAGGCCATAAAGAATACCATTCATTGCTTTTGAATTGTTGTCACTAGCCTTCTTATGTGTTACATTTGTAAGAGAAATAGAAGGTACAATATATCTATCCAAAACTAATTTAAAAACATCATGACCCTAATACATAAAATATTTTCTCATACTAACACTCCAAAAATCATAATTAGATCTATTGAACAATAGAGCCTTACTTGTAGAGAAACCACCATGTGCTTGACTATCTATCTTCGCTTGCTTAGCATCTCCTTTAGGTTATTAGGCCTGATTCAAAGGACCTACTTTTATACCAATTTTTTGAAATAGATACAATGAGGGGGGTGAATCAATGGCATTAAAAAATTAATTTAACTTCAATTATCATTCATGAAACATTTATTCAAACACTTGTATCAACTAATGCATAAACAAGCATCCACATAAGCATACAACATATGAACACAAGAGATATGTGGGAAACTCTCATGGGGGATAAAACATATTTAAACACATCTTATAATAAATTAATAAACATTTAGTGAGGCACCAACCCCACAAGGAGCACCAACCCTTCACTAGTCAATCACCAACTCAACTAGGCCTTTAGATGGCACCAACTTGCAAAGAGGCACCACTCTCCTAGGTGACTTAGCACTAAATCAGCCACATGGAACCTCAAATCACATTTTTACACTTTTTTCTCACTCAAATAATGATTATCACCTTCTTTTTCTCTTAACACTATTTTATCTCTCTCAAACAACCTATTAAGCCTCTTCACTCAACTAACCCTTTTATTGACATATTTAAGTCAAATGACCTTGATCATCATCTATATAATCACTATTATAACTTAATGACATATTAAAAACACCTCTTTGATATTATTAAATCCCTCTAACTAGTTTCCAAACTTTTACTTGATTCATTCATCCCCTCCATATTCCAACTAGTCAAATTAGGCCTATTAAACCTTATTCTTACACTTGATTCTTGATTTCACATAACTTGGTCAGACATAAACCTATCTATACTTTTATAAACCTTGGAATAGATTATAAATTTTTTTAATTTTTTTTATGATCTTGATATGATTTAAATATTTAATATATGAAGAAATACCCTTAAGGTAGGAAAACACCATATAATACTCCTTTAGGAAGGAATAACTCTGCAATGTCTCTTCAAGGGGATAACCTCCAATATCCTCTTACAATAGAAGATTCAATAATTCCTTGATATCTTTACCATGATAATAATCTCCTATATATAGACATCTATCCAACCCATGGATGGGTGACCTCCTAATCTCAATATAGGCCGACCATTACCCAACGTACTAATTCCACAAGTTACTCCATTATCCTAATATATTCTACCCATATAACTAACTAAGAGGATGTGTGACACATGTTAGTATCTCCATCAACCCATATAAATTAATATATCATATCCCTAGGTACATAGCATTACTTCCTTCCTTGACATGTTTCATCCCTGAAACATAAGAAGAAACCAAATAATGAGTGTGCTTCAAATCATTGCACACTTGTCTCTAATCTCAATCATCTAGCCATCCATATGTGATCTTGGTAGGTGGTATCTCTCCAAGATTATTTCCAAATTCCATTATGATCCTCTAATTTCATTCATGATCATAATTATACTAATTTGGTGTCTAACCATAATTATTCCTCTTTTTATTCCATGTACCATATTTTGTTGTGCTTCTCTGATTCCAACCATGACCATAGTAGGTATTCTTCCATGCATAGTCATAATGATTTCCCCAGTCATTCCATGTGCCATATTATTTTTTCTTTGGATTTCATGCATATCCATAATTATTAGAAATTTTATTTCCTATATAGACAAAATGATTATTATTATGATGCTTCCTCACTTGGTTCCATGATTGTTTCCTCTCATGATGATGTGGGTGTCTATATACCTCAGCCTTTTCCAATACTTTGACCTTATCCACCTTTGCTTCTAACTCTTCCACATTTTCCTTCTTTTTCTCTTGAGTAGATGAAGTGTTCATTTATAGTGTGTTTTTATCTATATCATCTGAATCTTCAGCATGCTCTTCATCACCTATTTCCATCTCATCCTCATGATCTACCTGGATTGTTATTGGTGCCTTTTTCACTATGATATCTTGTAAAGTGATCTTATTTTTCCTATACCAAGACTTCATGAACTTTTTTTGAACATTAAAATTCATTGTTCCCAAAGTCTCTAACCATGGATATCTAAGAACTATATCATATCATCCATATCCAAAGCATAAAAATCTGAATGCAAAACATATTTTTCCATAATGAGCTTCAAATATTTAAACATTGAAACATTATTACCATCTACTTGAACCTCCTTGATATTATTTTCTTGAACATGTAGATGCTTAGCCACATTCATGTTAATGAAGTTATACTTGCTGGTAGGGTTTATGGACACAACCACCTTTTTCTTTTAAATTCATACATGAAATTGAAAAATTGACTCAGATTTCTTTGGAGCCAAATTATTTGAACCCTTATTATTCTTATTCTTATTCTTCTTCTTCTTATTCTTCTTCTTCTTCTTCTTCTTCTTCTTCTTCTTCTTCTTCTTCTTCTTCTTCTTCTTCTTCTTCTTCTTCTTCTTCTTTATCTTCATTATTTTTTTCCTCTTCTACACCTCTTTTTCTTTTATACCCCATCGATTTAGGAAAAGTTGTTCCATTGTTTCCCATGAAGACTATTGTTGTAAAAATCTCAATTGATTAGACCACCAATGTCGTGCAAGCCTAGACAAAGAAAGAGATAACTCTATTTTCCAAAAAAAATCCTTAGAATTATTCTCCTTAAAAATGAGCCACCATTCTCTAGCGTCAACATCATCTTCCCCTAAATTTTTTTGCAACTCCATGATCCATAAACAAATTAGGGTTCATGAAACCCTAAAATATCAATAACTCATACAAAATTGATCCATAAAATCACAACAAATCACACCAAACAACTCAAATTTTTTTGACATTTTGACTGTGCTTCTCTTATATCTTCTTACATCTCCAGTAAAATTTTTGAATAAAAATTACTTATATTTCGGAAGATATAGTGAAATTATTATAAATCATAAAATAGAAATAACTCCCTCAAAACTATTTAAAATATCTCTATTTTTGTATTGTGACTTATTTAAAATATTCTCCATATCTAGTAAAAAAATTGTGGAACAATTCAAAACCAATCAAAAGTTATTGATGATTAAAAAAACTAGGGTTTTGCTCCACAAATTGCCCAAATCAAAGCTCTGATACCACTTTTTATGATCTTGATATGATTCAAATATTTAATATATTCAAAAATAACCTTAAGGTAGAGAAACACCATATAATACTCCTTTAGGAAGGAATAACTCCACAATGTCTCCTCAAGGGGACAACCTCTAATATCCTCTTACAATAGAAGACTCGATACTTCCTTGATATCTTTACCATGATAATCATCTCCTATATATAGAAATCTATCCAAACCATGGATGGGTAACCTCCTAATCACAATGTAGGCTGACCATTACCCAATGTACTAATTCCACAAGTTATTCCATTATCCTAATATAATGTACCCATATAACTAACTAAGGGGATGTGTGCCACATGTCAGCATCTCCATCAACCCATATACATTAATATATCATATCCCTATGTACATATAAATTTTAGAAACAAACAATATATAGTTTAGCCACCACTCATAAGGACTAAAACTACCATTAGGCCTAAAGGAGACCTAATGCAGTTAGGATTTTTCAATGTACATGTTTCACCTTGACCAACTTGAATATATTGATCCTACATAAATGGATGAAACAATTCAAAAATTCTTAAATTATACTCTTTATAATATCATCTTATTTCCCCAAAATGATTTATCTCATTTTCAGTCCTTGAACCACACCATTAGGGCTACTCACAATTAGGCCCTCTTAATGCCATAAAGTCTACCAACCAAAACTATAGCACACAACCAATTTTATCAAAAAAAATAGCATTAATCCACATGGATATAATATCCATGACCTCATAGTCATCACCATATGATTGAAACACTACAATGTAGGGCTTAAAGTCTCTAACTGACTCTTGAAACATGACCACTTAAAACTACCAACTAGCTTCAAAACTCAGTCATGAGTATTTGAACACCAAAATTTTTACAAGAAAATTTAATGAATTTAAAATAACTAATAATAACTTTAAATAAATTTATAACATATTCAAATTCATTAAAATATTCAACTTTGAGTAAATCACCTCAAACTCATCTCTGCTAGAAGACTACTCAAAATTATCAAAGACTTCAAAACATAGTCATAAAAATAATGACTTAGAATACTTATAGAATAAATATAATAAAATTAAAATGGGTTTATATGATCCTTCATCATCCTAATATCAACTTAAAATTCATCCATTATTTCTATGACACATAAAAATTCATCCATGCATTATCATAAGTTTTGACAATATATCCACACCTTTCATCCCACCACTCCTCATCCCATAGACAAGGCTATACCTCCCCTAAACATTTTACCTAAATATCTTCCCAAATATGGAGAGGTATATTGTCTCTAGCACCAATATGGTACACATCACACTGATCACTACCACATTCTTCAACAACATATCAAGGATCACCTCATAACCATTTTATTACCTTATACCCTCCCTCCCATAGGTCACAATCACATGAAGGCTCCCCCTTCTTCAGCCATGGATCCATCTCCTATGGTTCCATATCTACCTATGAGTCCTTCACCCATGAACCTTCCCTCACTAATGGATCCTTATCCACTAATTAATCTTTCACAAGTGTCACCTTCCCCACTAATGACCCCTTCATATCTCATAGAATCCACTCCCATGCATTATCTCGAGAATCCACTACATGATATCCCTCATTAAAATGATAATTTAATAATTCATACTTTTTATATCAAAGAGATTTGACACAAAGTATTTTCTCAACTTTCTTTGAAGATCAATGAGACTTTTGTTATAGTCTAAGTTCATCTTTATAAAGACTTATCATATGTTATAGATAATGGGTGTAGACAAATATATTAGTATTTATGAACATGAGTATGATGTTCTTACATTTATTTCTTCATTTGGATTGGACATGTGGTCCAACTTTACATTTATTTATTTTATACCATTTGACATTGTGTCAAATTCTTATCCATCTTACATGGTGACTTTTGTCTTTCCTTACATGTTACTTATGATGTCATTATTTTATCTTATGGATTATTTTTCATAATTACATATTTGGTCTTATTGAGTTTATTTTATATGGTTCACTTATTATTTTTCATGATTGTTTGATATCTTATCTCTATAAACATGGATAATTATTATTATGACTTGGTTATACAAACCTTGATCCTTTTAATCATTCCTCATTTACCATGTGATCAATTAGTAAACAATTCATCTCATTACAATCTCTTTTTACTAGTCCACTTTGGATCTCCCTTTCTTTCCCTTTATTCCATTTCATAAACTAAGCATACACATAGTTGAGACTTGAGATAACATTTTGCTTCATATTTAAGCCTAAGTGTTATAGTTAGTCATGTATTTAGATAATTAGCTTCCTTTAGCCTAAGCCTAAAGTTAAATCATGTGTATCACTCTATCTCTTATGATTGGTTATTCTAAGTTCATATGGAGGAGGAATCCTAAAATCCATAGAAATAGTCAAAATCCAAATCATTTAATAAAAGGTAATGATCTAAAAGAAAACATTAAAAATTTTCAAAAGTCAAATCACATTAAAAGACATGATTCTAAGTACAACTCCTATTTATAATCAAATATAAAACTCCATAGTTGGCCTCATGATAAAGTTGAGGTCCATTGGGGTATGGTAGGCTAGTAGATAAGTAAAGGAGAATTATAAAACTCTCTTAGTGATACCTACATTCTCACGAAGGTACCCAATATTCATAGTAGAGCGATAGTTATATAAGGGGTCCTAAGGAATGGGGAACACATTGTGAGAAGGTAGGTCCATTTTAATTTTCTTGTTCAAAATAACCACCATGATTTGATCTTACTACCACACTTATTTACCTACACAACTTTATTTCTATAGCGAACATGTATGTTCTATCTATTCATAGTCACAAGTATCTTAGTGTCTTCTCATGTCCTTAGTGTGCCTCATGTATCCTAAGGTGATCTCAAAGGATGCCTAAGTTATGCTTCTTAAATTCCATTTTTCACTCCCTATTATCTTAAAATTTCTCCTTTAAAAATATTATCTTGTTCACTAAACACTCCCCCTAGGGATTCCATTTGTGATTTGCATTATAAGACCATGGATAGGACCTGACCTTCCTCATAAATTACCAAAATTTTCACATTACCATTTCAAACATCCCATTTTACCATATTTTCACATTGTTTCCACCTCATTGGTGTTACCTTTGTGAGTTGCAATGTAATACCATGGATAAAACCTGACCTTCCTCACAAAATTTTCCAATATCCAAGTCATAATGAAATTACATGTGTCAAATATGAGATAAGATTTGATTGATTATGAGTTATACATCATTGACATGCTTCCCATCTTTATTTAGTATGTTTTATGCTTAATTAATTAATATTTCACTTTTATCTTCTTATTTTCTTATTGCATGTAATAATCCAACCACTTTTCTTAAGCTTTTCATGCTTCCCAACTTGAATTAGTGTGATTAATTTAATACCATTTTTGTCAATTTTGTTTCTTTTTTATACTTTCTAACATGATTTAGTATCATTGATTGACTTAATTTATTTGTTTTTATACCATTGTTCTTTCATGTTCTTTCCATTTCATTATATTATTTTCATTCTTCCCAATGTGATTTAGTGTCATTTTACTTGTTTTAATTTGGTGCCAATATTTTTGATGGTTTAAAAATATTTTGACCTCTTGTTTATCACTATTTGGTTTATTATACTTAGTCATATTTTGTTATTACACATTTCCCATCATGATATAGTGTGTAGTGCAGTAGTTTTTGATTAATTTTAATTTTCCAAGTGTTTTTTTTTCTATTTCATTTTAACCATGCATGTGTACTACATAATTATAGAAAATAAAACACCACACATATTTTCTATAGTATATATAATAAAATAAAAATACATGTGATAGAAAGAAATATATCCCTGCATCCACAATCATAACCAAAATATAACACATAAGATCAACATCCAACTATGAAAACAAAATATATCTATATTATGTGTTTTAATAAAAAGTATAAAAATACATCACTCCATCTCTAAGGCTAAGATCTATCATGTCTATCTCATGGCCTAACCATGTTACCCATAAATGCCTCAAGTTTTCCCCTATGAATATTGTATTGTAAAGAGGCTATCTAAGATCTCAAGCTTGGTACCTATCCCTATAGGTTGGACACTTGGGCTTAATCTTATCCCAACTAGATAGTGGTAGTCATATTTGTAGCTCTCTCTTGAGACAAGGCCTACCATGCCTGGTCTCTTCTACTCCCACCCCTATTGGTGAATTTAGCCTATCTCCACATGCTTGAAGATGCCTCATGGCCTCCCCTACTAGTTCTAACTAACCTGCTTGAGTAAGGGTTAATAGTAACATAGGATCATCCAACATGGTGGGGTTGTATGGTGCTACCACCCCATCCAAAATATCATGGTATGATTTCATCACTAGGGATAGCCATATGACTTCCTCCTCATCCACAATATCTATAAAATTTAGACTAGATAGATATATAATCACATATATATCTCAAAATATATCTATTTGACATCATATAAAACTAGTATTTTATATAAAAAACTAGTATTTACAACATTTATTACTTATCCTGGTGTCATCAATCACCATCTCCCCATCTACTCATATTCTAAGAATGGTCTCCCTATCTACTCATTCCCTAAGCACAATATCTCTATTGGATCATCACCCATGCACATCTTGAGCCTCACCTAAGTGGTTCCTCTATAAACTAGCTCTACCCTAGGCCAATTGATGGGTCATCTTGGATGCCCACTCTCTATGCTCTAGCTCATCATTGTCATATTTATCTATGGTGAAACTAAGGTGGTCACCACTCTTACTACTATGGTGTCATCTTTATTACCAATGAAATCCCTACATCCATATCCATGCCCTCTCTAACTGCCAGCTACTATACTCAGCTAGTCCATGGTCTCATATGCCACAGTCTGATCTCTAGTCTCTTGACTAGTTCTCCTCCTCCTCTCCCCCTTGGATATTTAACATGTCATTCGTAAAATGTGGGAACCACTATAGAATATATCAAGTGATTGATTTTTAAATATCATGGTAAGCATGCCATGGGTTGTGGCTCTAACCATCAGGAATAGTGGCTTGTGATCTACACTCATGCTAACCCAAATGCCACAGTCACCCAACTTGGCCAAACTATCATAATGTGTGCATAAGTCTACCACATGATATCTCATTGTGTGACTATATATAATACTATCATGTGGGGTACGATCCACACCACTTAATCTTGTTTCCATCTCAACACTTAAGGTAACCAATCATCAACCACATGGAGAAACCTAGCTAGATGACACATCAAAAACCTTTGATTTATCTAAGTACTCTACATTACCATTAGTCCCATGGTATTTTTACCTCTAGATACCATCCCATACATATCATATATGAGTTGAGACTAGATGATAGAACCTAAGTCATTGATTTCCCCTTGATTGAATATTGACATACATGAGGCTATTTTATATAATGGTAGCTTGCCATTTAACTTATGATACAACAATCATGCTATCACAAGTCCTATAACAACTTTTTGGATATCTAGAATCTATGAAATATATATTCCAAACAAACTCACCATTAGTCTCAGTTAAAACCTATCCAAGCATGTCACCCACTAGGCTTGTACTTATCTCTCCTCTTGATCATCTGGTATCCCCATGATCATTGGTATCCCCCTATATCAAGTCTAAGAAATGCATTGATATCCTCCAAAGTGATACCAAAATCTATGTTATCCCCATCCACCACCCATATAAATGTATTGGTCAAAAACTCCCAAGCTCCCAAGAACATGACCATAAGATCATTAATCAATGAGATGTACCATATTTACATCATGCCTCTGAATCCCAACACAACTAATCTATCTCTGTCTACATCTGACAAGTGCTCTAGTAGATCTAGTAACCATGACATGTCCACCAATCACCAAAATATTTGGAATCTTTTCAAACATCAAATAATAAAAGATGTATTAGACCTCCATGTCACTCATCATCAAAATACATACTTTTAAATTTCATAAGGATAAAATAATTTAATTTAATTATTCATTTATTACCAAATTATCCTATTTTTAAAATACATCATCCCTTTCAATACTAAGTCATCTACCATATGGCTTAACAATGCTATATTAGGCCCTTTTCACATTATATTACTATATTAGCCACTTAAAACCCCATTAAGTCAGCCCTATAATACTAATTTGACCTCTTTGGACTTAAACAAACTAAGTCAACCTTATTTTTCCTTCAATAGTACTATATTGACCACTTAGAAAACATACTAAATTATCCATATAATACTATGTTGACCAATTTTCCCATTAAACTAAGTCAACCATAACCTAATAAGTCATCCCATTCATATTTTTGTTTTCTACCAAGTCGACCTGGTCAACATTGTTCATTCACTATGATGACTTTTTGACTAATTATCATAAATACATTGGGTATTTATTTCTCTGACCTCTTCCTACCTAGTACCCTATTTGACCCATAGTGTACCTAAAAATTTCCTCAGGTTCATTTTGGTCTCTATATTTTGGTTAATTAAAAATTATCTATCAAACACTCAATTTCAAATAAAAACTTTCAAAAATTTAAAAACTTCAATCAGTTACCTATGCTGCACTCGATGTGATAGCTATGCATCCTCCCCATTTTAGTTGTCATCTCCTCACCATCCTAACTCTTTGGGTTCTCACTAAGTCTCTTAGAACTCTATTTTTATCAAAAGAATAAATAATATAAAATTAATTCTTTTTTGCCCTATTTATATTTACTATTAAAAAATCATTTACCCTTCAAAAATTTACTATCAAATTCCTTATTTTGATCATATCTTTGTTTCCACTAACTCTTTTTCTAAACCATAAAAAGTTATATAATATTGGTGTCATATATAATCATTTCAACTATTATATGCCTTTGTTACAATTTTTTTTATTTTTTCACTCTTTTTCGCTAGTCTCTATAGGTTCACCTAATGTTAATCACATTGGATGCCTTCACATCTCTCATATTTCTTTTTTATCTACAACACTAAGGTAATTAAAGGTATGTGTATTTCAATTTTATCCTTTCATTTATCTCATTTGATCCATACTACAATTTATTTTGCATCAACATTATGTGTCATCATGATCTTGTCTTGAAGCACCATCCCTTGTTGCACCTATATGAGACATGATGAACTTTAAGTGGGGAATATGTATACACATAATATTTTCTAACTTTTCTCAATTACTAACACTATTTATCTTGTAGGAACCTATCAAGTCTCAATCTCTCTGAGTGCACACCTTAAGGGGTAAACTATGAAATGTTTTGGTAGACAATTAGTGCTTCTTAGGATTATTTTCCCTTTTTCCACTTGTTATCTACACATTTATCTCATAAAAACCATTCCCCTAAGTTTTGCCTCCTAGTTTGCACACTCTTTTAGTATTTTATCACCTTTAGTAGCCCTTTTCCCAACCTAAAACCGTTTTTAATAGTTTACATGACTGTGTTAGCTATGTTTACCTTGTACTCTTATTAAGAAAAAATATTAATGGTCTAGATCGGCCCTTGGTTGACCTAGTGAGTTTTTGTCAATTACAATACTAGGTCGACCAGATCGACCTTGTCAGCCAATTTTTTTGAAAGGGTTTAGGGTTAGATCCACATATATAAAAATAATAATTTCCATCATTTATCACAAAAAGAATAATAATTAATATATATTATTCATATTTTTATCCACCATTCTACTTGAAGATCAAGCTTAGGGCTTCATACCTTCTCTGGAGATATGGATCTTGTCTTGTAGGGAAGTCTTTTGGATGCATTGATAGATTATGTATCTTAGAGATAATTTATCCTTATCATCCTTACATACCATAAAAACCTCTTGTGAAGCACCTTGGCCAAGGGAAAGATTCAAGCTCAATGGGTTTGTCTTCAAAGGTAAGAATTCCTAACTTTGTTCCTCCTTTGTAAGAGTAGATAGATATACATTTTTTCTTATCTTATATGAATTAATATTTTGTATACATCGACATGAGCCTATTTTTTATATGCATGTTTAGTTTTATTTTTCATTAACCCCACTTTGTGCCATAATCTTTGATGAGCACCAGATTAGAATTTTGCTTATCTTATTATTAGTTTAGTGAATAAGAAAACATAAGACCTAATTAGGGTTATTGCATAATTTTTCTTAAATAGATGTTTTAGAACCCTTCCTAGTGATATTATTGTGGTAAGAGATCCCTCGGCTAGGTCTAGTAGATCCATATTAGTTATGACCCTAATTATATAATGTATCACTATTCAGAAGTGTAGGTAGGATCTATCTTCTCTAACATAGGATTAACTTGTAGATCTTATGCATTTCTCATTGTAAACACCTTGAAGCATATATGTTCATTGATCATTCTTTAAGAATATTCCATTTCCAATTAGGTGTTCACCAGACCCCAATGATACCCTTTTATCAATCCCCCACACCAAATAATTCTTGTGAGTGAAGTCTTATTTTGTTTTTAGATAATTAACAGGGTTTAATGGCTCCCTTGCCTAGAAAATATATAAATATATAAAAATAAATAGTCAACTCAGAGATTTAAAAAATAATTATCTAAGATCCTAATCAAAACTAAGGAAAATCTAATCGATTAGCAAGCCATAAAACAAATTACTACAAAAAACTTAGATACCAAAATGGCCAACAAAGTCATGATCTATACTATTGAAGAAAATAGATAAACCAAAAAGGCAATCACTATTTATCAAAACACAAAAACCCATAAGATTTAAATATTACATTCTTTATCATCCTTTAATGCCACTATAATAAGGGAGCCACTTCAAAGATCTATACTATTAAATAAAATAAATAAACCAAAAAGGAATTCACTACTTATCAAAACCCAAAAACCCATAGGATTTAAATATTACCTTATTTATAATCCTATAATGCCACTATAAAAATGGAGCCACTATCCTTTGAAGAGTCCTCACCACATAAAACCCTATCTACCACCCTCAAATCCTATGTTTTATGTAACCAATAGAGACTGCAAATTGATTGCTATCTAGCCTCCCCTACATCACCAAGTTCACCATTTGTTGAGGAACCCTAACTAGCGAAAGAGGTGTTGTGCCCTTACCTCAAACCACCATCTTACCTAATAACCTAATAGCCTCCACCCATTCCATGTTGTGTTTGACACCCTTCCACAACTTCAACTCTTGAATTGGGCTCTTAATTAGATCCATGGGAGGGAAAGACATAAAATTCCCTTCTAAAGACACAAAATCACAAACCTTGTTCTAAATTTATTCCATGAACCCTATGAGAGAAACAAACCTTGATTTAATAGCTTTAAACACTAATAATGTCATTGACCCAAATTTTTCTGAACCAAAAAATGTAAAATTAGGAAAGGGGCTAGAGTCCACCATGTTGATAATCTCCAACAAGCCCTGGCAATGGTCTGGAGCAACAAAGAACTCAACCATTTTAACTACCACTTCCTTATCAAGCAAAATAACCATAACATTATTAGAAAACATTGATTTCACTATCAAATTTAACCAACTAAAGGGGTCTTAAGTAGACAAACTTCCCCCAAAATACCTAAAATAGCCTATAATATCTCCTTTATCAGGGCCTACGAGATATTATTTATCCTTGACCTAGACCTACACCCTTCAAAGGCCATTTCCCTAACTAAACTATTACTTAAAACCAGTAGGACCCATAGCACTATAGAAACATTATGATCCATCCTAATTAATTACTAGCCAAGATAGGAAAACACACATGCCATCCAAAATTAAAATGCATGTTTGGAGCTATGTCAAGCTAACACCATGAACCACCTTATTAAGTAAAGATAGCCACCAACTCAATACATATGAGCAAGGGCATGATTTTAAAAAGACCCTTCTCATGAACCAATGGGAAACATTTAAAACCAAATAATGCCATAAGAGATAATTCTATGTGAAATAATGATGAAGATTAATGACCAAATTTTATGGATGAGATTCCATCAAAATATTTCCATGATGAACATTGATTATCCATTTAAATTTCATCTCTTTGATCCATACCATGATTCACTAAGAAGTCTAAAACTAAATTAGCTTCCCTAAATAAATGCTTATAATCCCAAAACAAAAGGCTATTCAAGCTTTCCTATACTTTAACCAAAATATTCTCCAATTTTTATGACGTTACTAACTTCTTTTTTATAGCACAAATTAGGATTTGAGCATCTCTTTCAATCAAAATCTTCTCAATTTTGCACTACATTGCCAACTCAAACCTTGTTACAAGAGCCTATGCTTTAGCTTTATTTTTCATGCCATCTAAGAGCTTCTTAGAGATATCTTTAATGATAAAGCCACTATAATGCCTTATTATACAACCTACTCTAGAAGAACCTAAATTACCTTTCAAATCTCTATCAAAATTCATTTTAAACCACTACAAAGGAAGGGAAGCTAATAAGCTTTATCTTTTCTTTTACTTTTACATAAATTTAATATTGACCCATTAATGGGTGGCTGAACAATGAGCCTTCATTTGGAACAAATTCTCATATCCCACACTAAAAGAAAAACATTTATAAATTTAATCTAAGAAGAAAATACCTTTGAGATAGAAACCTCTAGCTTTCTTAAAATTGAAGCAAGAGATCTCTCCTTACCTTTAAAAATATGTTGATTTCTCTCTTTCAAAATTATCCACACCAAAATAACTAGACTAACTCTCTAAAGTCTGAAAAAGTGACTTTTTACAATTCTCAATTAGCCAAGAGGAAAATTCATTGAATAATGAGGAGGGTCGAGCCCAAGACCATTCAAGATAACAACAAAACCATGCCTATAACCAAGTAGTAAAGGGGAAAGAATAAAGCAAGTGATTGGAAATTTTTTCCTCAAATTTGCAAAGACTACAATGGTAAGGGCCCATAAAACTAATTTTAGCCAATAGATCATAAGTGAAGATATTATTCTAAAATTATAATAAAGTGAAATCCCCTACTTTTTGAAAGTTATATCTTATCCCAATAGAATAATCTCACCCAACTCAATGCATCATTTATTACATCAACCATCTGATAACCAAGGATTACTTTAATAACTATAATCTGGGAATTTATGTATCAATTTGATCTATGAATTCAATGAAATGAAATGATATGTTTCTAAATTTATGTTGTAAATTAGTAAAGTAGTATATAGTAAACTAGATCCATAATGTTTTCAGATTTAATGTTGTTATGGTCAGAGTTGTCTAAAGTTATTATTTTATTTTTTGGAATGTCCATAATCCAACTAACTTACTGATTTGAAGGCATGCTCACTATGTTTACTAGGATGTATAAATTAATCATCACATTCTGCTAATTGAATCAACATTTCCCTTTGGATATTAATGAAGTCAAGTGCACAAAGTCTATTAATTAGACCTATTGACTAAAATATTAATGGGATTGGTTGATATGGCTCAACCAGTCACATTCATCTATTTCAAATAGGAAATGTTTTTTGATGAAAAACCTTAAATCTTATTCATAATTCCCACATTTATCAAAGTGCAATATATGAATATATTTATCTTTTGAAAATATCCATTTCTCCTTTCATTTCATTTCTATCTTGTTACTATTTCTTGTCATCAATAACTTAATCTCAACATTAAATAAAATGATATGGTATTACAGTTAAAGTCTTGAGTAATTTTTAAGGATGTAAATATTTAAAATTGTGATACTCTAAAAAAATAAAAAAAATAGGGTGAGATTGTGAAGTATGATAATATAAAAATCATAATAGAAAGACCTACAAATCTAAATTATCAAACAATATAATAGTGTTGATGTTAATTTTATAAACATCTTACGGTTGATCCTTAATTTATAATAAAGCATGGAATCCTACCTAGTTTATATCAATATAGTAATAATATGGTAATGAACGGTTTTAGAATTATCATAACCATAATACCAAGGTTTTTTTTTAGATTTCTTTCCTAGGATTTCTCAACATTTAATTGTAACTTAGTTATACCATTCACCTAAATGCTCAAGTCATAATCACTCAAATTCATTATTAGTAAAGTTAATAAAATCAATGAAGAATAGAGTCTAAATATCTAAGGCACTCAAGGAATCTACTAGTAGATAACTTTAAGGTATTATAAGGCCTTGTAAGGTATTTTACACTAGGAATTTGACTCAAGAGAGGTGGTTAGTATTGTGTTAGTTTCAAAATGAAATCAAATTGAAATAAACACACTAATAATAATAAATATATAGGCCTAGACACTAGGGGGATCTTAGTTAAAAAAAATAAATGGAAAACACAAATATAATGCAAAAGATAAATGATCTATTGCATTCCTTAGATTCTGCAAATGGATTGTTGAAGTGGCTTGCTCGGCTTGTGCTTCAAGAGATCTTCTTCAATGGAGTGTGGCTACCTTTATCTCCTCTTAGTACCTTTGGAATGTGATGGATTTGGCTCAATATTTAGGAATAATAAAAATAATTTCATGAATATTTGGAATCAATTTATCATTATAACTTTGCACAAATCAAGCTTAAAAATCAATAGGCAAAGCCTCCTATTTTTAGATTTTTAGAATAGTTTAGAATCAACCTAAAACTTCCATATGAAGATGGAGATATATGGATAAATATTAATTAAATTATGTAATTAAAATGCATAAATATGATCATCAATATGTTGCATAAAGGAGCATTGAATAGGCATGGGAGGCATAAATCTTGATATTTGTGGCATTGATGGCTTGTGGATGCCACCCCATACAATGATGTCATTTGATGTATAGTTAATGAAAATCAATTTCAAATAAATATTTATTCAACAAGTTCTATGGAATTATTAATTATGATCATGATTTTATTTAATTAGCTCTTAAGCATGTTAGGCACTTTGATGCAAACCTTGGATCTTTGTGCACAAATTACTCAAATTCGTTAGAATGTCTTGTTATTAGCCCAAAATTTGACTATATTAGAATTAGGATACAATTTACAATACATTAGAACCATTATCCCATTTAGGATGTTTTCAACACCAAATAACAAAGGCACATGTTTTGTGTAAGAGATTTGATAGAAAAGAGCAATCGAGAGCCTAAGTGTAAAATTGGCATTTTGACTCAAAATGATCTGATCAAAGTTAGCTAGACCATAAATTAAATTTCCCCATTCAATGATACCCTAGCCAAAATCAGCACTTGAATATATAAATTTCAACTCATTTAATTTTTTTTAGTTTTCTTAGGCTAGCTTTTGCATTTTGGTAAAAATTGGTCAAAAGCCTAGATGGAGGTTATTCATAGATAGATTTAGGTGTCTACAGTTTTCCCCTATTTAGGAAGGTGTTGCAAGATATAATCATAAAATCATATTCTCAAATAATTAAAAGTTTCCATATGCCTAAAACTACAATGATGATGAATTAACTATATGATGCCCCCTCGAGGAATAGTTGGCATAAGGAAAGGTCAGCAAATGGTCACTAAAAAAGAAAGAAGTGAAATGAGGGGACAAAAGAAATTAAAAGGATGGGGTGAAAACATAATGAGTTTTAAAAATTAGTCAAAATCATTAAAAATTCAAGTGGGATGGTGTAAAATGGTTTGCCCAAAGGCGGTTATAAACATTATACCTTGATAATGGCAATGTGGCATGATAACACAATGATTTGCCCAAAGGTGGTTATAATCATTGAAAAGATGGAGTGCAACATGACCCTATTTGGACAAAATAAAATAAATGTGGTGAGAAAATAATGATTTTCCCAAAGGTAGTTATAATCCTTGAGAAATGCAGGTGGGATGATGTACCATGACTTGCCCATAAGTAGTTATAATCATTTGACCCTGATTATGAAAAATATGACTAATTTAGCTGATGATGATGATATTTTTATATAGAGGATAAATATTAATTGATATAACCTACCAATAGGGAGATGCTCATTTGAGCTAAAAAATGATTGAAATTCTTTCATTATTTAGTTACGTTACGTAGGATATGATTGGGATTGATTTGGGATGTTTATGCTAAAGAGATGTTGATGATACCATTGAGAAATAGACTTCTTAAAGCTGAGGTTTGTTATAGCATGTGTTGATAAGCATCATGATAGAACACCTTGATGACTAGGCCAAAATATGCATAAGGACTGACTCCTAAAATCCAATATTCAAGGAAAAATAATGCACTAATGATAAAAACCATGATGTCACTATAAACATATGAATATGGATGGATTCAAGTATAAACTCATAAAGAATCACCTAATAAATACACATATACCAAATCAAGGCAATAGTTCTAAAATCAAACAAAACAACAAAGAAACAAATAATATAAATTTAAGTCACATGAACATTTCCCTTAGAAAATAGGTGATAAATTAACAAACTAATAGAATGAAGAATAGAAGAAAAGTAAATGGGTGGCCAAGATATTTCCATATGCACTAAGCAAGTGGATGTTGCCTACATAGTTATATGGATGTAATATCCAACAAAAATTTTAGGCCAAATGTAGTTCTCCCAGGAAATGGAAAGAAAATGATAACTAATGGAAACAAATAGAATGGATGTGATAGAAGAATAGGAATGGTCTTGAAAAACAATAAGTGCATGGGGGAAAAGGCCAAAAAATATAGGGAATTGAAATGACGAGTGATTTTCTTGTGACTTAGTAAGGGTTCCTAGAATCCTTAAGGTAAAGAAGTGGTCAATGTTTTTTTATTTTTTTAATAGTTTTACAAAAAAAATTGGAGTTTTTGGAGGATATTAACTCGATCAATAATGATGAGAAACTAAAGGGTTCAAACTCATAAAATGGCAAGATAATTACCTAAGATGCTCAAAAAATTATGAAAGCATGGCTTTGGTTGCTCACAAAATGATGGGAGAATGGCTAGAAAGGGTGACTCAACTAACTTCAACAAGTATCAAGTGTTTCCTACATAGTCCCAAAGTAGGACCTCAAATCATTGTAGTTCCACCTTATAGTAGAAGAATCTGACTAGTGTTGAAATCAATTCAAACAAAATAGGCACATTTGGTATAAAGGCATAGTATAGCATATAGAATGGCTATTTGGTACATCAAGGAATGATAAACAAGTATTGCCCCTAGTTTACCCATAGGTAGTTATAACTAGGATACAATGGCATAGGTCATTGAGACTAATTTTCCCATAGGTTGTTATAATTAGGATCAAGACAATGAGAGATAATGAAATAAGAAATGAAGGATGTAACTACCAAATAAATGTCTTAATGCTCCAAAATATTACCTCTATCTAGAATGTGTGAAAAAAATACTAAAATGGAATATAAATCATCTTACTAAAGCCAATGATGGATGGAATGAAATAAAACCAAGGTTATAGGTCTAGTTAGGGTGGGATAAATCAAATCAATGTATGGGGAAAGTATGGTAGAATCAATAGGTGATAGGAAAAAGTGATAGGTTGATAGGATGATAAGATGGTACAATGGTATTATACAAAGAAGATTGACAAAAATGATACAAAATGAAATGGTCTTTATAGACAATACACCAGGTCACTCAAGCATGGTACCACTTGAGGTGAATAATGTTCATTGGCTCATCAAGTTCATGGTTTTCTAGTGTGGTAAAATTATATACTCTTATTCCAAAGTTTGTTGTAATGATTAAAGGACCAACCCAATTGGGTTTTAACTTACCTTTATGCTTCTTTTTGGTTATGTATTCTTTTGGTTTTCTTTAAGGACAAGATGACCAAGTTTAAATTATCTATGTTTCACACACTGAATATAGTGGCCTCAAAGTTGATTATGATAGACTTGAAGATTTTTGAGTGTAGATATGCATTTTTTATCAAGCAATTCTAGCTCTTGTAGATGAGATACTTGATAGTTATGATCATCCATAACATGATTAAAAGATATATGTAGTGAAGCTAACTCAACCTTAATGGGAATTATGGATTTAGTACCATAAATAAGTATGGAGTGGCTCTTGTGTGGTTATGGTGATTGTTATGGTATGCCCAAAGGGCACAAAATATCTGAAGATGCCAATCATGATCAACATCATTGACAATCTTTTTGAGAATGTTGACAATGGTTTTATTTGATGCTTCAACCTAGCTATTACTTTGAGGGTAATATTCCATAGAAAAATGTTGTGTGGTATTGTATTTGACACAACTTGTCAATATCCTTGATTTTGAATGATCGTCCATTATTAGATATAATGTTAGAGGGGATACCTAGTGACAAATGAGATAATTAAAGATGAATTTCAAAATTTATTTTCTAGTCACATAAGTGAGGGGTAGAGCTTCAACCTACTTAATGAAATATTTAATAGTTGTAAGGATATGTTTATGGCCATAAGATGAAGTGGGATTGATATTCCCAATGAGGTCAAGGCCCCATGTAGCAAATGGCCATGGTGTCAACATTGGTTTTATATTTTTAGTTGGGGCATGAATCAAATTGGCATGTCATTGACATTTGTTACACTTATTTACATATGTAGCTAAATCTATGTCTATCATGGGTCAATAATAACTATTACATAAAATATTTTTGGATAAGATTGCCATTTTCGTGTGGGCTCCACATACTCCTTCATGAACTTCTTATAACCCTAGTGTAGATTTTGCAAAAGTTAAACAATAAAGTAGAGTTCCATAAAAGCTATGACAGTAAAGGGTTGATCCAAGTAAGGTATAATAAGTGGTTTGGTGGATGAATCCTTTGGTTTGTTTTTGAGATAGGTCAAGTGGTAAAACTTGGTCATGAAGGTAGTTTTAAAGTTTGGAGTACCAGATAAAACTAGGACCAACAATATCATAAATAATCATGATGATTGAAGGTTCATGAGCTGGTGCTAACAAGTTATTGACAAAGAAATGATACTCTTAAGCTATGTTTATTTGTAAAATTAGAGATCTAATAGTGGCCATAGTATCAATAGTTCTGTTACTTGCCCTTCGTAAATGCTCAAACTAAATGTAAGTAATTTGTTACTTGAGAGTGTCAACAATGGCTTTATATGGAACTAACTTATCATCTTTGGTCTAGAAATGGTCTTTAACCTAATTAATGATTAACTAAAAATCACCATAAACCTTTAGATGAGATACATTCCATTGTACTACTTGGTGAAGCCCTACAACAAGTGTTTCATATTCAACTATGTTATTGGTACAAGGAAATATGATCCTAAATGACCTAGGGATTATATCCCCCTATGGTGTAATAAATAAGAGGCCTACCCTTGATCCATGTTTTATGAATGATCCATCAAAATACAGCTTCCAATTTTACTCCTTAAGAGGTGTGTCAATGATGGAAATTATGGATTCATCAAGAAATTAGAATGTGAGTGGCTCTATGTCTACAAGGGGTGCTTCAACAAATTGATTTATAAGGACTTATCACTTGATTACTTTCTAATTGACATTATCTATGTCAAACTCACTAAGAAGCATGATCCACTTGGCCATTCTACCTTGTAAAGTTGTTTTAGATAGTAGATACTTGATCAAATATAGTTTTGAAATGACCTTGGTTTTATTGTTCAACATGTAGTGTCATAATTTTTGAGTTGTGAATACCATGGCTAGATAGGCTTTTTCAATAAGTGTGTAGTTGTGTTTATACATGAGCAATGTATGGCTTAATTATTATACAAAATTATCTTTTCCATTGTCATCATGTTGAGCTAGAAGTGCCCTCAAAGCACAATCTGTAGCTGATAGGTACAACAAAAATGATTTTACTGACATAGGGGTAATAAAATAGGTGGATTTGCTAGGTAATATTTTAGTTACTAAAAGATATTTGTAGTGATTATCCTAGTGGAATGCAACTCCCTTATTTATAAGATGTGTAAATTTATGACACTTATCTACTAACTAAGATATGAATCATCAGATTGACTAGATAGTGCCCTACAAACTATGAAGCTTCTTCAAATTGGTTGGTGGTGGCATCTCTATTATAGCTTGGACTTTAGATAGTTGACTTCAATTACTCTATAATACATGATGAAACCAAGTAATTCACTTGATTTTACTCCAAATACACATTTATTTGGATTCAATTGGACGTTGTACTCATGTAGTCTTTCAAATATTCTACATATCACTATTGGATGGTCAACCTTGGTTTTTGATTTGCCTTATATATCATCGACATAGTATTCAATAATATCATGCATCATATCATGGAATATGATGGTCATGGTTCTCTAGTAGGTGGCCTCTACATTCTTAAGACCAAATGACATGACTTGATCATAGAATGTTCCCCATGGAGTGGTTAATGCTTTTTATGTTGGTCTTTTAGTGTTATTTTGATTTGGTTATATCTCAAAAATCCATCCATTAATGAAATCATTTCATAACCTATTATGGAGTCAAATATCATGTCAACGTTTGTAAAGGGAAATTCATCCTTAAGGTAAGATTTGTTTTTATCCCAAAAAACAACATAGATTTTGATTCCTTCTAGATTTTTGCTAACTGGTACAACATTGGATGTCCACTCTAAGTCAATGGATCGAATATAGTTTTCTTTTAAGAGTTTTTCCATATCTTTTTTTACCAATACAATAGTATAAGGATGCATCTTACGTATCTTTTTCTTAACTAGTTTAGCATCAAGGGTTACCATAAGGTGATGTAAAACCAAGGTGGGGTCTAAACTTGGCATGTCAAAATAATCCCATACAAAGATATCTACAAATTCTCTAAATAGAGTTGTAAAGACTTCACATTCCTCCTCATTGAGGGACGTGCCTAATTTTATCCATTTTGGATCCGATAGAGTCCTGATGTTTACCTTTACTATATATTTGACTATAAGGGTCAAGCTATCTTTTAGGAGAGTAGGCAAAGACTTGAACTACTGGACTATATCAAGGTCCTCTGTTAGGACTTGCCCTTTAACTTCTCCTAAGCATGATTAATCTAAGTCCCCTAATGGGAGGTTTGGCCATGTAACAAAAACTATTGGAAACTCTTAAATTATTCAATCAATATCTTATTGTTCTTCAAAATTGAACTCATACTCATAAATAAGTTCATCATTGGTGGTCTCCTAAGCTATAGTTGAAGAAATTTGAACATTCCCATCTAATAGTGCCTAAAATAGGTTTTCACCACTAGACTAGCCTTTTTCTTTACTTTCACCTTGGTCAAAAAGTGCCTCAAATAGGTTTTCACTTTGGGACCTCAATGTTTTAATTATTTGATTTTGGATAAGGGTGTTCACCCACTCTCCAAAATATGTTTTAGGATCCAACTTTATTGAGAACCCTAATTTATGGTCCCCCAACAAAACATTGTCTCTAAGACTAAGAAAATCATAAAAATCTTCATCATTTTTAAATACATAAATTAATATGTTGGAATATTGTTGGTCTTAGTCTATTAGTTGGGGATAATACAATGGAAATGGGTTGTGATAAATGACTACGCTAAGGGTATAAATGGAATGGGTATCAAACAAGTTATTTTATGATAGGTCATAAAAAAGGTTATGATCAAACTCTAATTCACTTCCAACATCTTCATCACTGATTGATAGAGATGGAACATGAGTAAGTTATATGGGGTCACTCTCAAGCAATTTAAATCCATCTCCATAGGGCCCTTTATATTGGGTCATGGAAATTGGCTCAAGTGTCATCCTTCATAGTCTTGATTCTTCATGATCCTAATTGGAATAGGATACTTTTCACTCTCATAAAAATCAACTTGGTTATCATTGTACAACCATGATTCATACCCTTCAAGAGGGTCCATTTCTAGACTAGATGCTAGTACAAACATGATCGGTCCTTTACATTTGCTCTTTTGTTTCCATTTTGGTTGAAGTGGCTTAACTTTAGGTGTTCCAAAGGACTTTGGATTCTATGGAAGGTTAAAAATATGAAAGGTATCATGGGTCACATACTCTCTTGGGCCATTAAGCAAGATAATAAAATGATTGGATACTTCAGGAGGTGGCATGTGGGAAAGGTAACCAAGAGTATTAGGATCAATGCAATTATCCTCTAATGGATCAATGAGTATTGATTTTCCTTTATCTTTTTTGGATATTGGATTCATACTATATTGGTAATTTTAGCTTTGAACTTCAGCCTCAAGATGTTTGCAGTGCTCATATGGGTGCAAATCTCCTAGAATATTCACTTCCATTATTGAGTGGGAGAACTTGATACATTAGTGTAGCATTGACAGGATTGCATGAATTTCATGTAACCAAGGCCTACCTAGAAGCATATTATATTAGAAATCAATATCAAGCACATGAAAAAGTGTATCGTGGGTTAAAGTCCCAATGACAACTATCAAGCTAATGGTGCCTTGTGATTCTCTCTCCTGATTATCATAGGCTTTGATAGTTATCATTTCTAGTTTTATATTTACCATTGTGCACCCAAAAAGCTTGATGATATTTAGAGACAATATGTTGAGGCATGATCTATTTTATATAAGAACATCTTTCCATTTATGCCACTTTATATAAAATTTTATGTATAATAGATTATTATGGACTGGACCAAGGGAAGACATATCACTTTGGTTAAATGTGACTTGTTGGGTGGGAGCTAGGTGTCTAACCAAGCTTGGAATTTATCAAGGGATATGTCACTTGAAATAGTGGATTTGGTTAAGAAATCATTAAAAATGTTCTTGTGGATTATTAAAATTCATAATAAATCTAAACTAGAGATATGGGTTGGTGTCTTCTACAATTTTCCCACATTATCAAACTTCTTGTCTTGGACAATGTTGAATGGTTTGTTCTAAGGATGAATGAATAGTTAGATAATGGGTGAGGCGGTAGATTGTTGTGGGCTTGGGATGGTAATATTTGACCTCTAGGTTTTGATTTTATAATTGGGATGGAATACAAGACCATGCTTGCTAACAAATGATGGTGATGGTGTGAGACTAGATAGGACAAGTCTCAGTTGTTGGTACACTTGTGTGTGGTCATGGGACAAGGTTGAGGTATTGGTATAATGTCAAAAAGTGGGAATCCCTATTTGTTAATAAAGTATTGAATAATAAATTTGATAAATTATTTTAATTTTAAACACCAAATGAAAATTATGGTTATGTTATTTTGATTCCCTTGGTTTTAAGTTGTGTACTTTGAAAGATAATCACAAAATTTAACTAATGAAACACCCTAAAGATTTTATTTAAACACCAAAATAAAATATTATAATTCATTTTAGACATCCAAATGAAGTGTTAAAATACTATTTTAATTTTTTTTTGGAACTTTTTTAGTTATATCCTCTAATAAAAAGGTTATCACTTTGTTTAGCCTCAGAAGCACATTTATCAAATGAGGCAAGTAACCTTGACGGGGAAATCTATCAACTTGAAAGCAAAACCTCAAGAAATAAAATGCATTATATTATAATTGGTTATCAAAAATATTTGAAAAAATAATATTAAACATATGAATACTTAAAACCAATAAATTAGAAGGCTAAAAATAAATCAAACACATAGCACATAAAAGCTTGCATATAAAACATAAAAACCTACAGTTAGCATTTTTAACATAACTTTTAAAATATAAATTAGTTTACCAAATAATTTTGAGATTTTGTTAATAAGTCTAAGGCTCCCTTATCTAAAAAATTATAATTCCAAAAATTTAATAAAATAAAGTTATTAACTATTTTCTAATTTTTTTACCAGAAAAATAAAAAATAGAAAGTGACAATCACTAAAAGAGTCATAACTTATAAAATATAAAGAGTTTTTTTTTGAAATTTTCAGATAATATCAATAATATATTTATTTATATCTCTATAAAAATTTATAAAAACATTTGAATTAAATAAAAATTTATTAATTATTTATGATCCATGTTTACTTTGACAAAGCAAAAACAACAAAAAAAAGAATTAAAACTATGAATACAAAGAAATTCATGGGTTGTGCACTCATGAAGATGGTTCCACCAGTCATGCCATTATGTAGAATAGGAATTTGAATCAAGAGATATGGTTAGTATTGTGTTACTTTAAAAATTAAATCAAATTGAAAGAAGCACACTAACAAGCATACATCTCTAGGCCTAGACACTAAGGGGATCTTAGTTAACAAAATTAAATGGAAAACAAAAATAAAATGTAAAATAAAAATGATATATTAACTTCATTAGATTATCCAAATGGATTTTTGAAGTGTCTTTCTCAACTTGTGCTTTAAGAGATCTTCTTCAATGGAGTGTGGCTGCCTTCATCTCCTTTTGACACATTTGGCTTGTGGTGGCTTTGGGTCAATATTTGGGAATAATAACACTAATTGCATGAAGCTTTGGAGTAAATTTATCATTATAACTTTACACAAATAAAGATTCAAAATCAATAGGCAAGGCCTCTTATTTATATATTTTTTTAATGGTTTAGAATCAACTTGAACCATCGATCTCAAGATAGAGATGTATGGCTAAGGATTAATTCAATTATATAATTACAATGCTTAAATAAGCTCATAAATATTCTAGATAAAGGATAATTGAATAGGTATTGAGGGTCTTATTTAGGCATGGGAGACATAAATCATGATATTTGTGGCATTTATGGATTGTGAATGCTACCCCATAAGATGATGTCATTTGATGATACAGTTAATGACAATCAATTTTTTTTTAAAAATTATTCAACAAGTTCCATGGAATTATTAATTATACTTATGATTTGATTTAATTATATCTTAATCATGTTTATGAACTTTGATGCAAACCTTGGCTATTTATGAACAAATTGTTCAAATTGGTTAGAATGTCTTGTTATTTGATTGGATTGGAATTAGGATGCGATGTAAAATGCATTAAAACCATTATCCCATTTATGATGTTGTTAAAACCAAATAACAAAGGCACATGTCTTGTGCAATATATTTTATAGAAAATAGAAATCCAAAACACTTAGGTGTAAAATTGGCATTTTGACTTGAAATGATGTAATCAAAGTTAGCTGGCCTATAAATTACATTACCCCATTTAATGATACCCTGGCCAAAATTGACACTTGAATATATACATTTCAACTCATTTAATGTGTTTTAGTATTTTTAGATCAAATTTTACATTTTGGTAAGAATTGGTCAAAAACCTAGCTAGAGGTTATTGGTGGCCATATTTAGGTGTCTATAAGTATCACCTAGTAGTGCCTTCAAGATGAAGGTAAATTCTACTCATGTGCATGTTGAAGGTTCTCCTAGGAGATAACTTCAATTTAATATTAAATGCATGATTATTAATTTCAAGGTATATCCTATGAGATGAATTCAAGGGCTTTGTAATACCTTCTTGGGTAACTTGAAGGTATCTCATAGGAGATACCTTGAAAGAGAAATCCACTCTAGTGCATGTTTGAAAGTTATCTCCTAGGAGATACCTTAAAGTTATTACAATTAGTTTCAAATTATCACCTAACAATGCTTTAAGGTGAAGTAAAATTACACTCGTGTTAATGTTGAAGGTATCTCCTAAGATATACCTTAAATATACCTTTGAATGTATTACAATTCCATTCAAGGTATATCATAGGATATTCCTTCAAGGGTTTTATAATACCTTCATGGGTAACTTGAAGGTATCTCTTAAGAAATACATGTTATCACTCATTTTTTTACCTTTGGATAGGTTTTTCAAGTCTAATTAAAATTGATTGAAACAATGGGATTACCTGTAGGCGTATGGGTTACCTATAGTAGGGGTAAATCTATATATTGAAGGGCTAGCTCTCTAGATTTGTCTTTATTGCTCATCACCTATGCTACTAACTTATTTAAATGAAAAGGAAGAGAGAAAACATGAAATAGACATATCCTAGTGAGGTGATGCACCAATTTTAACTTGATTACTACCAACTAACTATAATTACACTTCAAACAAGAGCCTAACCTATAGATGACACTAATCTAAATCTGCCCCTTACATTAGTATTTCTCATGGAGGTTTATGAAATAAGCTTGAGTTAGGAGAAGTAAACAAGATATCATGAGAATGAAAATATTGAATAATAAACTCACTAAACTAATACAAACTTAATTTTAACACCTTATGACCTATAAAAGACTTTCAAAACTGAATATGAATGCTAACAAGGATAACATGCCAAGGATGAGCCTATCACTTAGTATGATCAACTAGTATAGCATGCATATTGAAGAAATCCATGGAAAACTTAAATATAGGTTGTTATTTATTTATCAAAGGATTAAAATATCTATGGATTATTCATACCCTAGTCTAGGATCAAAAGTAGCCAATTAATGCTCAATATATAACACAGGTAAGAGAGAAGAAGAGAAGGGCAAAGGAGAGATAGTAGAAAAGTGTCTCATGAGTTAAAAATAAGAGAGGATTTATGTAAATACATAAATATGTCATAAATTCCATGTGTATCTCTTCTAAATATTCTCCAACCCTCCATGTGTCATAATAATTAGAATGCTTACTTGAAACCTTGACTAGCTTCTTAAAAACTACCCTTTGCTTTTGCATGTTGAAAGATAAGTAGGCTTATTGGTGGTTAGGTTAGGTTATATTAAAACTTTTAAAATCTATTAACACCTCTAAATTTAAATCTTCATATTCTCTTTGACACATCACTTTATTCTCTTGCTAGGTATCTAGAGGACTCTTCATCTCCTTAGGCTAGTTTTGTATACAAGTGTCAAAAAATTAATTATTATTATTCAACTCATAATATATTAATTTATGTAATATTAAAATCAAATTGGATCTGAAATAATCCATTTTGAGGTCCCAAACTATCCCCAAGAATTCATTCTCTACCAAAAGCCCCAAATTGGCTTCATTCTTTATAGCCCTAAAATGATGAAAACCCCCTTTTTATATATTTTTATGAATTTTAATTAGAATATAATGGAATATTATGGTACCCATTATTTAGTTACATATCCATGTTCAATTTTATATCCTGAGAGTGAGTGGAAGTGTACTTTTTGATTTCTTCTCTCTCCTAGTTAGCCCTCAATTAGGTTTCCCTACCTAGAGACTAAAAAATGAACATAAAATATTTACACACATGTTAAAATAAAAATAATAATTTTAGTTAGCTATATTACATCCTCTTTATTCTCCATTCTACTTTTGAAGGTCTGACAACTTGTACAGACCTCCTAAATAACATAAAATAATCTTTTAGGGCCTATTATGTATAGTCATGTACCTAAAATTAAAATCCAATAGCATGGGTTTATTATTAAGGTAGTATCTAACATGTTTTAGGTCATTTTCAATATTTTAAAATCCATCTAGAGGCATAAATGTTCATTTCTCTCTCATTAGGTCATTTGTCTCTCCTAGGCAACCTGAAAGTGATTTGAGTTCTTAAGGATGATTCATAAAGATCAGGGAATAAATCCTCAAAACAATGTAATTAAACTAGGGTATATAACTTCCCATAATATACCAAGGTCCCATTCAACTCTTCTAAGCCATTCCAAGCAAAATAAGATAGCCTCTCAGGTTGCTAGTAGGCACTTTATGAGGTCTAGCAAAGATTGAGGCATGTAGGTGCATGTTTTGAGTTTGATTATGAATTTAAAAAATTTAAAAATATAAATTATAATATTAATAAATATTATAATGGTTCTCAAAAAAATTATCTCTATGATATCCCCTGTAATCTCATTTTCTTAGGCCTAGGGTTCTTAAACCTAGTTGCTCAACTTACCCTGACTAGCTATATTTTTCCATTTATCTCAGTATTGGAGATCTATAACCTCATAAAATCCCTATTTATAACCTTAAATATCACCTCAACATCCTAAAATTTCTCAATATAACTCCCAATTATTACTTTTCCACTAACTACCTTGTAAGCCTATGCATTTAGGCCTTTGTATGACTGAACAGGTTTACCATGATTTCCAAGTTTTTGTTGCTTATGTCTATAGATTTCTTTTAAAGTGATGTTATCACTATGAAATAATATTCAAACACTTAATCTCCTTTATTCCCTATATATATCTCTAAACACCTCAAACAATAAATATTTCTCATGAGGTAGGCTTGTACATGCTTTGGTTGATCATGCAAGGTTTAGGGTTCTATTAACACTTGTTTTACTTATTGCTAAATTTGAGGCTCTTGTATAACTATGTCATCACCTTAAAATAATTCTCAAATACCTTAATCTCCCTTAGTCATCATTAATTACTTTTCTCTTCTCAAACCAAGCAAAATCTTCCATAAGAAAAGGTAAACTTTTAGATTTCTTGGGGTGAGTAGGTAGAGTTTTTGGTGTTTCCACTATCTTCATGTGAATTAGAGAGATATTTTATGACCATTAAAATCTTCTAAAATTTCATAAATTTCTATTATATCTCACACAAATCTCAAAACTTTCCAAACAAGCAACCTCCTTTTGTCAAAGTATGAATACATGTGTAAGGACTATGTGTATGTGTTTCTACCTCAAATTTGCTTTTAAGACTATAAAGAAAGAAACTAGAAGAAAGTGAAGGACAAGGCTTGGAAGTACCTGGACTAAAGATTGCGCACCGTAAATCCAGACGCTTGTGAGCACCCCTCTTTGGCTGTGGAGGAATGACACCTGCAAAAGAAAAGAAAACTTGGACAAGGGGATGTTAGATAGATAGACGGTGGGTTGCCAAGCGAAAGCTTGTCCCCGGAAGTGTAAAAACTTCCTCAAAGGGAGGTCAACCCACAGATGCAAGACAGATAAAAGACTGAGAAAGTATAAGATACCAGAATACAGAAATGATGAATAGATTGAAAATGAAAGAAAACACCAAATGGTTACCTGAAGGAAGCAGTCAGGCTTATGACAGTCGCCGATGTCGGAAGTTCTGCCGCCGTCGGTTATGAGGCCTGCCGGCGTCGGTTATCCTACCGACGTCAGTTGGGGAAGTGACCGGCGTCGGTCGGGGTAATGGCCTGTGGTCGGGTCTGAGATGTGTTCTGGACTGTGGACAGGCCCGGGATGCTGAGGATGTCGAGACAGAGTCTGGGGACGGGTCAGAATGGACTGTGGAATGGTCTTGCCCTATACAGGGTCTTTTGTGGACAAAAAGGGGGATGGGGGAGTTGTCTGGAACTGGGATGAAGAGTGGGGCAATGGGAGAGGAGGATGGACAGAGGACAAGTCCTGAGAAGGCCTTGCAGCCTCTCAGGGGGGAAGGGTAGAAGAAAAGCAAGAACAATAGATAACTGAAAGCTCAAATAACAGAATCAAATAATAGACTTGCTTACCTCTTTGCCTGCTGAATGAAGAGTTGAAGGAGCTGTTGTTGGAGCTAGGGAGGATTCTGCAAGAAGAGAATTCTGATGAAGAGCCTTTGCACCTGCTGCTGTTGTTGCACGAGGTTCAAAACGAAGACAAGATGAATGCCAAACGCCAAGAGAGTTCTGTTTGCGAGCTCAGGAGTCCAGGGGTTGCAACGGATACAGGACGGGGTCTTGAAGGCTGCCGACATCGGCAGTCTCGCCGACGTCGGCCGCAGGGTCGCCGACGTCGGCAGGGTCAGAATGGAGACAGAGACTAAAAATAGCCTCTGCCCATTCTTGCACGCCGCCGGGTGGGGGATTGTGGGAAGAACGGTTATGAGCATGCTAAAATGGACGCGGGAGGAATATAATGGGGGGATTTTGGACAATAAATGCTAAGGGAAAGGTGGAGGAATTCAAGGGAGGATCCAAGGTGGCAAGGGTGAGGTGGAAAAGGGGGCCAATTAAAATATTAAGTTATTTTAATCAAGTGGATGGAAGGGGACCAAGGCCAAGTGTTAGGATACGGGTTCGAGATGGATAAGGGGGAGAACCAAGGTGCAGACACGTTTGCGGTGTCTACATTTGCCCCTTTTTGTCTTGTTGGTTGTTCTTGACGAACTGCAAGACAAAAACAAGAGTTGGTTGCCCCAGGAAAAGGGTGAGGTGTTCCCCCCTCAAAGCGAGAGTCGAGAGAAGGGAACCGAAGATCGAGTGTCGATTTGACAGAGAAATGGATAGAAGAGAGTGAGTGAAAATGCTGCAAAAGTCGTGATTGCGCGTATACCACGTCACGGGATGGTCGGGTCAAATTGTCGCATGTCAAGGGTCGAGGAGTGCCAAAATTGAAGTAACCGGGCCCCAGCATTTAGTCGTCTGCTGATCGGGTCACTCAATCTAAGCTGAAGCTCCAAATAGTCGTCGTGTTCTAGGTATCCCAGGCTTAGGAAGTGCTCCCAAAAACACGAAAAAGCCACAAGTAGTAGGGATCAACTGGCTCGCGATCCTATACTTGTGAAGGGTCAAAAATAGTCTGCGAACAATTCTGCTAACCAGCCGTGGAATAGCATACACGTAAAAACAACCAAGGCAACATTGTCTTGGAAGAAGGTCAAAGAAGAAGGAGATAGGCATGGTCGCCAATGGTCATTGGTCAAGAGGATGGATGGACGAAAGGATGTGGCCGAGCTAACCCCAGAAGACCCCATGTCAACTGAGTGCTGCCTACATAGCCCCGATGATAGGGCCTCAGGCCGATGTAGTTCTCCCTAAAAGGGAGGGAGGGTCAGAGGGATTGATTGGTTTTGGTCAAAGTCGAATGAATGGTCGTGGACAAAGGTCTTGGTCAAAGGGTCTTGGTCAAAGGTGACGAAGTTGGGTGTGATAAGGGTCGAAGAAGAGAAGGTTTGTCCATCATAGAGATGAACAAACGGGGGTGGTCGAGCTAACCTCAGAAGATGTGGTATCTGAGTGCTGCCTACATAGCCCTTGTCCTAGGGCCTCAGACCAATGTAGTTCGGACAAATTGAAAAGATTGGTCGATGATGAGATTGGATGTGGTCAAAGTTGTCGATAGACTGGTCGTGGTCAAGGTCAAGGTCGCAAAAGAGAAGGTTTGTCCATCAAAGAGACAAACAAACGGGGGTGGTCGAGCTAACCTCAGAAGATGTGTTATCTGAGTGCTGCCTACATAGCCCTGGTCATAGGGCCTCAGACCAATGTAGTTCAGACGAATTGAGAAGATTGGTCAATGATGAGATTGGTCATGTGTTGAAATGACGAGGGTAAGATGAGGATAAAATGATGCTACAGATGGTGTATTTTGTAGAATTGGTCGAGAGTCTTTCATCCCTAGCAAGTTTCCATAATCGCGATGGATGTATGCTAAGAATGAATAGAAGTCTATTTATGCTTCAGCAAGTATTGGTTTATGCTTAACATAAATTGGGTCTAGTCGGTAGTTTCCATGTGTATTGGTGTCCATAGAAACTATGTGAAATGGTCTAGGATGATGTCAGCTGAAAATGATGAAAATGGCTGGGTTTGAGATGAGTCGACAATTGATGTGGTTAAATGTGACCAAAGTGTAGAGAAAAGATGAAAGGCAAATCGCTCTTTCATTGACAAGGACCAGAAAGGAAGCATAGATAGGGGTTATTAGAACCAAAGCCCCGTTCATGCATTACGTCGTTGACCAGTGTTGAGTTAGAACGGTAATCGAATCACTTTGACATTAAAGTGAGCTCGAAGTCCCCTGAGCAGGTGATAGGAGGAGGATAGGGTAACCCAGTTTAAGAGCAGGAATAACCTTGCCCCTTTTATAGGAGACCCTGAGACAACTACAAGCCAAGTCCGTGACTCGTTTTTTTTTTTTTTTTTTTTTTTTTGCACAGGCTGATCGATGCGGGAAGCCTACATAGAGATGTCTTTTGATTTAGTGGTCATGTTGCGAAGCTGATCGATGCGGGAAGCTTCTAAAAAAGGTTGCTGTTAGTAGCAAGATTTAATTATAGCCATCCTTCGAGGGAGTGGTATATATCTTTGCTTTATATAATGTTTGAATAGCTGTCCTTCGAGGGATCAGTCTATTAACTACAGCAATGATAGTACAGCTATCCTTCGAGGGAGCAGTCTGTCTTTTTGAATTTGACTTGATTTTGTGACCATGGATATGTTTTGACATCTTGATTTTGATTGTTTTTTTGATAGGAATTTGAGTCACAGACAAGACTGTAGAAGTTCAAGGATGCCCCTTTTATTAGGACAAAGCATCCATGCATCATAAAGGGGTCGTAGAGGACTTGTTAAAGGGGAATAGGGTTGAAAGGGATGAGGATTAAGAGGATGAGGATTGCTCAAGAGATGAGCTCAAGTTACGTGTCAAGTAGATGAGTACTCAACTAGCAGAAGAATGGTCGAAGATGCAACGCATTAAGAGGCTCAGGTTCTGGCCGTCCGTCGAGGGAGGACAGACGGTAAGTCCCTGATCCATACTTGTGCGTGATGATAAAAGGTCCAAGCCAATTGGGGGCGAATTTGCCTCGTTTACTTCGCTCCATATTGGTCACATGTTGATTCTCTTTGAGGACGAGGTCTCCGATGTTGAAATCTCGTTCTCGCAGATTTTTATCATAGGCCCGCTTTATGTGACTTTGGTAGACATGGAGATGATTGAGGGCAGCAAGGCGGCGCTCGTCGAGTAACTCAAGTTGAGCTAAGCGATCTTGACGAAAGTCGTCATTTGAGAGAATGTCATGCAGAGAGATGCGGAGAGACGGGATCTGTACTTCGAGAGGTAAGACAGCCTCTGTTCCGTACACGAGAGAAAAAGGAGTAGCACCCGTAGAGGTTCGGATGCTAGTGCGGTAGGCCCACAAAGCGAAGGGAATATGAATGTGCCAATCCCTTCCTGTATTGTCGACCACCTTCATGAGAATTTTGGTCAGAATTTTGTTGGAAGCCTCAGCCTACCCATTTGCTTGTGGGTAGTAAGGTGAAGAAAAGCTGAGTTTGATGCCAAATGAGTCGCATAGTTTTTGGACAGTCTTGTTTTTGAAGGATTTGCCATTGTCGGTGATGATTTTATGAGGGACACCGAAACGACAGATGATATGGCTGCTGATGAAGTCGACAATTTTGTCGGCTTTTGTGGAGACAAGAGGAATGGCTTCCACCCACTTGGTGAAATACTCAGTGGCAGTGATGATGGACTGATGACGAAGAGACGAGTGAGGGTTAATCTCACCGATGAGATCCAAGCCCCACTGAGAGAAAGGCCAAAAATCCTGAGCGACTTGCAAAGCGTGGCTAGGAAGATGAAGCAGGTTAGAGTGTTGCTGACACTTGATGCAACGCCGAACATAGTCGCTACAGTCTTGATGAAGGGTGGGCCAATAATAACCCAGGCGAAGGATGCGCTTGGCAACCGAGTTTCCACTGAAGTGTCCGCCACAAATCCCGTCGTGGACTTGTTTTATGGCATGAGAGGCTTCAGCAGAAGTTAGACAGCGAAGGAGGAGGCCATCGAAGCCTCGCTTATAGAGAAGACCCCCTAGCATGGTATAGCGAGCTGTGCGTTTGATGAAAGCTCGCCGCGCATTGCTAGAGAGGTTGGGAGGAGTGACAGAAAGAGACAAGTAGTCCAGAAGTTGCTTATACCAGTCATCTCGTGGGCTAGAATTGATAGTGTTGATATGGTCGATGTGAGGAGAGATGTATGAAGGCAAAGGTACGCGATGCACTGTGACGAAGAGTCGAGATGACGATGGGATATGCAAAGCAAGAGAAGCCATGGTGTCGGCAAACTTGTTCGTAGAGCGTGGAACAGTCTGCAAGAGGTAATGGTCAAAAGATGCCAAAAGAGTGTCAGCATGATTTTTATACCTTTGTAAAACTTCGTTTTTACAGAGGTATGAACCGTTGACTTGATTGACGATGAGCTGCGAGTCGCCGAAGATGTTGATAGACTTGATGTGGAGGGAAAGGGCAGATTGAAGTCCCAAAATTAAGGCCTCATATTCGGCCATATTATTGGTACAATCAAAGTCAAGCTTAAAAGATAGAGGCATGGGTTCTCCTTCGAGTGGGATAAGGATGACCCCCGCACCCCCACCGAGTTGACATTTGGAGCCGTTAAAGAACATGGTCATTTGATAGACGGTGTCATCGGTGGAAAGTGTGGCGATAGACTCGTCAGGGAACTCAAATTGTGAAGGTTGATCGTCGGGAAGAGGGGCATCTGCCAGTTGATCAGCAATGGTTTGCCCCTTGATAGATTTCTGCTAGATGAATTCGAGGTCAAACTCAGCGAGCAGCATAAGCCACCGAGCCATACGTTGATTTTGATATGGCTTGGAGTGCATGTATTTGAGCGGGTCGGTGTGAGTGATGACAAATGTCCTGTGGTTGAGAAGATAGTGACGGAGCTTGGTGGCAGAAAAGACTAATGCCAAACAGAGTTTCTCGGTATGAGTATACCGAGTTTCATAGTCGACCAGTGTTTGGCTGATGTAGTAAACCGCCTGCTCACGATGATGCTCATCTCGGTGCGCGATCATGGCACCTAACGAATGGTTGGTGGCGGAGATATAAAGGTAGAAGGGTTGGTCGTCTTTAGGTGGAATGAGGACTGGTGGAGAGACCAGATAGCTTTTGAGGGCATCAAAGGCCTCTTGACAGTCCTCATCCCACTTAAAGGAGACGTCCTTCTTAAGGAGATGATGAAAAGGTTGGCAGCGGTCTGAAAGCTGCGAGATGAAACGACGAATGGACTGGAGCTTCCCTTGGAGACTGCGAAGCTGCTTGAGATTGGTCGGGGGTGGCATTTCGAGGATAGCGCGAATTTTAGCGGGATCTATCTCAATACCACGGAAGGAAACGATGAAGCCGAGAAGCTTGCCTGAGAGGACCCCAAAGACACACTTCTTGGGGTTAAGGCGGACGTTGTATTGAAGAAGACGAGAGAAGATGATTGCGAGAATGGTCAAGTGGTCGCGGCGAAGTTTGGACTTGCCGAGAAGGTCATCCACATAGTCCTCCATGATTTTGTGGAGGAGATCGTGGAAAATGTAGGTCATGGCGCGCTGATATGTGGCACCAGCGTTTTTCAAGCCGAAAGGCATGACCCGATAGCAAAAAGTCCCCCATGGGGTGATAAAGGTAGTCTTGTGCTGATCTTCTGGTGCGATCAGGATTTGATTGTATCCTGAAAACTCATCCATGAGAGAGAGCATCTCATGGCCAGTCGTGAGATCAACAAGCTGGTCAATGTTAGGAAGTGGAAAATCGTCTTTGGGACAGGCTAGGTTAAGGTCATGATAGTCCGTGCAGATCCGAATCCCCCCAGTTGCTTTAGTAACTGGGACGATGTTAGAGACCCACTGCAGATAATCGATGGGTCGGATGAAGGAGGCAGAGAGAAGGCGCTGAAGCTCCTCTTTGACGAGGAGCGCAACGCGAGGATGCATCTTTCGAAGCTTTTGCCTAACAGGCTTAGCCTCTGGTTTGGTGACAATGTTGTGGATAGCAATGGTGGGGTCGATGCCAGGCATGTCGCTGTAAGTCCAGGCGAAGGCCTTGCTATGGTCGGAAAGGAATTGGGCATAGTCAAGCTGCTCCTGATCGTCTAGAGATTGGCCAATCTTTAAGACGTGAGGAACATCAGAAGAAGAAGGGAGGTTGATGTCAATGGTGGATTCATTTAACATAACCTGGGTCTCGGAAGGGAGGGAACGCTGGATGAAAGAGTCATCGGCACCCATATAGGAAAGAATGGCGTCATCGTCAATGCAGTGGACAGTGTGAATGGTTGCCGACTCATCTTCTACCATGCTAGGAAAAATGAGAGGGAGAGACCTGGGCACCCCATTGAGCTGATAGGTCAGGGGTTCCAAGCGGATGGTGTTTATGGAAAAAAAAAACTAGGAGGGATGGAGACCACCGACTCCGTAGGTGACGAAAGAGAAATGGGCGAATTTGGAGGAGATTGGTCCATGGTTGGCTCGGGACAAAGGTCGAAAGGAGCCTGAGTGGGGTCATGATATCCCAGGCCATAACGTTTCTTGGCATCGTCATCATTGAGCGGCTCGATAGGCTGATGGGAGCCCTGCTCATAACGTCCGAAACCAAAACCCTTCCATGCACACCTGTAAAGGTAAGTGTGTGCGAAGGCGGGGTTGCCAAGAAACGAGAAATCTGAGGTGAAGGGTCGGGGTGAAGAAAGGGAATTGCCGTTGGTAGGAGCTTGATTGAGCCCCCCATAGACAAAGTTGGTTCGGAAGTGAGGAGGACCATAAGGTACGACCATCCCGATTTGATGGTCATAATTGGGACTGAGGTGAAGGCGTCCATACTCTTGCGGAGTTTGGAGCATGTCAAGGGTCAACAAGCGATATTCCCCAAGTGATAATCGTTGGAAGACGTCTTCCATGGGGTCTTTAGTTGGCGCTTGAAGAGGAGAGGTGAGGGCGACCGCCGATTGTGAACTGGTTGAAGCTTCCGCAGATGGAGGCGATGCTGGAGTTGATGGTTTGATGGGAATGAGGACATCATTGGGACGGTAAGTCGTGTTGCAAGTCTTGAAAGGTGAAGGGTCAGCAGGAATGGTATGGACTTGCCCGTCATGTTCAAACTTCACACAACGATGCAGGGTGGAAGGAATATAGGCCATGGCACGGATCCATGGTCGGCCCAGCAGAATGTTGTATTGAAACTCTCCTTCGATGATGTAGAAGAGCTCTGGGACTATGCGTGGACCGACGCGAATGTGAAGGATGACTGTGCCAATGGTCGTGGCGGTGGTGTCATTGAAAGAACGTAAGATAGCGTCAGTTTTGGAGACGCAATTCTTGGGAAGAGATAGCTGGTCGAAGGCATGGGTAGAAATGATGTTGATGCTAGTGCCGCCGTCGATCATAACGCGTTTGATGCGTGTCCGATCGACATAGGTAGTGATGAAGAGGGCGGCGTCCTGATCTTCCGTGTTGGATGTGGGAATCTCAGAATCGCTGAATGTGATGGAATTGATAGGAGATAAAGAATGGACAAGGGCAGCAAGCGGCTGGGGGTCTTCGAGTTGGACCTCTGCTGCTTGCAAGGCTTGGATGAGGGCTTGACGGTGTTGGGGCAAGGTTTGGATAAGGTCATAGAGAGACATCTTCACCGGTGTCTGATGAAGCTGCTTCAGCATGGAGTCTTGAATCGGCCCAGAAGATGAAGATGAAGAAGGCTGGGATGCGCCAAGGATAGAAATTTTGGGCTTGGGTGCAAGAGGTGGTTTGACGAAGGGATAGGTCCAAGGAATGGCAGCTTTTTCTTTTGCCTTGTCCTTCTGTGACCTGGTGGTTATACGGACGGCATTGATTTCGAAAATAGGTGGTGAAGAAGGGGTCATGTTTCGCTGATGAGAGGTTGTGGCTGAAGGTGTTGGATGGGATGGAGTCGAGGTCTGGTCGAGAGTGTCCTCAAGGAGAAGAGTGTCCTTCTCCATATGGCGGCGGATGACGGCCTTGAGGGCACAGCAGGTCTCAGTATCATGTCCTGGTGCATGATGATATAAGCAAATTTTTGTATCATCGAACCAGGAGGGCTTAGACCTGAGAGGTTGGAAAGGTCGGATGGGCGGAAGGGTTATGCTGGAGGTTTGCAGAAGTCAGCGCAATATCACCGAATATGAGCCCACTAAAGGGTCCGTGTTAGTTGATATACGCGAGGTCAGTGACTTTTGCTTGGGTGAGGCTGGAAGAGGTTTCCGTACCACCTCATGGGTTGATGGTGCGGGGATAGATGGAGGTGACTCTGGTCTGCAGATTGAGAAAGGCTTTTTGAGAGAGGGACGGCTGGAGGTAGGCGGAGGAAGCAAAGGAGGTAACGAGTTCCAGTTGGAGGCCGGAGTGGGAAGGATGCTGGCCAAGGTCGAAGGATGGGGGCCCAGAATGGATGGCAATGGTGACGGGGAAGGAGGCGTTCACTTTGGAGGTCTGGCAGTCTTCTTTGTTTTGGTTGGAAGACTGCTGCTGGTCGAGGTCTGGTCTAGATCCACCTTCACTTGTGGATGAGTGAGGGCGGAGATAGGACGAATGCCAAGTGATTTGATGGGCTTGGACGAGATGGATGCATGTCTTGATTGGTTTGGTTGAGGTTTGCGTGTCTGGTCTTTGCCGAGAGTTTGAAGAGATTCTGCCCGGGGAGGATTGGCAGCATGTGATGAGAGGGCGCGGGTATGTTGAAGGGCTTTGAGGCATTCCCACAGCACCTGAGGCGTCACTTTCCTTGAAGGGAGAAGTTGGACCTTCTCCACTAACCGATAAAATGGCTGAGAAGATGATGTTGAGGGTTGCGGGGTCGAAGACGAGATGGGGGTAGTATTGAATGGCGAAGTCATGATGGATTTGGATGAAGATGGAGGGGAGACAGGATCTTCTCTGGGTGGAGAAGAATCTGGAAAGTGAGGCTCCTCTAGCGGGTAAAGGGCGGGGATGATGGTGCCCTCTACTTGCGGCTGAGGAGTAGGAAGGGGCTGGTCCTCCACAGGTAGTAGAAAGGAGGATGGCGAGACTGGTGGGACTGGTAGAGTCGAGGCATCCTCCACGATGAGAGAGGTCGGTGGAGAACTAGCCGGAGAAAGAGGTTCGTCCACATGTGATGGACTGATTGATGGACTAGCCTCTTGAGATGGATTGGGGATGAAAGGAGAGACCGCATTGACGGTTCGAATGTTGTGTTCATGGTTGTCATCGATTAAGGTCTGGACGTTATTTTGGGTCGGCGGATGATTGGGAAAAGGTTGCTTGAAGATGTCAATAGCCTGATTAGGGGGCGCATTTGGATTGTCTAAGATGAGGTCCCCCTTTTCAAGCATATCTTGGATTATGTTTTTAAATGTTTTGCAGTTCTCCGTGTCATGTCCCTTAACACAGTGGAAGCTGCAGAAGTCATGCTCCCTATACCACGCGGGGATAGCGTGAGAGGGATCGAATTGTGGAGGAGGACGAGCCTGAGGGAGATTGAGGACCCCCTGCTTAACAAGCTTTTCCAGCACAGACGCGTATGATTCTCTGATAGGAGTATATCATCGTTGCATGTATCTTTGCTGGAACTGGCGGGTGGCGCTCTGAGATGTTGATGGCTCAGGCTGATTAGATGAGGGCGAGGAAGATGAAGGCCTAACGACTACAGCGTTAGCTGAAGCCTTGGGTTTAGAATTGGATGACGATGGCTTGGCTGAAGAAGAGTCATTGGTTTTAGAGCTGGGATTCTTGCTCCACAACTTGACTTTATTCTCCTCGATGGCACGCAACTCAAGTTTGCGAGCCATCGTGAAGGCTTCGTCAAAAGTGCGAAAGGTTTGAACTCTCAGGGTGGACGAGATATGTCTGGCGCAAGCTTGGGAGAAGAGTTCGATAAGCTCGGCCTGGGGTAAAGAGAAGGAGAGTTGGTTGATAAGGCCTCTCCATCGAGCTACAAAGTCGGCTATGGACTCGTCCTCGAATTGTCTGATAGAATAGAGGTCCGTGATGGAGACCTTCTTAGTGATGTTAATGGAAAAATGATCGAGGAAAAGCTAGGCCAATTGCGTGAATGAGAAGACAGAATGGCTAGGAAGGGAACTGTACCAGTCAAGTGCAGCGCCCGAGAGAGACATAGGGAACGTGCGTAGGAGTAACGCATCGTCATGGCCAATGAGGTAGCAGGCATGTTTGAATGCCCGCAAGTGTTGCTGGGGATCTTCCTTGCTTTGGAAGCGAGAAAACTTCGGAAGCTCCCATTGGCTAGGGTATGGTCTGATTGGGATAGAAGGATGGATGGGCTCATTGCAGATTTGCTCATATGAGAGAGCGTTGCGCGAGCCGGAAATAGAAGTCTCAAGATGGGTCATCTTGTCCATCAGCATTTTAATGATGTCTGCCGACGGATTGACGGGTGGCGCGCCCCCTAAGTTGTAGGGCACTTGGAAGAGGTTAGGGGATGCATACGACGTAGTCGGTTGTCCTTGTGAAGGGGCAACATAGAGATAACTAGTCGTAGAGGAAGAGGCTAGAGGTGGTTGAGTGGAAGGCATAGGTAAGCCCGATGTTGCCACGAGAGGTGGGATAGTGGTAACAGGGGCCAAGGGGTAGGAAGCCACCCTGGTGTTGATAGGGGCCAGGGCAGGCGGGATAGAAACGACAAGGTTTTGGAAAGGAGTGGATAACGATTGAGCGGGTTGAGGTTGACAAGGGGCCGGAACCCCGATGGAAGTGGGCCCAATGATAGAAGGGGAGGCCACACCTGTAGGATTGGTCAAAGTCTGAGTCTGGTCGGTGGTCGAAGCGACGGGTCGAGTGTCTGAAGGTTGAACTACGGGTGTTGTCGATACAACCGTAGTCGCGGCCAGAGAGGTTGGCATTCCATAGATTGGATTGCCCAAGGAGTCTCGCGTTTGACTATGCACGAGGTAATGTTGCAAAGCCTTGACATTGAGGTCCAAGAATCGCTCGAAATCTTGGTCCCCTTCCTGGACAATAGGAGTCAAAGGCGGGGTTGGACGGGTAGGAGTTCTTTCGGTCTCCGAGTTGAACTCCATTGTAGGCCTAGTCACGGACGGGGTTGACGGAAGTGGTTGACGGCTAGCGTGGTTGACAAGAGCTTTGGCTTGGCTACGAGTCAAAACCATGCAAGGCAAGGAAGGTTCAGGTTTCAGAAATTGTGCTATTTAGTTTCAGAAAACTGGGATGGTGTCTTTGACAGAAGATGGACAGGTTTAAGCTGCTGTTTTTGAAAAAAAGACAGTGACAGAGACCGACGTCGGTTTAAAAACCGATGTCGGTAGGAAAGATGGCCGACGTCGATCAGATAACCGATGCCGGTAACAGAGGGAAGCCGACGTCGGTGGAAGAACCGATGTTGGTGACTGTGTTTTCCAGAGAACCAAAAGATTCTTGGAAAACAATGAAGAAAGCGTCCTCACTTACTCAAACAGACAGATGAGAAGAGAAAACAAAGAGAGACAGACAAGCCTAAGCGATAAATCCTAGGAATTAACCTTAGAAGCTGTGGCTTATGCCTTAGATGAATGTTTGGAAAGATTGGCTGTCAAGAAGGTCCTAGAAGAAGAAGTCTAGAGCTGGTTTCGGGTTTTGTTTTTGGTGCTCAAAGATCTGTATTAGGGTCTGGTACGCGGCCTGGTGCTAAGGAGCAAGCTCCCCTCACTTCACGATTCCAGTGGTTAGCTGGTCTCACTTAGCCAAGATATACCTCGCCTAGAGTTTTGACTCTGCCAGAGAACGGAGTGGGCTTCCCCCTTGGTGATGAAATCCAAGTGGGGTCACCGGGACGGGTAAGGTATCCGCTGGGGGATGAATTCCCAGTCGGGCCTTGTCTCAGGTATGTTATATGTTTGTTTAGTGCATGTGAGTCGGTAGTGTAACATCAAGTGTCTAGATTTATTCAATATGCGTTTAAGTTACTAGATGTGGACTACGAAGATGCAAGCACAAGCAGAGATGAATGCAAAGTGTTTTAATGCCCAAAGTCGAAATGTGATATTGTTATGAAGACAATGTTTTGAGAAAGGGTCAAGAATATGACGTTTAGACTAGTCTAGCATGCAAAGAAGAAAGGTTCGTTTTAGTCCTTGCTTATAGTGTCATTTGGAATAGAAGAAAGAGATAAGAGAGAAGGAGCCTAAATGCACCTAAATGAATAGAAGAGAAAAGGAACCCAGGAGGAACCTAGGGTCCCACCGGGCGTGCCAGAGATGTTTCTACCTCAAATTTGCTTTTAAGACTATAAAGAAAGAAACTAGAAGAAAGTGAAGGACAAGGCTTGGAAGTACCTAGACTAAAGATTGTGCACCGTAAATCCAGACGCTTGTGAGCACCCCTCTTTGGCTGTGGAGGAATGACACCTGCAAAAGAAAAGAAAACTTGGACAAGGGGATGTTAGATAGATAGACGGTGGGTTGCCAAGTGAAAGCTTGTCCCCGGAAGTGTAAAAACTTCCTCAAAGGGAGGTCAACCCACAGATGCAAGACAGATAAAAGACTGAGAAAGTATAAGATACCAGAATACAGAAATGATGAATAGATTGAAAATGAAAGAAAACACCAAATGGTTACCTGAAGGAAGCAGTCGGGCTTATGACAGTCACCGATGTCGGAAGTTCTGCCGCCGTCGGTTATGAGGCCTGCCGGCGTCGGTTATCCTACCGACGTCGGTTGGGGAAGTGACCGGCGTCGGTCGGGGTAATGGCCTGTGGTCGGGTCTGAGATGTGTTCTGGACTGTGGACAGGCCTGGGATGGTGAGGATGTCGAGACAGAGTCTGGGGATGGGTCAGAATGGACTGTGGAATGGTCTTGCCCTATACAGGGTCTTTTGTGGACAAAAAGGGGGATGGGGGAGTTGTCTGGAACTGGGATGAAGAGTGGGGCAATGGGAGAGGAGGATGGACAGAGGACAAGTCCTGAGAAGGCCTTGCAGCCTCTCAAGGGGGAAGGGTAGAAGAAAAGCAAGAACAATAGATAACTGAAAGCTCAAATAACAGAATCAAATAATAGACTTGCTTACCTCTTTGCCTGCTGAATGAAGAGTTGAAGGAGCTGTTGTTGGAGCCAGGGAGGATTCTGCAAGAAGAGAATTTTGATGAAGAGCCTTTGCACCTGCTTCTGTTGTTGCACGAGGTTCAAAACGAAGACAAGATGAATGCCAAACGCCAAGAGAGTTCTGTTTGCGAGCTCAGGAGTCCAGGGGTTGCAACGGATACAGGACGGGGTCTTGAAGGCTGCCGACGTCAGCAGTCTCGCCGACGTCGGCCGCAAGGTCGCCGACGTCGGCAGGGTCAGAATGGAGACAGAGACTAAAAATAGCCTCTGCCCATTCTTGCACGCCGCCGGGTGGGGGATTGTGGGAAGAACGGTTATGAGCATGCTAAAATGGACGCGGGAGGAATATAGTGGGGGGATTTTGGACAATAAATGCTAAGGGGAAGGTGGAGGAATTCAAGGGAGGATCCAAGGTGGCAAGGGTGAGGTGGAAAAGGGGGCCAATTAAAATATTAAGTTATTTTAATCAAGTGGATGGAAGGGGACCAATGCCAAGTGTTAGGATACGGGTTCGAGACGGACAAGGGGGAGAACCAAGGTGCAGACACGTTTGCGGTGTCTACAGTATGCACTTAGGATTGTGACTGCAACATTGATGTACTAAAATCCCCACTGAATAATGTTTAAAATATTCAAAATATTTTTATTATATTTAATATTTGAATACCCTCATCAAAACCTTGAATCTATATTATTTATTAATCATCCACTATCTAAGTCAAATTCTTCAATAGGTGGTTGTAGGTGCTAATTGGGATAGTTTGACTATGTTCAAGGATTGCTATGTCTTCAAACCCAATCTCAAAATTAATCCAAGATTTTATTTCATGATATTGATATCTTAAGACCCTTTTCAAATACCTAAAATTGTATACCTTACCAACATTATTGTCTAAGGCACATTCTCTCAACTAGCTATAGGTGACTATTAAGTAAATTTGAGCATGTGATTTGGATTTATCCTTTTTAAACTCTACCATGAAATTATAATATTGGTTTAAATTTATTTTGGTCACTTTATCACTCCCCTAAATTACCCTACCCCTTTTAAATCATCTTCAAACTTTTGTATTACTATCTACTCACAGTCCTATAGGTGTGTCTTATTAAGCTTGTTAGCTCAGTCCTCAACCTCCTTTGACTTTAGGCATTTGGAAAATTTCAATTGTATATGAATTAACATTTAAAATACCACAATGGTTTCATGGATGAGTATACAACTCTGGATTGACACCGTTGATTTATCTTGAAATTGTAAACCTATAGTTCTGCAGACTTGTAGGTCTATAACCCTATGCTATGGGAGTTTAAGAGTGTAAACATGTTTATTAGGATTTAAATACCATCATTTTAGTTATCAAAACATTATACTAGGCAAACACAACTTTGAGTTATTAGAAATACATATTCAAATCCACTCATATCACTCTGTTATGTAGAGATACTAGAACACAGTCTACAAGGTGAATGGAGATGTGACCCTTTCTTCAACTAGTACAAAATGTTTAACTATTTATAAGTCCATTTATTTATTTATAAGAGACTATAGGAAAATTAAGGAACACTTATATTCATTATACCACCTAGAGAACTCTGAAACATATAAAATCTGATATTCACTTACAAACTATGCATAAAAGAAACTTTCCTTACCAAAAGACCATCCACACATGCCAACATGGTGAATGGTTATGTATGGTACATATTAAAAACTTTTAGAACTCATTCTAATTTGTTTCATACATCCATGATCTCACACTTTGCATTAGAGTTTACCAAACTCAGATTGTGGGGATTTAAACCTTTAAAAAGTAGTCTAGATCCTTAATAATTGCTCATAAATATCATGAGATAAATCTAATTACCAATTCCAAAGATTGTAATCCCATAGGGGTCCCAATTTTTTTATAAAATATTATCTCCCAACTCTACCTGTACAACTTGTACCATGTAATTGAAAATGGCCTTTAAGAGCTTGTGAATAGAATGATGAAAGAGAGAGATAGTTTTTTATAATTTTTTAAATTCAAACTTCTTTCCATGATTTTATATAACGTTTGGAAGCTTAAAGTACATTATAAAGATCTTTTATACTCTAAGTGACTTCAACAAGTCCGTATAAGTCTTTTACCTCCTCAATATGGCATTGAAACTCAATATTTTGACTTTTCTTTGAATTTATTATAGGTGTGGTAGTTTTGCATCTACTACAAGGCCTTTGGAAGGTTTTTGGTGTGTATTTATCTCTTTAGTTACTTTTACATACATAAATTTTAGCCAAAACTCATATTTTCACTCATTTTGACCACATCTAAGACTAAAAATGAATCTTAAACACTTCAAAAAACCATGAAATGTTATGAAAAACTGATTAATAAATGAAATTAATTTTATAAACTCCTAATCACCCATTACACCAATTTACCAAGCTTTATCTCTCCATGATATGCATATACCATTATATGACCAAAATAAGACAATACCTTAAAGTTTCCAAACTAACCTTAAAAAATGCTAATAATGTTTTATAAAGACCCTTAGGGACTATATAAAGCATGAAAAGACCAAAATACAACCCTAAGAAAATTTTAATTTAGAGATCATGACCAAATTTTGACTTGGGGTCAAAATTTGGTCAAAATTCTTGGTGATTCATAGGGGTAACATGTCTGCAATGATAAAAGACTAGTAGCCTTGTTTGTCCAGGGGGCAATGGAGTCATTAACATTTAGTTTTAGACCTAAAAAAACATTGAATAGACTTTGACCATGACACAACAACTAATTTGACTTTCAAAACACATTAACCAAAGATAACACACATAAATAAAAATAACAAGACACACACATGTGCTATCAAGCACTTAGGAAACACAACAATAACATAAGTAGACTAACTATATATAACTATATTGATAATATAATCTTCCTCTTGGATCAAAGGGAAAGCTTGAAAAATATATTGATCTATGAGATGAATGAGGGCATGAAGAAATTTTTCTCTTGATCCTTGTTCTTGATGTCTTCATCTCATTCATTCTTACTAATCCTCTTGGCATGATCTCAAATAAAACAATAGCTACTACAAAACAATCACCTATAAAGGTGAATTCCTCTTGTACTTCAACAACCCTCTCATGATATTCCTTAGCTACAAATTATCTAATGATGCTTCATCTAAACATTCTTCTTTGACCTTCATGGCATCTTGAATGACATTAAACTTCTTACCAGTTGTTGCAAGCTCATCAAGCTCTTCAGGGAGCTTTTTATACTCACTCTAAGCCTCATCATTGTCCTCAGTAGATACATCTTGTTCAATATCCTTGTGAACAAGATCTTCAATAGGAAACATAACCTTGCAAAGGCCTTCAATCTCTCGAAGGATTTTAATATGCTACTATCAATAACCTTTGTCATCTTTCTTCTTAAGAACCATAGGCCTATTAATAATTCCAAATATTTTAATGCAGTCATGAGGTTTCAAGGTCACTTCTTCAAATAAATTTTCTTGTCCATTGTGCACTTTGTCAACCTCAAATTTCTCACTTAGAGAGTCTTCAACTTTAAGGCTAGTTTCAACCTCAAAAATCTTGGATGGCATAGGATCCTCTTATTGAAACACACCATTAAGGCCATCTTCAAGAATCTATTCAAACTAATTAGCAGGAGGTGTATCCCCTTGAAGAGACTCAATCTCATCATAGATATCCTTTAATATCAACCATAAGTTATATTGGTCTATGGATTTATCAAAAACTTTATTTTCTATTGGTTTTCAAATTTAACCTCTTGCTCATGCTCATGAATCTAAACCAATTGAGTTAATGTGATGTTCTTATCCAAATAATCTTCTTCCATGTCTTGAACAACCTCCTCATCATCCAAGGTAGAAATCTTGATATTTTCTTCATGGGAAACTATAAACATATCTAGATCATCTCTTTCTTCACTCAAAAAGACTGATTTGTGTTTGTCTTCAATATAGGGGTACCTATACTAAACTCTTCATCATAGACACTTGAGTCATCTCCTTCATTAGCTATAACTTTAGATTGATATTATTCACTTAACTCCCATAGGATAGGTTCTTCTTGAAAAAAGGATGTGGTGGGAGAGTGATGAATAGGTTCATGGGTTGGAGAGGGAGTATGAGGTGTGGTGGATGGCTCATTAATGGGTCAAGGAATGGACATTTCTTGAATGAACTCTTGGGGAGATAAAAAGTTGGGTTAGGTAATGGAAAAGATGTATTCTTCAAAAAACAACTTCATTTTCCTCATAACCTTCTTTAAAATCTTCAATAACTACAAATTTATCCTCAACCTCTTGGTTTTCCCACCTCTCTAATCTATATATCCACCATAGGATATAATTTATCATTTGATAAAACTCCTCATTGATAGCATATTGGGTTTCCTCTTCAACTAACCTCCACATACTCATCAAATTTTGAACTAAATCTCTCATCCTCTCTATGAGATTAATAGGGTATGAGATGAATAGGGATCACAACAAACTCTCTATCCCATGTTCTCATCACCTTTTTGACTTTTAATAGATTTGGCATGAGTACCAATAAGGATTTGGCTTGAGATGGAATTTAAGTAGGAGGAGAAGGAGGGGAGTATGACTAATACAATTCTTGGTAAGGCTTATTAGGTGTGTAATTGGAATTATATGATGGTAATATAAGACAATCATAAGATTGATATGGCTCATGACAAGGTCGATAGGAATCAAAGTGAGGTTGATATGGATCATAGGGATGGTAGGAGTAATGTTTATACTAATAGTAAGGTACATATTATTTAACAAGAACTTCACTTTCGTTATAGACTTCCTTATAACTTTATTTATAGCCTTACTCATAGCCCTATTTATATACTTATTTATAATACTACTCAACAACATCATAGTTATGTCGATGGAGATTAGGCTGACCATAGGGCTAATATGACTTATAAGGAGGGTAACAAGCTTGATATGTATGTTGAGTCACATAGTTGGGGTCATGACAAGGTTGATAAGGAGGTATAAAACACAATATCTCTTCATAACTAGCCATTCCAACTTCATGATTCAAAAGAAAACAAAAGATGCTATCAAGTAATTTTCACAATAAGAACCTAGGCTACTAGAACTAGATAATTGCATTTATAGTTTCCATTGGTGCTTCTTAAATGCCTCCAAAGGTTGATAGGTATAAGAACACACTAATAATTATTACACAACTTTAGGCCTTTATCCCACTATGAGTACCATAAATTTTGTCACTTAATTTTTCACCCTTGGATAGGTTTTTCAAGCCTACTCTAAATTGAGTGGAATAATGGGATTACACCTAGGCCTGTGGTTGCCTATAATAGGGGTAAACCTCTAGATTAAAGGGATATATCCCTATATTTGTCTTGATTTTTCATCACTTATGCCACTAACTTGTTTGGATGAAAATGGAGAGAGAAAATATGAAATAGACATTTCATAGTGAGGTGATGCACTAATTATAACTTGATCACTACCAAATAACTATAATTACACTTCAAATAATATCCTAACCTACACATGACACTAATCCAAAATTTCACCTTGCATTAGCATTTCTCATGGAGGTTTGAGAAGAAAGCTTGAGATAGGAGGACTAAAAAAAGAGGTCATGATAATGACACTAGTGAAGAGACAACACACTAAACTCATACACACTTAAATTTAACACTTAAAGATACCTAAAAAAATAATTTCAAAACTAAATATGAATGCTAACAAGGACAACATGCCAAAGAAGTGAACCTATCACTTAGCAAGAAAAACTAGTATAACATGTAAATTGAAATAGTCCATGTAGAATGTAAAACTAGGTTTTTATTTACTAACAAATGGATGAAAATAGGTAGGCATTTACCATACCTAAGTGAAGGATCAAACTTATCCAATTAAGGCTCAATATATAACACAAGCAAGAGAGAAAAACGACTCTATAGTCTTCCTAGGCTTCAATTAGGTCTCCCTACCTATAGACTAAAAAATGAATCTATAGTATTTACACACATTCCAATATACAAATAAGCATGTGATTCAGTTATATTACCTCCGCCCCATTATCCAAGCCAATTTTGAAGTTTTGATAACTTGTATAGACCTCTAAAATAACATAAAATAGCTTTTAGGGCCTACTATTTATAGTCTTATACCTTTAAGTAAACTCCAATGGCATGGGGTAATATTTAGGGGAGTCTTGAAATTTTTTAAGTTCATTTGGAAGACTATACAATCCATATATATTCATATAATTTCATTTCTCTCTCATCAGGTCATTTGGTTCTACTAGGCAGCCTGAAAGTGCTTTGAGTTATTAAGGATGATTCATAAAGCCCAGGGCATGAATCCTCTAACCAATTACAAAAAATTTAAGTAAAATATGTTATATAAATTAATTTAATAATGAAGGCCCCATGAAACTCCTCTAAACTATATCAATCAAAAGAAGATAGCCTCTCAGATTGCTAGTAGGCACACTTTATGAGGTCTAGGCAAGATTGATGCATGTAGGTGTATGTTTTGATTTTGATTATGCCTCTAAAAAATTTAGTGAGTTAAATTAAAATATTATTGAGTTATAATAATGTTTATATAACCTTTTATCTCCATCAAATCCCTTATAACCTCATTTTATTAGGCCTAGGGTTCTTAAGCCTAGTTATTCAACTTTCCCTAACTGACTATATTTCTCCATTTATCTCATTGATAGAGGTAGAGAACCTAATTAAATGCATATTTATAACCTTAATTATTACATAAAGTTACTTAAAGGTATCAATACAAATCCAACTTATTAATATTCCACTAACTACCTTGTAGGCCTATACATTTAGGCATGTGTATGACTAAGCAGAATTATCATGATTTCCATGTTTTTGTTGCCTATGTCTAAGGAATTTTTAAAGTGATGTTATCATTGTGAAATAATATTTATACATATACCCTCCGTCAATATTTTTAAATATCTCTAAACACCTCAAACAACAAATATTTCTGATGAGGTAGGCTTGTACATACCTTGGCTTAACAGGTAGGGTTTAGGGTTATGTCATTACTTGTTTCACTTCTTGATAGGTCTAAGGATCTTGTAAAAATATTTGATAACTTATAATAATTATAAAAAACCTTACTCTCTCTTATTCATCATACATTCTTTTTCTCTTCTCAAATGAAGAAAAATCTCACATAAGAAAAGGTAAACATGTAGATTTCTTTGGCTGAGTAGGCAAAAATTTTAGTGTTTTCACTATCTTCAGGTGAGTGACATAGATATTTTATGACCATGAGAATATTATCCAATGATATAAATTTATCTCAAATCTCACATAGACATAAAATTTTTGTAAATAAGTAACCTCATTTTGTCAAAGTATGTAGACCTGTGTAAGGACTGTGTGTATGCACTTAGGATTGTGACTACAACCATTGTGTTTTAATAGTCCTACTTAACAATTATAAAAATATTTAAACTATTATTATGATATTAAATGGATGAGTACCTATATACAATGATAAATGCATTAGATCTATAAATCAATCTTAACTTGGAGAAGATAGATCCTACTTACACTTTCAATTGGGGATGCATTAGATAATCATGAACATGACCAATATTGATCTACTAGACTAAATTAGGGTATCTCTTACCACAATAATATTATTATGGAGGGTTAAAAATCCTCCATTCAAGAAAAACTATGTAATAACCCTAACTAAGTCCTATGTTTTCATATTTAATAAACTAATAACAAGTAAAGAAGAAATATAATCTAGTGCTCACCAAAGCTTGTGGCACAAAGTGGGGGGTAGTAAACACTAAAAGTAAATATGCATAGAAACCATATACTCACATTAATTTATATGAAATCTTAATGCATAGAAGAGAATTTAAAGTGTATATCTACCTACTCTTACAAAAGAGGAACAAAGTGAGGAATACTTACCTTTGAAGATGAACCCACCAAGCCTCAATATCTCCCTTAGCCAAGGTGTTTCACAAGAGGTTGTTGTGCTATGTAAGGATGACAAGGATAAATCAAATCTAGGCTAAACAACATATCAATTCATATAAAATAGTTATCCACAAGACAAGGTCTGTATCTCTAAATAAAGTATGAAACCCTAAGCTTGCTTGCTAATTAGAATGGTGGATAAGTAGATGCATGATATATCTTACTTATTTTTCTCTTCTATAAATAATGGAAAAATTATTTTATTTATATAGGTGGATCTAACCCTAAACCCTTCTAAAATTTTCAATTGACAGGGTCAACCTAGTCAATCTAGTATATTTACTAATAAAAACTAACTAGGTCATGGACTAGGTCAGCTAGGGGTTGAACTACACCCTAAATAAGTTTTATAAATAAGAGTACAGGGTAGACATAGTTGACATAGTCATGTAAACTATCAAAATATTTTTTAGGCTAGGAAAATGGATAATGAAGGTGATAAAAGGCTAGATGAGTGTACAAAAGAGAAGTCCAAGCTTAGGGGAATGGTTTTTAGGAGATAATTGTGTAGATAACAAGTGGAAAAAGGGATAATAATCTTTTGAATCACTACTGGTCTACCCACCCCTTTCTTAATGTACCATTAGGGTGTGCACTCAGATAGATTGAGACTCGATGGGTTCTTTCAAGATAGAGAGCCTTATTAATTGATAAAAGTTTGAAAATATTATGTGTATACATATTCCCCACTCGATTCTCATCATGTGTCACATAAGTGCAAAAATGGATGGTGCTTCAGGAATACAACATGATAATATATAATGTTGATGCTAAATAAAGTGAAATAAGGAGAAAATAAGATAAATGAAAGGATAGAATTGGAAAACATATACCTTTAATCACATTAGTGTTGTAGATAAAGAAGGAAATGAGAAATATGTGAAGGCATCCAATGTGAGGAACATTAGGTGAACCTATACATATTAGCATAAAAAGAGAAAACAATCAAAACTTTTACAACCTATGCATATAATAGTTGGAAAAATTATCTATGATATTAGGATTCCAAAACATTTTATGTTTTTTAAAATGACTGAGTGGAAACAAAGATATGATGAAAATAAGGAATTTGACGATAAATATTTGAAGGGTAAATAATTGTGAATAGTAAATATAAATAGGGTGAAAAATAATTCATTTACTATTATTTGTTAATCTAATAAAAATAGAGCTTTGAGAAACATAGTGAGAGCCTAGAGAACTAGGATGGTAAGGAGATGACAACTCAGACAAGGATACATAGTAGCCACGTCAAGTCTAGCATAGGTAAGTAACTAAAAATTTCAAAATTTTGAAATTTTTTATTTGAAAATAAATGTTTTATAGAAATTTTTTAGTTAGACCAAATATAGATATAAGAATGAACCCTAATAAATTTTTAGGGACACTAGGGGTCAAATGGGGTACTAGGTAGGAAGGGATTGGAATAATAAATGCTTAAGGCATTTATTACAATTGGTCAAAAAGTCATTGAATTATAATAACAAGGTGGATTGAGTCAACTTAGTTGGTAGAAAATAGAATTTTGAAAGGGCCGACTTAATAAGTCATGGTCGACATAATACATCATGGCTGACTTAGTGTGTTTGTTTAGTAGTCAATTTAATATTATAGAGTGAAAAAGAAGGTTGTCTTAGCTTTTCAAGTCTAAGGGGATGACTTAGTACTATAGGGTCAACTTAGTTTGTTTCTAATTTGCTGATATAGTACTAAAATGAAGGAAGATGGCCAATATAATACTATTAAACCACTGGGTAGCTGATTAGTACTAAAATGGCTAATTTAGTTAAAAATTATGTCATATTGATAAAAAATTAATAGATTAAGGAAAAATTACTTTATTTTTATGAAATTAAAAAGAATGTATTTTGATTTTGAATGACATGGAGGTATAATACATCTTTTGTGGTTTGATTTTTATAGAGATGTCAGAGATTTTGGCAATTAGTGGATTTGTCATTGCCACCAGATCTATTAGATCACCTAATAAATGTATACATGGCTAGATTTCTTGTGTTAGGATTGGGAGGAATCATGGAGATGTAATGGATTCCATTGAGTGTTGATCTTGTGGTCATGTTCTTGGGAGCCTAAGAATGTTTGACAAACACATATAGATGGGTGGTAGATGCGGATACCATAGAGGATGATCACATTGAAAGATTTCCATGTGTTGCTTGGACTTCTTATAATGGGGATACTTATGATCACAAGGATACTAAATGATCAGGAAGAGAGGTGAACATTAGTCTAATGGGTGACATGATCATATAAGATTTACCCAGAACTAAGGGTCAGCCTATTTGATGTCTATATTACATAGATTTTAAATATCTAAAAGTCTATGATAGGGATTGTGATAACATGAGTGTTGTGTCACAATTCAAATGACAAGGTACCACTATATGTAATGGCATTGTGTTATTCTATATTAGATCAGGGGCACTTTATGACTTGGGTTTTGTCATCTAGGTTCAACTCATGTATGATATGTATGGGATGTTTTTCAAAGGGTAGAAGACCATGGGGCCAACGGTACAATTAATTACTTGGATATATGAGAGGTTCCTGATTTATTACTTAGTTGGGTTACCCCATGTGGTTAATGGTTGATTGCCTTGGGTTTTGAAATGAATACATGATTAGGTGGTGCAATTCATTATTCACATGCCACCACTATAGATGATCAAATGAGGAGAGATCCTTTGGAAGCCTTATGAAAATATTGTAATAGTTTGTCCAAGTTGGGTGACTATGGTACCAAGGATAATGTGAGTTTGGATCATAAACCACTATACTTGGTGGGTAGATCCATAGCCAGTGGCATGCTTTCCAAGATAGTTTAGACTTCCTCACATATTGGCTACTATAGTAGTGCCTAAATTTTGGTCTCAATATGCAAGATATTTGAGGGGGAGAGGGGTAGAAGGAGTGTTAATTGAGAGACTAGAGATCAAACTATGGCATGTGAGACCATGGATTGGTAAAGCATGATAGCTAACAGTTGTAGAGGGCATGGACATGGATGTAGGAGTGACATAGGTGACATAATTGGTACCATATGAAGAGAAGTGACCAAACCAATCACACCACCAATGGAGATGTTGATGATGAGATAAAGAGCACAAAGGATGGTCATCCAGGATGACCCATCAATCAGCCTAGGGTAGAGCTAATCTATAGAGGCACCACTAAGGTGAGGATCAAGACGTGCATGGGTGGTGACCCCAGGGTTTGTTTTGATTAGGAAGCATCTCATGGATGAGGTAATCGAAGGATGAGTTGATGGAGAGACTATGCTTTATGTATAATTAGATAGGAACATAGTGATTAGTAACACTAGGATAGGTAATAAATGTTTAATTTTTAGTCCTTATGATATAATACTAGTTGTATAAGTTTGTATATAGATATATTTTGAGATGTATATGTGATCTAATATCTATTTGGTTTGAATTTTTTAGATTCTATAGATGAGGAGGAGTTCAGATGGGGATCCTTGGTGATGTGATCATACCATGATATTTTTAATGGGGTGTTAACACCATATGACCCCACCACATTGGATGATCCTATGGTAATATCTATCCTAGATTAATTAGGCTGGTTTAGACTAGTAAGGCAGGTCATGAGATATATACATTCACATGGAGATGAGTTATGGCCACTATTAGGGGTGGGATTAGGATAGGTATAGGCATGATAGGCCTTGGCTCAAGAAAGAGCCATGGATATGGCTACCACTATCTAGTTGGGATAGGTATAGTCCCAAGTAGCCAACATATAGGGTTAGGTTTTAAGCTTGAGATCTTCAATAGCCTCATTCTAGTGAATTATTCATAGGGGACATTCTAAGGAATCTATGGGTAGCATGTCTAGGCCATGAGATAGATAAGATGGGACCCAAACATAGAGTTGAACATGTATTTTTGTATTTTGTATTAAAAATACATGATATCTATAGATATATCTTATATTGATAGTTGGATGTTGATCTTATGTGTTATATTATAGTTGTGGTTCTAGATGCATGGATATATTTATTTATAGTACATTTGGTTTGATTTTGGTATATATGCTATAGGAAATATATGTGTTATGTTTTCTTTTCTAGAATTATGTAGTGCACATGAATGGTTAAAAATAAACAATCAAAAAAGACTTGGAAAATTATAATTAATAAAAAAATTCACTACACACTATATCATGATGGTAAATGTGTGATAACAAAAAATGACTAAGTATAACAAACCAAAAATGTGGTAAACAAGAGGCCAAAATTTTGTTTTTAAACCATACTAAATATTGGCACCAAATTAAAAACAAATAAAATCACACTAAATCACATTGGGAAGTATAAAAGAAAAATTAAATTTAAAAAATGGTCTTAAATTAATCGCACTAATTCAAGTTGGGAAGTATGAAAAACTTAAGAAAAGTGGTTGGATTCTTACATGCAATTTGAAAATAAGAAGATAAAAGTGAAATATTATTGATTTAATCATAAAACATACTAAATCAATATGGGAATCATGTCAATGACATGAAATTCATAATAAATCACATCTCATCTCATATTTGACACTTGTAATTTCTTTATGACTTAGATATTGGAAAATTTTGTGATGAAGGTTGGTCCTATTAGTGGTATTACACTAAAAAACATAAAGGTAACACCAATGAGGTGAAAATAATTTGAAAATATAGAAAGAGAATATGTTTGGAATGGGAATTTAAAATTTGTAAATTTGTGAGGAAGGCTAGGTCATATCCATGGTCTTACAACGCAACTCATAAATGGAATCCCTAGGGGGAGTGATCAATGAATAAAGAAATATTTCTCAAAGGGAAATATTAGGTCTTTAGGGAGTGGAAAATGGAATGTAAAAATCATAACTTATGTGTCTTGTGATAAGACCATAGGAGAAATGAGGCACACTAAGGTTGTGTGAAGACACTAAGTGACTAGTATCCATAAATATATAGAGGATACCTATTGGCTATAGACACAAAGCTGCATAGGAAAATAAGTATGATACTAAGGTCAACTCATGTTAGAATGTTTGAAAAATATAATTAAAATGGAGCTACCTTCCCAAAACATTCTCCCCATTCCTTAGGACCCCTTATAGAGCCATCAGTCTACTATGAAGATTGGGTACTTGTATAAGAAAGTAGGTAGCACTAAAATATTTTTTTATTCTCCTTTTCTAGTCTACTAGCCTACCATACCCCAATAAACCTCAACTCTATTTTGAGGCCAACTGTGGAGTTTGAGATTCAATTAGAAAGTGGAATTTTGCTTATAATCACATCTTTTAGTGTGATTTAACTTTTGAAATTTTTGAATGTTACCTTTTAGATCATTGCCTTTTGTTAAATGATTTGGATTTTGAATATTTTATGGCTTTTAAGATTTTTCCTTCATATGGACTTGGAATGACTAATCATGAGAGATAGAGTGATACACATGAATGAGATTTAGGCTTTGGCTAAAGGAAGCTAAGTATACAAAGACATGATTGACTAGAACACTTAAGATTAACTATGAACCAAAATGTTATATCAACTCTCAACCATGTGTATGTTTCATTTGAAAAAGGGAATAAAGGGGAATTAGAGGAGATCCAAAGTGGACCAAAAAAGGGAAATTGTAATGAGATGAATTTTTTGCTACCTTATCACATGGTAAACAATGAATGGCTAAATGGATCGAGGTTTGTATAACTAAGTCATAATAATAATTATCCATGTTTATAGAGATAAGATAGAAAATCGTCATGAGAAAGAACAAGAATAAGGTAATGAAGTCAAGAATAATAAATATGGAAGTATGAAAAATACCCCATAAGACAACATAACAATAATAATGACATTATATAAGTAACATGTAATGTAAAACAAAAGTCACCATGTAAGATATATAAGAATTTGATACAATGTCAAATGATATAAAATAGATAAATTTAAAGTTGGAGCACATGTCTAATCTAAATGAAAATGTAAGAACACCATGCATGTACTCATAGTTAATGAGATATTTGTCTACATACATTATCCATAACATTTGATAAGTCTCTATGAAATTTAATGTGAATTGCATCTAATGTCTCATTGATGTTTAGTGAAAGTTGAGAAAATACTTCACATAAAATCTACTTGATAGAAAATGTATGAATGCTTGAAGGATTATAGTAATGAGGGTTATCAAGTGGGGGATTATTATGATAATGCATGGTAGTGGATTCTATAGGAGATGAAGGGGTCATTAGTGGAGAAGGTGCCACTAGTGAAGGATTCACTAGTGATGAAAGATCTATGTGTGAGGGAAGGTCCATGGGTGAGGTACTCATAGGTGGAGATGTAACCACATGAGGTGGATCCATAGGGGAAGAATGGGGACCCTTCTTGTTAGGGAGACTAATGGGAGGAAGAGTAGAAGCTACAAGAATAACTAGGAGCTGATCCTTGAGATGTTGCTAAAGGATGCAATAATGATTAATATGATGGGTACAACATTGGTGTTAGAGACAATATACCTTTCCATATTTGAGAAAATATTTAGGTAAAAATTTTAGGGGAGATATAGCCTTATATAAGGGATGAGGAGTGGTGGGATGCAAAGTGTTGATATATTTTTGTAACTTATGATAATGCATGGATGAATGATTATGTGTGCCATAGAAGCAACAAATATGCTTGTGAGTAGATTTAGTAGGTATACTCATGGGAGGACTAGAAATGGAAGCTGATAAATATTAGTATAATAAAAAGTTTCTAGTCCAATGATTGATAAATTTATGAATGTCATAAAAGTCTGATAAACCCATTTGGTGGGTAGAGGATCAAATTGTAGTAAAGGGAGAAAACCATCACCAAGAGAAGGTAGGGTTGGTGGAGATACTGGACAAGACTTAAATGAAGGAGAAATAAGACTAGAAACAAGAAGAGACTCAACAATAGTTGGAGTTTTATCTATTGAGGAAGGGGTGGGATGCATAGAAGGATTAAGTATAGTCACAATAATCTCAAGGATAAGTCAGCTAGAGCAATCTTCTTATCTAGAAAATTGATAGGGACTAGGCATAACATGATCTATAAGCATGATCCTATGAGGTTATTCAAAAATTAGAGGTGCGTGTACCATCTCTATCATGTGATCAAGAGGAAAAATGCTAAAACTAGGAAAAATATAGGATGGAATGCTAGAAGATATACTAAAATACTGAATCAAAGAGGAAAAATAATGAATAATCTCAACATCTTGGGCCTAAACAAGACCTCCTAAGAATGGATAATATAATGTATAACCATCATCATAATTAGGTGTATGAAAGTATATGGTGTAGGTAGGGATGACTTTGTCATCCGATGTGGTGTGATGAATGGAATGTTGAGTCTTAGTTAAGACCATGGGTATATCATCACAAGGTGGTTGACGAGAATGAGGTTACAAAGAAGTGGGTAGTTGAGAGATGAGATGAGGTGAGAGATATAAGGTTTTAATATTGATATTTATCTCGTTAGGCTCATCATCATTAAAATCTAGGAAGTTAAGGGTTATATTCCTTATTATTTTAGGATGATCATTGTAACATTAGTGGAATTGATAGGAAAGTTAAATATTTGAGACTCACAAAATGGAACAATTGGAAAGGGTTCAAGTGTAGGAATCTTGAATACATCATGGTCTTATAATTGTTCAAAATTCTAAGGGTTAGTGTCACCTTAAATCCTATAGATTCCTCTATAATGAGGAAATTTGACACATTGGAAAGCAGAATAGGCAACTACTCTCATTCGATGAGTCCATGGCCAACCAAGAAAAATGTTATAATATAGAGGAAAATTTAATATCATAACCTTCATGTGAAAAGTGACTAGTGGGATGGTAATGGGGAACCACCCACAACCTAAAAGAGACATTTTCCTTTGGTCATATCCTTGATATGTACTACATGTGGACTTAAGATTACAATCAAAATATATGAAGGTTTTAACAAAATCAAGGGAAGCAACATAAATTTTGGAAACCTCATCAATCAAGGCATGATTGAATTGGATATCATGAATTTAGACACTAATAAAAAGAGAAAGATCATCCGCATGAAGCAGAATCCCATCAAGGATCATAGAAATGATGATAAATTTGAGGGAAAGATAAGTGTCCATTATTTCATCAACATGTATGGACATATCTTCATATTATTATACAATGCTATCTTCTGATCTAGATAAGGTGGTTTTATTTATTCTAGGAGAGGATAAGGGATGTTCATTTCAAACAAAAGCTACATCAGATGATTAAAATGTTGTATAGAGGTCTATATAAGTTCAAGAAATGGGATTTGATATTGGAGATTAGTAATCTCTATAATAGGATCCCACACATCATAACCCATAAGAGGACTTTTGGAAAGAGGTGCAAAGTGTTGAAGGAGTTCCTCAAAAAGAGGAGCCTAAGTACATGTGAATTTATGTTGATAAGAGGTGGGAGGTTTAAATGGAGGACAAGTTTGTTGACTATCTTGAAAAGATGGAGTATTTGATGTACGTTTGGTTTGAGGAGTTTTGATAAAGTTTTGAGTATCATTAGTGATAGATAAAGAGGTTTTAAAAATGGTATAAATGATATGAGAAGTGTTATCTAAGGGAGGTGTTAGAATTGGTTCATCAAAGGATGTGAGGTCTTCTTTCCCCAACTAAATTAAGTGAGTTAGAGAATAATATTTGATAATATGAAATGTGTAAGATAATTGAGGTGTGTGGATAGGATGAGGATCAATGAAAGTAACCACCCATTGAAAATTAGTTATATTGACCACCTTCTATTCAAGAATTGGGTCAAGAAGACTGTCAACATGACTAGTATAATGGGTAGTTTTTTCTTAGTTATATTGGTGATTTGGAAGAGGATATTTAAAAATGACCAAATGAGCATTAGCCTAGTCCAAATCTTGAGATTTAGTTTGTGTCTCATGGGATTTGAATGAAATGTCATAGGCTTGTTGACATTTATGAATGATAGAATCATGGTCAAAATTTAGACCAACACAAAAAGTCATAGACAAATTATGAAGCTATGTACAAGTCTCATGAGAATGATCCCAAATAGTGTAAAACCAACAAAATTTATTGGGATAATACCAAGATTTCATGGGAAGAGTGGGATCAAATTCTCATGGGAGAGGCCTTGGTAGACATTTTTGTAATTATGTTAAGGAGAGAAGTTATGAATATTTATGTTATTGGTTGTAGATAAATGAGGATTAGTGATGTGGTCAGGAGGGGAAGCTTGTTCCAAAGTTTGGTTAATAATAACTTGAATAATATGAATGGTATCATAAGAGCTGGTAACACCATCATTGATAGCATGAAAATTCTTATTCTTAAGTAACATGAGAATACCCATAGAAGGTTGGGATGGCTCGAATTGATGCATAAGGAAATATTTATGCTTGGCTTGGTCAATGGCCTCTTCCAAATTACATGGCGAGAGAGTCTAGACCTATTGGCTAGATATTTTGTAGGCTAAAAAAAGTACCTAGGCAGTCATGAAATTAAATCCACTTCATTTAAAGGTGAAGCTCCCATATGCATGTATATTTAATTAAAATTAACTAAAACCCTTAGTTATTCAAAAATTATACAAATTATGTGCAAGTTATCTTATTTCTAGGGTATTACTTTAATAATAGAGTTCATGAACCATAACAAGGTTATTTTGTAATAAGTAAGTAGCTCTTTCAAAGAATGTGTAAATATTTTTTTGGGAAATTGACAATGAAAGACTAGAACATGTGAGAAGAGAGAATTTGTACTTCATAATAAGTAGTTTTATAGATCTTATTAAAGTTGTATAAGTGAATAAACATTCAAAAGATGATAATATTTTTAGCAAATGACTAAGAAAGACTAGAATTCACATTCAGATTTAAATATAACATAAATTTTACCATTTTAATCTTCAAAAATCCACCAAATGATCTCCTTAGACATAAATTTCCATAAAAAACAACTTCTTTCTCATTCACTTTGAACTAATTTCATACAAAAGAAAAACTTAAAAATCTAAATACAAAGTTTTAGATTACTTAAATTATTTTCCTTCGGTTACAATTACCATGCAAAAATTACCATCATCCCTTGACACATAGGCCTACACTTATATTTATATAGAAATAGATGTTAAAATCAAATAATAAACAACTCCTTCAAAACCCATGTGCTATGCTAGAAACTAGGAGCTATTGAGAGGCATTCTACTCAAATTTATCCTATGTGGCATGGAACAACTAGTGACATGTTGTGCTTCTTAGTCTCATTGTTTGGATTGAAGATAACTACTTTGCATGTCAGGAAGTGTTCCAAGTAATTTTCTTTTCCAAAATTACTTCAAATAATGGCATTTATCCCAATTACTTGAGCCTTACAATTTTACAAAGTAATATACCTTGACTAGTAACTCCATTAAATGACTTTACTTGAAGTAATTACCCCTGAAAAAGTTACTTTATAAATAGAATGGAATAAAATGAAAAGAAGAGATAAGAAACTATTAGGAACAAGAGCAATAACAATTATTCCAAATCATGTACTTTGGATATACACTTCTCTCTATATTTGATATGTTGAGACATCATCAAATTTATTGCCACATCATTTAGTTTAGAAAGTGATTGCCTTTCAGTCTCAAAACATAGCATTTATCTTTTCAACCTCTTATTATGAGCTTTCATATTTTCAAGTCTTGGTTCAAGCCTCTTGATTTCATTTTGACATTTGATTAACTCTTTAAAATATTTATCTATGAAAGGAGTTGTGACCTTTTCCATTATTGGATTGAAATTTGATACAACTATTCAGATGTCATTGGAGTGTTATTAGACCAAATGTTAGTGAGACCAAAGAGACAACCTTCTAGATTTACCTTTTCATTATGAGCTTCTTCCAAAGTATTCATTTCTTCACACATTTCCTCAAGAATATGCATGTAAAAAAATATGAGATATTATTCTTTTTTGACATTATTTATTGATCTTCCAAAGGCAATCTTCTCTTTAATCATAACTTTCTCACTCAAAGTACTTATTGTTTGCAGACTCCCTTGCTACAGCTCAGAAATTCCATTCTCATTCTCTATCTCCTTCATTACTACCTTCATCTAAAATTATTTATTTACAATATCAATATGTATACTTGGCACTTCATATAAGAGGTTTTAATAAATTTGATGCATCTTCTCCATCCATTCATCAATGGCCTTAGCCTTATCTCTAGTTTATTCCACCTCAATTATTACTTGTTGGCCAACTGAATCTCTTGAAATAATTGATTACTATATAACATACCCTACAACTTTATCAATTATTTCACACAATTTGGAATTTTGTTCTTTCAACTTGGCCTTAGTAGCCTTCCTCATTGGTCTTCTTAAAAATAATGTCAATCAAGGTCTGTGTATCCTATTTCAATCACTCTGTGTTAACCTCTCCAAGAGATATCTTTGTAAATATTAAGTCACTTTCAATGACATCAATTTTATTCATGCCCTATGAAGGGATTGATATCTCTTCAAATTTGTATTTTGTTGGCTTAATTATTAATTTTGAATTTACCTTATCAGTCTTAGGCTTCTTTCATTTTCTATCCAAACTCTTCAACAACTACACATTAATTTTTTCTATATTTATCACTTCTCTAGACTTGGGAGTTGTTTGCATTGCCAATCAAGAAGATAAATCTAACCTAGTGGAAGTGTCTATATGAATCAACATCTATTGTTGGTTATTCCTTACCAAAAGTTCTTTAAAAGCAACTTCCTATGTTTTCAGAGTAACCTGAGCAATAATGGATGTAATTTGTTCATCTTGTCCCTTATCTTTCTATGATTCTTAAATTTTATCTTTTTCTAGTTCTAGTTCCTTTTTTCTATCTTTCACTTTCTCTATCACTACTTCTTTCTCCTTTATTTTCTCTACCACTTACTCTACAACTTTTTCTGTCTCAAATTATTTCTCTTTTGCTTCCTCTACTTCCTTCTGCTTAGGTTAAACTTTCTTCATTATCTAAAATTCCTTCACCTTTTTAACCATTACCCCTGTTATGGCTTCCTTCTTAGGTTTTACTACTTATTTTTGTTTTTCCTATAGTGCCTCATAAGATGAGGTTACCTCTATAGTAGTTACTTTTTCTAGCTCATTTTTAGTGGTGGGTTGATCTTATGACGGAGGTGGAAGTGGAGAAGTAGGTAGAGAAGATGGAGGAGGAGGAGGAGGAACACCAATCTCCTTTTGAATGGGTTTTTTATAAGGCTTGATGTTATGAGACTTTGGAGGTGGCATAAGTATTGATGTATCTATGGTAGGTGAAGTAGAAGAATGAATGGTGGGAATAGAAGTAGTGGTGTTAGTAAAAGAGACCAAAAGAGGTGTGGAAACAATTGGCTGAATTGGTTCTTCACCCTTTACCATAAAGTATGTATCATCAAGATTTCTCTTCAACTTCAAATTCTTTATGGGTCCTTGGCTACTTTCTCCTTGAACTATTTCTTTTCTCTTTTGACTTCTATGAGTAATTTATTTCATCAACTCCTTCATATAGTAGCCTTTGTTGAGAAGCCATGTAGAAGTCATGGTTAGAACATTTGAAGCTCTATCTATAAGAGTATTAACATGGTTTTTACCAAAAACAATTTATGGAAGTGGGGCATTATCTCCCCTTGTTGTATGGTAGGCATTACTGGTTACAATTCCATCATCATCCATGTCCTTAGGAATTATGTCTAGATCAAAAGTACAAATTTGATCAACAATTAACCTACTATTTTACCTCCTCACATCAAACTCATCCTTGAAATCAATCCAAAAGTCTTCAAGTGTAGGAATGTGCATATACTCAAGAGAAATTATATTATGGGCTACATCTATGTAATCAAAATTAGCCCTAGCCTCAAAATGTGTCTAATTTTAATTATGGTATATCTCATTTTGTACATTCTTTGCTTTGTAAATATTGGGATAATGGTAATGACCAATACAATAAGAAAATGAATTGCAAGATAGTGAGCCTTTGATTGTAAATCATGTAATTCAACAAGATTCCTACACAACTCCATGAGAATCTACTTATCACCAGGGTATCTTGGTAATTTGATTGGTGTGCTTGAGAAAACACCAACTATGGTGTATATGAAGTTGATGAACTAAATGAAAATGTACCCAAACTAGGAAAATACAGCCCATACTACATCAAATACTCTCTTGTGCTTCAGAGTTGTGTTCAAATTAAAAATGATTTCATAGAAGAATCCATCTTTCACTATCTTATAATGTTTATAGTACTTAGAAAGAACTAATTAAGGATAATATTCATATATTGGTTTAATTTCTAACATCCCATTTGTATTTAGCCTAGAAAAGGATCCATTTAAAGCTGTAATGTATACCAGATATGAGGTCATCTTGAAATCAAAAGTTTGTAATACATCATTTAACTATTGGTCCATGTTATCACTTATCAACTTGGCCCATTCAATCATGGCAGAGATCCTATTGACATTAATGGCTCTAATGTAAGCATACATCTAGGTTTAAAATCACTTGGCATTCTTTTCTCTATTGATTTTTCATAAGAACTGAGTAATGTCATTGACTTCCTAAACCAAGTCTGATCTTACTATCTACTTTAGAAATATTGAAGCTTTCTTAGCTTTCTTCAGGTAGTTTATGTTCATTATTTTAATGCACTCCATTGTCTTATTTTCCCATTGACTAGTAGCTTTTTTCATTGTTACATCTAGGATTTTAGATGTTTCTAAAATCTTCAAACAATAGTTAAGATATTAGACATCTAATATTATCACTATATTACTAGTGACATCTCTCATAGTCCTAGTAAGGGAGTCATAATACTTAGAAAATTCTAGGACAAATTTAGGAAGTTGATCTAAGATTTGGAAAGTTGTAGCTTAAAGAATCCCACTATTAGTCATTAACTACATGAGTGGAGTCTTGGATATGGCTTTGGATCTTTCCAACAACTTAGTCACTAACACATGTCCCATATCTATATCACTTATTTATGTTAATTTGGAAGTGATACAAGATTCAATAGGGTACCCTTTATACTCATACTTCATATTTGGCTCATGATATTTGGCTCTCTTATCTTTTGTTTTACCCTTCCTACTCAACCCAGGGATTACTTCAAGTGATAACTTAGGGACTTATTCAATAAAATTTGTTGTTTATTCTACTTCTACTCTAGTTTATCCTTTTGACCCTAATAGTTTCTCTAGTTAACTCTAGAAAAACTTGATAAGTGCTCTTGAAAGTTCTATGATTTCTACTATTTGTTTAGAAAAATTTGAAGAAATGAATCAGGTCATTGTCTCGAACAATAAATCTAAACTAGCTTTAGGTTTTAAGCAGTAAAAAGTCTTGAAAACCCCAAGTAACTCATAGTAAGTAATATGGTATCACAACCCTGGTTTGGTCTAGATGATCTACAAGTCATAAAAATTTAAGAATCTAGGTAGGTAACAAAGAAATGCATGAGTAACTTTTGGTTTCTCTTAACTTGTGACTTTGGGTTTATCCTAACTAGTTACTTGAGCTTGAGAATACAAGTAAGCAATGATTCATGGGGAATCTAGGTCTCGTGAGGGTAGCTACTTTGGGATTGTCTAGGAAAGTAACTCAGGTTGGGAAACCTAAATTAGAAGTAATAATTAATTGCAATTTTGGGTTCCAGTTAGGTAGTTATATGTGTTTCTCAAAGTTTAAAACTTTGGATTTACTCATGCAAACAACTTGGGTTAAAAAACCCATAGAAGTATAATAAATTAGTAGTCATGAGTCTAGGGAAGCAATAGGTTAAGGAAAACCTAGGTTTGTAAGATACTTTGAGAGTCTCAAGTTTCTTGAGGTGAGTAACTTGTGCTTCGGAATTTCAGTAAGCAGTAATGGGGAACTTGGGTTTCTCATCTAGTTTCAATAGTTAGCTTTTTAATCTAGGGCTTAATCTTTGTAGTATTTTGAGGGGGTATTTCACATACTTAGTATTTTATGAATTCTTATAGGGTTTTTACAACACTACTCAAGATTGTAAAAATAACAAATAGATGCATGAAAAATAAGCATAGATAGCAAAACCTTCATGATGGCAAATGAAAAATTACCAAATAAAAATGAGAATAAAATAATCAAGATGGAGGCATAAAAACAAAGGAATAAGATATAAGAAACTTAAATGTAAATGGGTCATGAAGATTTGGATTGAAAATCACTCCAAAAGATCAAATAGTGTAGATCAAGGTTTATAGGGGTGATACCTTATTCAAAAAACTTGAATGTTAGGTGGAAAATGAGGTAGAATTCATTGATATTTATAATTTCCAACACACTAATGACATGTAGTGGACATGTGTGAAGGATCCTTGTAAGCCCTTAGATTTTTATCAGGTTTTTCAAACTGCTTCACTTAATTTTGCTTTTGGGAGTTAAGAATCTTTGCAATCCTGAGTTAGTCTCGACTAGTGAGTACTTACGGTTCATAAAACTCCACTACTTTTACTTGTGGATTTGGGTAAGTAAAGTTACTTCAAAAACCTAATTTTTTTTATGTAGTATTTGGTAAGTTTTGGGGACTAGTTTACTTAGATTTTGATGTGAAGTAAAGCTATTTGATAATTCTAGTTTGAACTAGATAGTATAACTTAGACTTGCAAGACTATTTTTTTTTTTTTTAAATAAGTAGATTGTATAACCTGAGTTGTATTAGAAATTAACCCAAGCACTTATATTTTTTTGATCTTCTAGGAAAGATAAATAAATTAGTCTTTTAGTGATGGCCTTTGGCAGATGCTTTCAATATTCTAGAGTAATTTTGAAGCAATTGGGAAAAGAAAGCAATTATAAAAAAAACTAATAAAGATGAATACTTTATTCATGGGAATAGATTAACAAGGACAACTAACTCACATAAAACAAAATGAAAAATTTTAAATAGGGGTAACCCAAAATTTATAAGTGTGACATTTTGGGGACACCAAGACCTAATATTAAAAATTGGGAAAAAGTGCATTGGTAAATAGATGAAAGAGGTTATCATTTGCCATATTATGTTCACATTTTTTATACAAGATTTTCCATCATTAGATGAAATATTGTGTGGCTTTAGTCTCAAGTTTCTTGCAATTGATAAAATGGGCCAAGGTATTCTTAGGGAAATCACTAGTTTAGAACTCTTGGACTAGAACATTAACCAAATCTTCCAAACTAGTAATGGTATGATATTTGAGTTGGTTGTACCAATCTAAATCATCACCAATGAGATTTTTTGATAATATATTGGTGGTGGAAAAGGTATTTAACTTGACCTAGTCTGTATATATAGATTTCTAAATGTTTTTAAATGAAGAGTAGGATCAATTGACCCATTGTAAGAAATGGTAGGGGTGATAACTCTTATATCCATATTAGCAATTTGGGATGTAAGAGGCTCATTTTGAAAATGTTTAATTATTTTATTTATTAGAGGAGGTTGAGGGATAATATTACCATGGTAATATTGAAGTGGAGGTGGGTGAACATTTTGGTTATGCATGCCTCATGGCATCTAATGAGGGTGGATTTGAAGATGGATAAGATAAAATTGAATTTGCATCATTTATTTTTAATTGTTATCTTATAAAACATTCATTTGATTAAGAGTTTGTAATAGGAGTTGATGGGTTTGATTTTTATTATTGGCATTGTTTGAAGTATTAGAATTGGGAGTACTAGTTTGGGTCCCACTATGGGTGTCAATAGGAGCTTGAGAAGAATTGTTATTAAGCGAGTCATTAGTGGCATAATTTTTTTACATGGAAAAAGATGCACTAGTAGAGGGATGAGAAGAAGTCGCACTAGAGGCATGACTACCATGGGTATAAAATGATAAAATAGTGGAATAATTGAGAAGAGTTGGTCTTGGTAGAGTCCCACTAGATGTAGAGCCTACCATGTCAGTAGAGATACTAGACATGGAGGTAAAGGAAATAAAAGAGGATGAAATCATGGTATGAGAAGGGGTAAAAATAGAGGGAAGAGGATGAGAAGAAAAGAATCTAGTATCCCCAAATCCTTGTGAGAATGTGGGAGAAGGTTCATGGGGCTCCTCGACTTGACCAGTTATCATGAGATGGTAAATAGTAGAAGGCTGCCTTGATGTTGAGGAAACTCATTTATGAAGAGAATTTATGACATATATTCCAATTTGGGTTGATCTTCACTTTAAAAGAGAGGATTTTCAAGTGAATAGGAATAAGGAGGGGTCCCATAGTTTTTAGAGCAAGTGGCTACATGCACATTACATTCATCAATGGTAAGAACCACTAGCTACTTATGAGATAACCTATTAGGGTTGGTAAGACTCATCATATATGTTGAATTTAACTTAGTGATGTCCTCAAATGGGAATTTCATGATGAAAGAGAGATATTAGGGAAGGAAAAGTTGATATAAATAAAAAAGATACAAGAGGTAGATAAGAGTATAGAGTTGACTAGGTTGACTTAGTACTAAAAATAGGGTATGAAACTAAGCTAACAAAGATATAGAGTTGACCAGGTTGACTTAGTACTATAACCTAGGAAAAAAGATAGCTTAATAAGGATATAGAGTTAACTAGGTTGAATTAGTACTATAACCTGATAGGCAAAAATAAGTACTGGGTTGACCAGGTTGACATAATACTATAATCAAGGAAGAAGATAGTTAGTAAGAGGTTTTGTCGAATAGAATGACAATGTATTAAAAATAGGTAAGAGAAAATTGGAAATGTAATTTGAAGAAAGAATTGAAATCAAATACAAAATCAATTGGGTCAATGAAAATGATCTAATTAAGGTACATAGCACAAAACCTTGCACCAATGTTGGCCAATGCAAGTGTTTACAATACAACATAAAATGAGCAAATAAAAAGTATTTAACTAAAAATTAAATTCTAGCTAAGTGGTCATCCTGAATGTTGTTATATTATTATAAAGTGTTATTTTAAGTGTGATAGGGAAGTTAGATGAAAGTAAGGAACTAGAAATTAATCTATGGATTGTTTTAGGATGTTTAGGCTAAAAGGGATCTATGTTGGTAATGGTACTAGCTTGGTATTGGGGCCAACCCCCTCACTTCACAATCCCACAATGATAAGGTTGTTAGGTGCTTTGATAATATATATCATTAACCACATGTTTATACTTAGCCAAAAAAACAAGTCAGATTCCCAATTGGTGATGAAATCCACATAGGTAGGCCTTGGGTAGACAAATATTTAAATGTGTTTTGAAATTATGTGATTTGGTAGTGTGTGCAAGAAAGAAAAAATAGTGAGAATAAATGGTATATTGAAAAACCACCTAATTAGACTATGTGAGTTACTCTAAGCATGTAAATATCTAAAAATGAAAGTGTGAATTAATTACTAGCATATAGTTATTAATTCCCAATTTAATCATGGTATAGAGTTAACTCAAACAACACTATATGCAAACATTACATAATAGAGTTGACATGGTTGTTACTATACTATAAAAGTAAGAGTCCTTAAAAACTTAGTTGAATAGGTTGACTTAGTCTTTCAGATAGAAGATAGATTATATAACTAGATCGACCAAGTCAACCTAGTTTGTTGTAGGATTATAGTTTTAAAGACTACAAACTTGTGCAAAATAGGACTATAATGAAGAACTAAATTAAAAGACAGAAAACCAAAGGAACCTTGGTGGGTCTAAAGATACTAAGGACTCTAAATTTTTTGTTGAAGCTCCTTAAATGCTTGCTTAAAATTTTTTCCAACTGTGTTGACTAGGTCGACCTAGTTCAATGATATCCTATTTGTTGAAGCCTATAAAGATAACTGAGTTGACCTAGTTTATTATTTAGAAGTTGTCTAGAATACTAAGCTGACTTGCATAACTTAGTTTGTTGTTTTAGAGATGAATATGAGACTAAGTTAACCTATTTGACATAGTCTATTATTTGAAACCAAATAAGAGTACTCTATTGACCTGCTCGATCTAGTAACCAGTATCTGATGAAGACCTACAAAGAAATAATAAAGTTTTTTTGATGAGATTGTGTGTTAAACCTATGCACATAGTTAGAAAATATAATGGCATACTTGACCTAGTATCTCAAATATAGAAAAATCTTGAAATGATATAAATGAAAAGTGTGAAAGGAAACCTATAAGGGTTAGATTCATGTTGGGTTCACCAATATTTATGGAATGAGAAATGCATCAGACCTATAAATCAATCCTAACTCAAAGAAGTTATATCCTACTTCCACATCCAATTGGGGATGCATTAGATAATTAGGAACATGATTAATATGGATCTATTAGACTAAATTAGGGGATCTCTTACCATAATAATATTACTAGGGAGGATTCTAAATCTTCTAGTCAAGCAAAACTATGTAATAAACATAAATAAGTCTTATGTTTTCATATTCAATAAAATAATAACAAATAAAGAAAAAATCTAATCTAGTGATCACCAAAGCTTGTGTCACAAAGTGGGGGGGTAATAAACACTAAAAGTAAACATGCATAGAAAACATATACTCATGTCAATATATACATAATCCAAATGCATGGAAGAGAAGTGTAAATGCCTATCTATAAACTCTTACTAAGGATGAACAAAGTTAGGAATACTTACCTTTGAAGATGAACCCATTGAGCATCAATATTTCCCTTGGCCAAGGTGTTTTACAAGAGGTTATTGTGGTATGCAAGGATGATAATGATAAAACATCTCTAGGTTACACAACCTATCAATGCATCTAAAAAACTTCTCTAGAATACAAGATCCATATCTCCAAATAAAGTATGAAACCCTAAGCTTGCTCCTTAAGTAGAATGGTGTCTAAGTAGATGCACAATATATCTTACTTCTTCTTCTCTTCTCTAAATAATGGTGAAATTATTGTGTTTATATAAGTGGATCTAATCCTAAACCTTTCCCAAATTTTAAACCAATAGGGTTGATCTAGTCGACCTAGTATCATTATTGACAAAAACTCACTATGTCATGAACTAGGTCGGTTAGGGGCTGACCTAAACCCTAAATAAATTTTGTCTATAATTTTACAAGTTCGACACAACCAACATAGTCATGTAAAATATCAAAAGAGGTTTTAGGTTAAGAAAAGGGATAATGAAGGTGATAAAAGGCTAGAGGAGTGTGCAAAAGAGAAGGCCAAGCTTAGGGGAATGGTTTTTAGTAGATAAGTGTGTAGATATCAAGTGGAAAAAGGATAACAATCATGTGAAGCACTAATGGTCTACCCACCCATTTCCTGATACACCCCTTATAGTGTGTACTCAGAGAGATTGAGACTCGATGGGTTCCTACAAGATATAGAGCATTCATAACTGAAAAATTTTGAAAATATTTTGTGATACAATACTTCCTCAACACCTTGAAGCTTTTAATTTTGTCATCATCTATTATCCAAGGAAAATTCTTTAATACGTGACTGAAGGTGCCAATTGGGACATTCAAACTATATTCAAGGATTCCTAGGTATTCAAAACTCTAAAACTCTCCATGATTTTATTTCATGTTTTTGATATCTCAAGTGCCTTTTTAGATCTATAAAGCTTTAGACCTTACTAACATCACTATCTAAAGCACATTCTCTCAACTAGTTGTAGGTGACTATTAGGGAAATCTATAAGCATGTGATTTACAGTTGGAATTATTCAAATTGACCATGACATTATAATAGTGGTTCAAATTCATTTTGTTCACTTTCTCACTCCCCTCAAGTACATTATCCCTTTAGAAGCATCTTTAAACTTCTTCATTCTCTATCCACTCATAGTCCTATAGGTGTACCTTGTTAGGCTTATTAGCTTAGCTCTCAACCTCATTTGACTTTAGGCATTTGGAAACTTAAATTTATCTATGATTTAAACGTGAAACCACCATAATTTTAACATTGATTATAATACAACTATGGATATTAACACCATTGATTTATCTTCAAGTTGTATACCTATAGGTTTGTCACACTATGTTTTGGGAGTTAACGAGTGTAAACATGGTTATTATGAGTAAAATACCATGATTTTATGTATCAACACATTATAATAGGAAATAAAAAATTAATTATCTTGTAAATACATATTCAAAACCACTCAAATCACCCTATTAAGCAAACATACTAAAACATAATCCATAAGGTGAATAGAGATGTGAAACTTTCTTCAACTAGTATAAAATGTTTGACTAATAATAAGGCCATTAATGGATTTATAGGAGATTAGTGGACACTGAAGTAATAATTAGATGAATTATACCACCTTGATAAATCTAAAACATAGAAAAGTTGATAATCACTTGTAAACTATGCATAAAATAAACTTTCCTATCCAAAAGACCATCCACATGTGCCAACATGGTGAATGGATGTGTATGATACATATAAAAACATTTTATAACTAATTTATTTTGGTTTAATGTACCATGATGTCACACTTTGCATTAGATTTTCACCAGACTTAGCTTGTGGGAATTTAAACCTTTAAAAAGTACTCTAGATCCTTATATATTATTCATAAAGTTAATAAGCTCAATTTAATGACAAATGACACAAATTTTAAGCCCATAGGGGTCCAAAAATATTTATAAAATTTTATCCCCCTTATCTACCTATATGACCTATACCATGTAGTTGAAAATGGCCTTTAAGAGCTTGTGAATGGAGTGATAGAATAGAGAGATAGTTTTTTGAAAATATTGAAATTAAAACTCCTTCCCATGTTTGTGTCTTACATGTGGAAGCTCATAGCAAATTACAAAACTCTTTTCTCCTTTAATTGACTTCAACAAGTCTATACAAGTCTCTTAACTCCTTAAGATGGCATTGAAACTCATGATTTTGACCTTATTCTAAATTTATGATAGGTGTGGAAATTTTTAAACTAATACAAGGCATTTTTAAGGTGTGTGTTATGTATTTATCTCTTGAGGAGCTTTTACATACATAAATGTTAGGCAAAAGTCATATTTTCACCACCTCTAAGTCTACAAATGAACCTTAAACACTTCAAAACACCATTAAATGTTATGAAAAAGTGATTAATACATGAAATAAATTTATTAACTCCTAATAATTTATGACACAATTTTATCAAGACTTATCTCTCCATGACATGCCTAGACCACTATATGACAAAAATAAGACATTACCTTAACTTCTCCAAACTAACCCTAAATAACCATAATAACGTTTTATGAAGACTCTTAGGGACCATATAAGGCATAAAAATACCACAAGACAACCATATTAAATTTTTAATTTAGAGGGGGTGACCAAATTTTGACTTGGGGTCAAAATTTTGTCAAAAATACTTAGAAGGAGAAATCTACTCTTGTGCATGTTTTAAAGGTATCTCCTAAGAGATACCTTAAAGGCATTACAATTCCCTTCAAGTTATCACCTATTAGTTCCTTTAAGTTGAAGGAAAAATCCACTAGTGTGCATGTTAAATTTATCTCATAGGATATACCTTAGACATCTCCTTGAATGTATCACAATTCCCTTTGATGTAACTCTGAGAAGATACTCTTGTCTATCTAATCATGCACCTATAAAAATAAAGTTGATTTTAAAACACAATGGGATTAGATACAAAGTGTGGGACCTAACGCTATTTAAGCTAAACCTCTATACAAAGGCCAACTTCTCTTACAAACTCAGTTCATTAGGTTCAATAATTCCATGCAGACCTAATCTACATGGAATGAAACTACCTAAAGTTAAACTATGCTCTTCATCTAGGAAAAGAGAAAATAAACTAAAAATAGTTGGAGGTGATGCACCAAACTTTCAAGATCTTATGTTCCTTGTTTTAAATAACATACTGAAGGTTATAAAGATAGATTTTACTTATGTGTGTTTTGCACACACCCCAATATCCTTTTATGAGGTAGCCTCTATGTTTTTAGGATCACTTAAGTAAATCACTTAAACGCACAAGTTGTAGGGTATTAGATTTTATAACAATCTATTGGTGGAATATTCATGAGTGATATAGATTGTTTACCATGAATGGACTGGTTATGAATGAAACTAGATCTACTTAGATTGGGTAGAAATATGATGATTCTAACTAAGGTGGGTAAGATATAGAAAAAATAATCAAAAAATGAGGGAAGAGTAGGGTAGAAATGAAGACCTATGGATAGCCTAGGATAAAACCCTTTAAAACTAACACTTGAACTTAGGTAGGATAATGAATCTAAACCAATATTTATTGAAAGTTTCTATATCACAGCAACAATCAAATATAGTTAAGAGTCAAAGGGTAAAGAATACAATATAGCTTTGTGAGACTTAAATGAAGTGTAATTTGAAAAATAAAAAAGCCAGAGACCATTTGTTGATATGAATATGTTAAAGAACAAATTTTGTTGATGTGAAAATGGAAAATGCCCAATTATAATTGCCAAAACATAGAATGAGAATGTGGAAAATCCAAAGACCTTTTCACAAAACTTTCAATGTGAAGTGGAAAAAACTAAGACACAAATGCCAAAGTGTAATTCAAAAAATTCAAATCTCTAAGTGGGACATTCTAAGGCATAAACCCTAAAGATCATTTCACAAACATGAGAATGCCTAAGAATATTTTTTAAAGCACAAAATCTGATGAGTAAATCCTAATGTGCAAATTATGAAGACCCTTTTATGGTTCACAAAATTTGAAATTACTATTTTGAATACACAAAAATCCAAAGGAATTTTTGAAATACTCAAAATGTGAAGTAAACATTCCAGTTCACAAATGTTGAAGACCTTTTATTAATGCATAGTTGTCAAAGACTGAATTGTTAAAGTAGAAAATATAAAACTCAAATTTTGTAGTGTTTATCTTAAGACACAAAATTTGAAGACCTAATTTTGAATACACAAAATATGAAGTGCCAATCAAAAAAATCTCAAAAAAATAATAATAATAAGGCATCTCCTAAGTGAATCCAATAAAACATTTTACGTGTCTAATTAAATATTTTAAATGCCAAAAATATTCACTAAATTTTGAAAAAAATAATTCATACTTCTCATTCTAAAATTATGGAAACATCATTTCGAATTTCCAATGTTATGAAATAAATCAATAGCTCCCATTCCTTTATCATTAGTTTTGAAGTTCCTAATCTAACAATCTTTTGCGAGTGTCAAGTTTTTGATTGTGTGAGACTTGAACAAAGTGTAATTTTAAAAACTAAAAAGATAAAAAACACTTATTGATATGAAAATGTGGAAGAACAAAATTTATTGATGCACAAATGGAAAATTCCCAATTGTGATTTTTGAAGTGTAAAATGTGAATGTGGAAAATCAAAAGTGTCAAAGTTTTTATAATACACTAACATCAATAGTACACTCAAACATGCAAAGTCAAAGGTTTCCCAATTTTTATATTGTTATTGTACAACTTTAAGAAGGATTATGATTAACATGCAAAATATATTCAAATCAACTATAGCTTAAAATGAATGACCCTATTTAAAAAGGATAAATCATACACAAATCTAAGCACTAAGTCAAAAGAATAATGGAATGTCTCAATTAATCTACATAATTGGAGAAGAATCAATATTTTCACATAAAGACAAAGTCAATCAGAACTCTTTCAAATTCATGTTAGTATATACAACAAAAATTCTCATCCCTTTGGGATCGAGAGGTTACATGTGTTTATAAGCTTGGGATGGGAAGGCCTCATCTCTTCAAGCTTCACCTAAAATTATAAGTCCAAAAATACATCCACAAGCTCAAAATAATGCAAAAGATGCATGCACAATGGAAGTGTCTAAACTTGGACTCTCCAGCTAAATTATAATATGTATATACAATAAATAGATTAAGAATTATGTTTCTACATTAAATATACATGCACATATATAATCATTTCAAATCATGATGTTGATTTGGCACCACTAGCTACAGGGGTTGAAAAAGAAATTGAAGTTGTCATAAGAGTAACTATGGGTGAAATGAACACTGGACTTGTGGGAATTTGCATTATTATAAACCCATAAGATTGAGAGTCTTGAATTACTATATAAACACTTCTAATTGGTTGATTAATCCAAACTAAATATGAAGATTTTGATTTTGATTTAATATTCTCTAATAATGCACCCCTACCTCTAATTCTTTATTGACAATATCAAAATTCAGTAAGAAAGGATTAATAATTATATGTGATTTAGACATTAAGCTACCTTGATCATTTTTCAAGATCGTAAAGCTATCTATTAAGGATTCATCCTAAATTACAATGTTCTTAGGAAAACTGACTAGCTGTAGAACCTCCTCATTAGTTCTATAGATGGTTTCTTCCACCTCATACTTAAAATTATTAATTGTTTCATGAAGAAGGTTCCCAAAATTAAGCCTATTGACCAAATCATTAGTAGGATTAATCACCTGAGTGATCTTCATATCTATTAAATTTTCCAAGGCCTCACTCTCATATGTGGTAAGGAGTCCCAACAATGCCTTCATCTAATTATGCCAATCGAGAAAGGCATATCTTTTAGCAATGACATAATCCAAGCACCTTGCCACATCTATACCAGACATTAAATTCAAATGGTTGAAATAAGTTTTCCTTAAACACAAAATAAATCAATTTAACCTCTTTTCCAATTTATTCATCAAATTCCATATTTTGGTGATGTTTACCAAGTTAGGCTAGGTAGCTACTTTGGAGGTCCACATACTATATAAAATATCATAGAACTTATTAGTTGTATTATGCATATCAATAATAATTTTTGGAGGGGCCTAAGTGGTTTACATTTTTTACACCTTCTCAATACCTCCTTATTACTCTAGTGTATTTCCTTCAAGTCTATCACTCTGGAATCAAAAAAATCATTGAAGTTCTATATATATTCTATAGGTTCCCTTGGGTTATTCTCTAGTTTATTTGTAAGAGGAAAAATTTATCTCTCTACTTAAACACCATCTCCTCTCTTGCACCAAGAAGCACTACCCTCCTATTAATAACCCTTGGAATTGCTCCACTCTTATTATCAAACCTAGTGGAAAATATGGGAAATTTAGTTACAAGCAAATTTTGTATTTTATCCATAGATTCCTACATCACTTTCACCCATTAGATAACTATGAGAACCCATGTTTATTTAATTGGAGTTGGATCTTAAGATGAATAAAGTAGAGGAGTCATAGGAGGAGGTTTAATTAATGGAATCACTATTGAAGTACTAATCTAAGTGGGAAATAGGTGACATTGATGGACAAGTCTCTCCCCTATAGATGTATCTATTTTTGGCATGACCTAGCTATATACTTGACCAAACTAGGTGTTCTTTCTACTATCATTGTGGCTAAAGATACTAGTGAGGCCTATGTAATGGGCACTATTATTTTATCCAAATTAATTTTTTTAATGGCTGAGCTTTGAGGATTAAAAATAGATAGTTACCTGGTCTTTAAATATGACCCTCTTCTTTGAGGTCTTTATTGACCAAGGGGGAGGAATTGATGAATCCTTTGGAGGAATAAATACAAAACCTTGAGATATAATAAAAGTTAGACTTAAAAATTGTATTTCAATATTTATATATGAAGAAACATTAAAAGAGACTACCTCTTAAAACCTTTAGCTTGGTTGTTATGTGAGGACTTTTTTCTCTCCCAAATTTAGGGCTTTGGCTTTCTCAAACTTTGCCTCTTCATCATCTGAGTTATTCTCTTCAATATTTATTTGATGTACTTCTTTTGTTTCCTTAGAATCATATTATTCATCTTCATCATACGGGTAATTAACCAATGATATTAGTTTTTTTTCTTCTTCCACAAGCAACCTTGCCTAATTTTCTCCTTAATTTTATTTCTCAACTTCCTCTAAATTTTCCCTCTCAAGAGACTCCTCAATAGTATATCTACTAATAGATGGTCTTTCTTCTAATTACTTTCTCTGAGTAGGAGTAGGAGAATTCTTGGGTTTCTTTTGGTAGGTGAAGATGGGGGAGTGGATGGTGAAATAAAAGGTGACATAGTTTAATGAATATTAATGGTTGGAGGCATCACAAGAGATGGTGGTGAATGCATGGTAATAGATATTGTGGAGGTTGGTTGAAAGGTGTTTATAGGTAAAATAATATAGGTATCTTGAGTAAATGTATCCTCAATAATGGATGTAAGTGATGAAGGGATATGATCGTAGATGTGGGAGAATTAGGAATAGTTAGAATGGAATAGAAATAAGCTTATAGGAAATATAGAAGACTCACTTGGGTCACAGTTGTTAAGAGGGAAAAGGATTCATCAAAAAATTGCTTTCCATTCTTCACTAGAAAAGATACCAACCTATCTCTTATAGTTATTATGCCCAAAACATAGGTGTCAGGAGATATTATCTAGAAAGGGACCTAGGGACTTGGAAGACCCCTTAGAATATTCCTTCTAAGTTAAGGATTATATTCCCCTTAGATAACAGAGTCATTTGGCTACTCATCTATTATATCTTATAAAGGAGAAAGAGGCTACTAATATTACTAAGATACATGAGGCTAGGATGGTGGCCACTACTGCTTTCATGCCCTCTTAGATTCTTACTTAGTAGTTTGAGGATTATATGATAACACCTTATCCTACACCATAGACATCAACTTATCCATATTTTTCCATATGACTGAATTGTCAGTTGTATTTCATACTATGGGATCACGGTCATACTCTTCATACCCATAAGAAACATGCCCCTTCTTCTCCTAAATTTGTTGAAGGTATCCTCTAAACCTTTTCCTTGGATCTCATTCTCTGAACGGTGCTAATTTTATATTCTAATTAGTCCTAATTTTACTAGCCTAGTTGAAATATGATTTGACCACATATTGCACTTGGTCAATACTCATGAGAGTCTTAAAATAATAAACCATATTCCCTTGAACTAGTTCATCATCAATATTGTTATAAACTTGAAAATACATTTCTTATTCAACCATATTATTCATAATATGGTGTGGTATCAATAAGAGATAAGTCATTGTCCCTTTAATCTAAATGCTATTAACATTTAGATAGAACTAGTAATTTCCCCATTTGTGGAGTGTCCTAAAAATATTCTTGAACAACTTAGGCATAGCTTTCCCATGTATTTCATGATATATCTAAGGGTAAACTTCATTGTATATTTTTTCAATTTCATACCTATATTTGTGAACAAACATAAACAAATGATCTTCACCAATTATGTCATCCACATATCCTTTTGAGAGTTACCACAACTCACCACTGATTTTTTAAATAATTCCCATCATAACATCCAAAAAATAAGACACCATGTAAAAAATACCATGTGATGGCCTTTGATATTGATAAAACATGTGATACTTCATTCTAGCATATATAATTTATCCCAGTACAACTAATTGATTAGAGGTCAAAAAAATGTTTAACAATAGAACCCACTGAATATGACCATATGCAATACTTAGAAATCCATATAGTCTATTCAATAGATCAATTTTTATTATAACCCTGAGCCTAAATTTAATGATGCAATTAGAATTAATACCCATTTTGTGATTCAATTTCTAGTCCTCAACAAGCCACTCTTTTAACTTTCCCTCTATAGTGTTTTGTTAAAGCCAGACATTAGCTGAGTATTCATTGTATGTTTTTTCAAGGAAAGGAACCTAAGATACCTCTCAAAATCCCTACACAAATTTTTTTAAGCCACTTTCATATTTTTCTTAATATATAAGCAATCACCAGTAAAAGTGCCATTGAAAATAAATATTTGAGAAGGTTTATGCATATCAATACCTTTGGTTTCACAACTGCCTCATGAAGACACTACACCTTAATGGGTATAAAATCATCAATTCAATTCTTGTGGGAAAGTGAAATTATGTCCTAATCTAATTATAACATTACTATTTTTACCTCATCTCATAGTATAAAACAATGGTATAATTTTAAATCTAAGTAATTTTATCAAACACTATATTGGTGTGCTCAGTCATTTCAATGGAAGCATACAAATAAGGGAAATTGGATTGTTTGGAAGTTAACACCATTTATGAACTAGATGCATGCATTTGTTTCTTTCAAAAAGACCAGTTCAAATTCACAAACACCTCTAAGGAGTTTGGGATTCTAAATGTACGAGAGCTCAAAGACATAGTGTTCACATGATATTAATGACTAAGTAAATTCCCCTTTAGCATAGATTTTACATATATCATTCAAAACATTCAAACATTAAATTTATTCATGTGCCATTAATGGAGATTAAAAAAATTGGTTTAAATACATGTTTCATTCTTAAAATGCTAGTTAGCTTTAGTGGGTTTGATTACCTGTCATATGGAAAACCTTCGTTAACTCTAAACATTCAATAATTGAATTGACATATTTATCAATGATGATTACCACATACTTAGGGTTGATTCTTCTAGATGGTGACAAGTGTTAACTCCTTGTTAATCTTCAACTTCATTCCATTCACTATGTTCAAACATTGTATGGTCATGAGTTGATGATATCATGCCATGTGCTGAGATATCTAAGTTCTAAAGATAATGCAAGTCCAAGGCATTAGACCATAGAGAAAATAATTTTTTAAAATTATGTGATCCCATTTTAATTAATGGATGCCAAGTGTCATATATTCAGGGATATGGGAGTACCAAAATACAAAGTGAAAAACCTTATAACTTTAAACTTTGCTAATGAACTAATAAAGTTTGTGTGTCTCTATTCCATCAAGAGAGTGCCACCTCATAGGTCCATAGAGTGTAAAACACTTAAAAGTTATATTTCCTTGCAATAATTTCATGGGTAACTTGAAGGTATCTCTTAGGATAGACCTTGAATCCATTATTGTGTATGTTTGAAAGGTATATCCTAAGAGATATCTTGAAGGTACCCTTGAAGGTATTACAAGGTCCTTCAAGGTATTACCTAGTAGTAACATCAAAGTGAAGGGAAATTCCACTCTTATGCATGTTGAAGTTATCTTATAGGAGATACCTTCAATGTCCCCATGATTGTATGACAATACCCTTTAAGGTATCCTCCATGAGCCCATTTTAATGAAGGGATACCAAGTTTCATACTTTATGGATTCAGGAGTATCAAAATATGGGGTACAAAGCCTTTTAACTTTATCGAATAATGTTTGAAACCTATGTAATAATTTTTTGGGTAACTTTAAGGTATCTCCTAGGAGATACCTTGAAGGTACCCTTGAAGGTATTCCAAGGCCCTTCAAGTAGTGCCTTCAAGGTGAAATAAAATTCCACTTATGTGCATATTGAAAGTAACTATTGGGACATACATTTAATGTCCCTTTGAATGTATGACCATTGATAAAGTACTTTAAGGTATCTCTTATAAGATTCCTTCAAGGGCCTTTAAATACCCTTTTAATACCTATTATGGTTTTATATTTTCACCCTAACTAAGGAGGGGATTGTTCATATCTTCCTACTCAAATCTAGTCCAACATGGGACTAATCCTATGCTATGGTCATCATAAAATTAGATTAGACCTCTAGATAAGGTTGGATTCCTTATGGATATATCACCTACACTAAACATAAACTAAGACCTACTTTGTAAATGGAGAGATAATTGACAAAACTTATAAAAGCATGTAAAAAGTGGTGATACAACAATGATTTGATCACTCCAATTCACACAAAACACACTCTGAGACACTTTTTAGGCCTAAGAATATCAATCTCACATAAATATTTTATAAAAAGGTGTTAATTAGTTGTCAGATTACTAAGAGAGGACAAATATCCAACTTTCAAACTAGACAATAAACTGTAGATTACACTTATAATGACCTATGAGACTATTAAGCCCTTCTTGAAGGTGATAAAAACTTAGACGTAAGTGAGTAACATATATTCACTAAAAAATAGTTAATGAATTCATATAACACACTTCAATCTAGCTTAGAAAATGATGGAATTCAATATTTATTACATCAAAAGGTGTTGTAGTATAAATTTTGGAAAAGTCTAGTCATACCAAAAAGAGAGATAGGGGGATAAATTTTAAGTCTTATAAGCCTACATATATATATATATACATACATACATACATATATATATATATATATATATATACATACATACATACATATATATATATATATATATATATATATATATATATAGAGAGAGAGAGAGAGAGAGAAAGAGAGATGTGCATTGGAAAAGGACCAACCACTTATGATAGATTAGTACCAATTTAAGGATGTGGTTGAGTTAGGATCTTATCAAGAAGGAACAATTTCAAATGCCTTGCAAAATAACTGAATGCTCAGTATCCTTATTCATGCACTTGATCATTATCATGAAACTCTATGTCATTTTAACTTGATCTAATAATGAGGATCATGTCTTAGAACTAGTTGAAAAGTGCCACATCTGCATTAGGTGAGATAGGGGAGACATATTTCTATTATATCTGAAAAACAATCTTAGACCATTGGTTTTCACATAGTCACAATATCTATGGAAGTCTAAAAACTACCTAACTTTGCTTTATGGTCACTAGTTTTTCTTTGAATTTTGTATTAGACCCAAAAGATATTTTATATGGAGCCTTAATGGAAATTATTTTTATTTTAACTGTGGCCCTGGTTTAACTCTAGTTCAAATTCAAGCTCATCTCTTTGACATTTTCTTTGCCTAGGTCTATTTAAACTTCTTTGACTTTCATCAAAAATGTCCCAAGATTGCTCTCCCTTATTAGCTATCGATTGCAAACTTAGACTATCTAGATCATGATAAACTATCTTTATGCCCATTAGCTCCACATATATGTTGAATTATTAACTCTTCCTTACTCCATTGATCTATCTATGAATGGATGCTTGTGAGCCATTGATTTTCTACCAACTGAACGTGTTTGTGCCATTTGTCCTTGAGTTAGTAGTTCTTTGGATTCATTGACTAATTTGACTCATGCTCACCATCTGATCTTGATGTAAGATTTCATGTGCACCATATATCTCCCTTGTCCCACTTTCTTATCAATTATTTCACTCTATCATATCATTGGTATGATTGAACATGAGCCCTTGATTTAGCTTGGAACCATCCTTTTGTCAGTGAATGCATACCATTGAATCTTGGCTTGATTATACCATACCATTATATTATCATCAACTTTTAGATATTTAAAGGCTTTAGCCTAAATACATTTTGAATTGGTTGACTCCAACATAGATCATTAGATCTTATGTGCTAGTATGAGGGCTCTCGTGAACTATTAGATCTCGACCAATTTCAATTCTTTTAAGGACCTTTTAAACCCAAATGGTTACTTACCTTTATTAAAATTTACATTCATGATAATGTCATTTGATTTATATGTAGATGTTTTTGAAATTCTATAGACCATTAAATTTAATCTCATATGGATTTTTGTAGTGTCTTTATTTTGACTCTCACATGACTATCATTCATTTTTTGATCAACTTTGACATTTATATCTTAAAATGTATGAGTCATGGAGGGGTAAAATTTGACGGAGATTTTCTTGAGGTCAAAAGTAACAAACCCAATTGAACCACTAATATAAAAATCCTTCTAAGTGAACATATAAAATGTTTAAGTTGACTAGTACATATTTAGTTCACATGATGTCCTGGCAATGTTCTAGCTTATTTGGCTAAGTATGGAAAACCTAGAAAAAAATGTTTGGGAGCTCAAATTTTCATGTATGTAAATCCATTTTTGTTTTATCAGATGATATAGAACTTGAAATATATAAACTTGGGACTAAACTGAGTGAAGCCATGTGATCATTTTCTCATGCAATTATTGCATGTGCCAGATATAACATCAGTAAACTACCTACTTGGACTTTCTGTCACTAGACTCAAATGTCAAGATGGACTCAATTATAAATTGGGTGAACTCCATGTACTTACATATCTGTTCCAAGCACTCTTAACACCTTAAGGGGCCTCTATAACTTTTAGACCTATCCTTAAAAGATGACAAATTACACTTTAAGTGGACTTAAATGGTTTCAAAAGGTTTTCAAGCAAAAATGATCTTCCTTTTTTATGATTAGGTCCTTATCTCAATCAAGAATATTTCTCAATCTTTGAAATCTCTATATATAGGCCAAAAATTGGCCAACATCTTTGGTGACTTAGCTGGGTAGTATGCCTGCTATTCTCAAATTCAGACCATGGACATGACCTTTGAATTATAATAGATAACACATATATTCAATGACTTTTAAAAACCTCTTGATTAGAAAAGATAATGGACTCCAAAATAGGGAAGAATATAAAAGAAAGTAGGTAAACTAACCTAACAAAGTAAATGTGAAAATAAAGCACTTATCTGGGATAAAATATAAATAAACTAATCTAATTAGCCATGACAAAAGATGATCCACCAGGATCAAAAGTTAAATTCATGAATTTTTTCATAACAAATGATGGTACAAGTTACAAAGTAGGGGGTTTATTAAACATGACCTTTGAAGAGGCACTCTTTTTGCCAATTATTTTTCTTAACATCTCCTAAAATGAGCCATTAATAGTAAACCAATCACCAACAAAAATAAATTCATCTTGTACTTTTTGATTTTCGTTATGATCCTTATAAACTACAACCTTGTTGAGTGGCATCTCATATATGGATGATTTTTTAATGACCTTATCAACTACTATAAGTTCATCCAACTATTCAAGGAGATCTAAATAGTCAAACCAAGATGCATCATGATCTTGAATAATTGATTCTTGATAAAACTCCATAATATCATGCTCTCTAATGGGCATCATATCTTTACAAGGTTATTTAATCTCTTACAAAGATTCAAAATATAGCTTCCAATCATCTTTTTGTTCTTCACTTTGATCAACCTAAATAAGATCATTTTGAAAGGTATCTTGATCTTCCGCTAGTGAAGAGATCTCAACATCATTTGTGGCATTAGCCTGTACCAATTTCTCATGGATTTCTTGTAAATGAAGACCATTCTTATTCTACATACTTGAGATAACTTCTTCAATATGATCTACAATTAGACTTTTAACTTGGATTTCAAGTGGATTATTAATTAATAACTCTTCATCATACACACTTAAAGCATCTTCTTCACATTCTTCAAGAACTTCATTTATAGCTGCAACCTTTTTCTCTATTTCCCATAGCACAGGTTCCTCTTAGAGAATGGAGATGGTGGGAGGGTGATGAAATTAATTCTCTTGAGAGTAAGTATGAATAATGGGAGGTTGATCAAGATTAGATTCTATGATCTTTGGGGTAATGGAATCATATAGGGGATCTTAAAGAGGAGGGAAAGAAAAAATTTTAAGAGCTTTTATATTTTGATCCTTCCACTTGGTCATTACTTCATCAAGGTTTGAAACCTTTTTGTCCTCATAGAGAACTTTATTTTTAGGTTTAAGTGGTGAAGAAAGGAAACTATAAGTAGGTTTAGCATCTTGAATTAGATTTTGACTTCAACTAGGAATCTCCATTAGCTCACATTGAACATGGTCAAGAACTTTATAATAATAAGGAACATAAGAAGGCTAGTAAGGAATACAAGAGGGTTCTTGAGACAAATTATCCAACTAAATTTATTACCTCTCATAAGTCTCTAATTTTTCTAATACAAAGCTATAAAACTCAATCCGATCCTCTAGATCGTAAGACAAATTTTGAAATTACTCATTCACTTCTTGATACTAGGAATCTAAACATACTTTTCATCCATATGCTAGAAATTTAAGGCCAATTTCATCCATTCTCTCTTGGAGACAAGGATTCTCATGTACCACATCATATCCATATGGGAAAGGTGAAATATGGTCTTGAAACTGATATGGTTCATAAGGAAGGTAAGAGTCATGCTCTTGGTAATAAGGATCATGGGAAACTTGATGAGGCTCATCATAGCTTTGATAAAACTCCTGGTAAGGCTGATTTAGCTCATAATAAGGGTCATATGGATCATGAAAATTTTTGTATGATCCATTATATAATTGATAATAAGGTATCACATAGGGATTTCCTTCATACATATCCATGGAAATAACATCAAGATAATGTAATGAAAATGAACTTACTTGGAAACTACTTGGAATTAAGAAGCAATTTCTTGAGCTTAGAATCACCAAATTATTTATGAATTACACTACTAAAACTACAATTTCACCAAGACAAGCTCTAATGGGTCCGATTGGGTGTGCCAAAATTGTTAGGATTCTAGATTTGCACCTTAGCTAATGAGGGGATTGTTCAATTCTTCCTATTCAAATCTAGTCCAACATGGGACTGATCCTAGGTTATGGGTATCCTAAAAGTGGATTAGAACTCTAAATAAGGATGGATTCCTTATGGATATATTACCTACACAAAACCTAAACTAGCACCTATTTAGTAAAGGGAGAGAGAATTGACAAAACTTATAAAAACATGTAAAATGTAGTGATGTACCAATGATTTGATCACTCTAACTCACATAAAACACAATATGAGACACTTAACAGACCAAATAACATCAATATCACATAAATATTTTAGAAAAATGCATTACTTAGTTCTAGATTAGTAAGAGAGGACAAACATCCACTTTCAAACTAGACAATAAATTGTAGATTATGCTTATAATGATTCGTGAGACTATTAAGCCCTTCCTGAAGGTGATAGAAACTTAGACATAAGAAAGAAACATATATTCACTTAAAAATAGTGCATGAATTCATAGATCATACTTTAATATATCTTAGAAAATTATGGAATTCAATCTTTATTTCATCAAAAGGTGTTGTAGTACAAATTTTGGCAAAGTTTGGCATACCAAAAAGAGAGATAGAGGAATAAATTATAAGGCCTAGAATCCTACATTTATAGAGAGAGAGAGAGAGAGAGAGAGAGAGAGAGAGAGAGAGAGAGAGAGAGAGAGAGAGAGAGAGAGAGAGAGAGAGAGAGAGAGAGAGAGAGAGAGAGAGAGAGAGAGAGAGATATGCATTAAAAAAATACCAACTACTTATGATGGATTAACACTAATTTAAGGATGTGATTGAGTTAGGATCTTATCAAGAAGGCATAATTTCAAAGGCATTTTAAAATAACTGAATGCTTGCTATCCTTATGCATCCACTTGGTCATTATCTTGAGACTCCATGCTAACTCCACTTGATCTATTTATGATTATCATGTGTTGGAATTGGTTGAAAAGTACCACATCTACATTAGGTGGCTAACTATACTTGTATTATAAAAAAATGATCAATGATGATAGGTGAGACATAGGTCCACTATATGTGAAACCAATCTTATACCATTGGTTTTCACATAGTCATAATAACTATGAAAGTATGTAGGTTGCTTGACTTTGCTTCATGGTCATTGGTTTATCTTTGTCTTTTGTATTAGGCCCAAAATATCTATTATATGAATTATTAATGGCAATGCTTTTTCTTTGAACTATGGCCTTGGTTCAACTCTAGTTCAACTCAAAGCTTGGCCCTTTGACATTTGCTTTGCCTAAGACCATTTAGACTTCTTCAACTTCCATTAAAAATATCCAGTGATCACTCTCACTTATTGTCTATCAATTGCCAACTCAAACTATCTACATCATTCTCAACTATATTTATGTTCATTAGCTCCATATATATGCTAACTTATTGAATCTTCCTCACTGTATTGATTTGTTTATGTAGGGATTGCCAAAATCCATTGATTTTTTTGCCAACTAAACATGTTTATGCCACTTGTCCTTAACTCATTAACTCTTTGGATTCACTAACCAGTTTGAATCATACTCAGCATCCAATCTTGATTTATGAGTTCACATGCACCATATATCTCCATGGTCCCACCTTCTAGTCATTTATTTCATTATATCAGATCATTGGTATGATTGCATGTGATCCCTTGATTTAGTTTGGACCCATCCTTTTATCAGTGAATGTGTACCATTTAATCTTGGCTTGATTATCCCCCATCATTGGATTATCTCTAACTTGTATATCTTTAAAGGTTTTAACCTAGGGACATTTTTACTTGGTTTAATATGGTGTAGATCATTAGATCTTATGTTTCAATATGAGGGCTCCCACGGAGCATTAGATCTCAACCAACTTCAAGCCTTTTAAGGGCCTGTTGAACCCAAAAAAGTTACCTTGATTAAAATTAATGTTCATTCTAACATCATTTGATGTCCACATAGACATATTTGACATTTCATAGACCATCAAATTTATTCTCATATGGATTTATATAGTGACTTTATTTAGACTCTCACATGATTGTCATTCATTATTTGATCAACTTTAACAATTTATATCTTGAAATGCAAGAATCATGGAGGGACTAAATTTGTTGGAGATGTTATTGAGGTCAAAAATAACAAACCTAATTAACTCACTAGTCTCAAAAGTCTTATAAGTGAAGATATAAAATTTTCAAGTTGACTAGTCCATATCTAGTTCACATAGTGTCCTGATGACATTCTAGCTTATTTGGCTAAGTATGGAAAACCTAGCAAAAATGCCTAAGAGCCTAGATTTTTATGTGTGTAAATTAATTCATATTTTAGTGGATGATATAAAATTCAATGTATAAAAACTTCAGACTAAAATTAGTAAATCTATATGATCATTTTCTCATGCAATTACCACATGTGCAAGATATAGTATTGAAAAACTACCTACTTAGACTTTCTACCACTAGACTCAAATGTCAAGATGGACTCAATGAAGAAATGAATGAAATTCATGTAGTTGAATATCTATTATAAGGACTATTAACACCTCATGGGGGTTCTTTGACTTCTAGACCTATCCTTAGAAGATTACAAATTACACTTTAAGTGGACTTAAAGTGTTTCAAAAGGTTTGCAATAAAAAATGGTCTTCCTATTTTATCATTGAGTCCTTATCTCTATCATGAACATTACTCAGTCTTTGAAATATCTGTACATAGGCCAAAAAATGGCCAACAATACCTTCTTGGGTAACTTAAAGGTATCTCTTAGGAGATACATTAAAGAAAAAATTCACTCTTATGCATGTTTAAAAGGTATCTCTTAGGAGATACCTTGAAGGTACATATTAATGGGAATTTTGACACAACAATCAAACATAGGCTAGGTATGAGAGTTCTAGTAAATTTTAAGCCTCTCTTGAATGGAATATTTCCAACCCACTCATACAAATAATGGTTGAGGACATTTCCCTAAGATTTATTTCACCTACTCTAAGTACATTGAACCTCACTTAGAGGGTCATTGAGACCATTCCATACAAGGGGTTTTTCTTGGTTTGAATTGAAGGTAATTCATTAGTTCAAGTGTAGTGATAGTGGGAATTCCTTTAAGTAAACATCTTTGGGGGAATACAATTAATTTAGGCTTAAGTCCAACACCAAATTCTTTGAAATTATGATATAGGAATAGTTGTAAGGTTTTTTATTTTTTTATTGTTTGTGTTCCTAGGTCTTGGTAGTGGCTGGGATAGTTTTGTAAACTTATCCAAGTCAATAAACATTATAATACAGTCATCTTTTTGGTCCTTGTAGTCTAATGTCAGATATTTATTAAATAAAATGGCCTAGAGATTCCCATGGTTCATAACATGGGTAATACATTGGTGTTGATTGATATGCATCATACTTAGGGATATGTACATCATATCATCAGTCATGAGGAGTGTTGATGAAACATTCCACATGTGGGATATGGATCATATTTTTCAAATAATAATGAATCCTTAAATGGGAGATCATCCACTTTTTTATAATAGCTTAACACCTCACCTCAGACCCCTTAAGTTAAATATTTGAAACATACTTCCCCCTTTTCTTGCTCTTTTGAAATAAATGTTTGTATATTCCTTTGCCTATCAATTTATATTGTCTAATGTTTTTTTACTTATAATTATTGACACATTTAATACATGTATTTAAAATATCCTACACTTTCCTCTAGTTAGTACTTTGGCTAGGATATTCCTTTGTGGGCCTTGTCATAAATTCAATGGGATGTTAAAGGTATCTCCTAGGAGATACTTTCAATATGTTTATTAGTGAAAAGGATAGCTCAATAGTGACTATTTTTTAAAAGTGCATCTATCTCACTAAGTCAGAACCCTAAGTAAGTATGGTGTTATACATTTATGATATGATTACGAATTGCTTGATATGTTAGAAATGAACAATTAACTTTTAGGTAATCCCCTTTGAAGAAGTTTTACATTTATCTATATATAATTTATTTATGGTTTGATCATATATTTTTATTTTATATATGATTGATTGTATATATTATGAAGATTTAATATGTATTTTATATTGTAGATTAGAATTCACATTTGATAATATACAAATAATCACTAGTTAATCACAAATAATTTCATTAGTGATAAAATATGCAACTTAGATTTTACAAAAGATCAATATTCAAATCATTTCAATTTTTTTGTAGAATGTATTCAGATGAGAAAATAATTTCCACACTTAAAAGGTAGAAGAAGGCCTCAATCAAATAACATTTGGATATAATACCATTTAAAATACATAAACTAAAATTAAATGTACATCACCATCTTTCATTTTATGGTAGTGATAAAATTCCTCTTGTTGATTGGTATTTTGAGTTGTTTAGTCTGATAAATATGTATGTAGATATTTATTTATTTAGCACTTTATCTGGAAAAGAATCTTCTCAGATTGGAATAATCCTTTCTTATGATAAAGATGAAATTGAAGATTCCATTCAATTCCAACTGGAATTATGGAATAGAGAAGAGGGAATTCTCCATCATGCTTAGCTAATTTTAATAAATTTACACCTAATAAAATGGAATTGACAAAAATGAATGTTTCTCCTTCTTGTGAAACATTTGGGTTTTATTTTAATATCTATGACAAATTTGAAATATTTGGGTTGATCAAATAGAGATAATTACACCCTTAGAATACAAAATATGTTGAAAAAATAAACATGAACAAGGGGCACCAACTTATTCTACCTACCACCATGTAAATATGCATTTAATATACCCTACAATAATGATAGAAAAAACATTGAAGAAAATAAGACAAGAAAGGGAAAAATATTTGTATGCAAATTTGAAAAAGGCTATACAATAACTCACACTAATGTAGAAACATAAGATCAAACAAAATGTTGATATACTTTTATTGGCACAAAATTCTGATCAAACATAGTAAATTCTCTACATGGTATATTTACTCTAGAAATTACACCTTGAATATTCTTATAGAGATCTATGAATTGGGGGATACGAATATCAAATAAGAAATCTAAATGAAAGAGGGTTGAATGCTATAATTTATTCATTTTTAAAACATAATGAGGTTCCAATGAAGGATGATTTATTAATTCCTTTAAATCTAAATAACCCTCAATGTGTTATCAAATCAAAATAAGTACTTGAAGATATGATGGAAAAAAAACCAAAAGGTTCAAAATTATAGATGGCCAATAGACAATAAATAATTCTTTCAAACAAGGAATACAATTCGTTATCATTGAGAAAAAAATGTTCTATTAAAAGGGTAGAATTTATGAAAATAGTTACTCTATTCCATATTGTTCATAAAATATGTAACCAATATAATGAATCCAATGAAATAATTTATAAGGCTTAATTTATATAAATATTTTGATTTTCATGTGAACTTATCCAATTGAGAGGTTTAAAAGTATCTTGAAATAGGGCAAAATGATATAATAACTAAATGAAAAAGATAGACACTTTTTCACATAAATAAACTACTCAGCACAATAACTATAGGAGAGAAAATGCCTTCTTTCATGGAACAACCCATTTGGGATTATTTTAATAAGGCATTTGATTTATTTGAAAGTGCTACTTTACCTGGTTCAAATAAACAATATTTAAATCTAATTGGTATAATAATACTTAGAAATGTTTTAAGGCTTTCAGATAAACAAAAAATATAGCTAGTACATTTATTTGAAACAACATGGATACTTGGTGTAAAAACATGAATCTATAAAGTAATATATTATTAAAAAAATTGTATATTATTTCAACAATCATGATTTGACACTTCCATCAGAATAAAAACAAACACACCTGAAAAAGTAATAATGTATTATAAAATTTATATGAAAAGGTTTGAATATTTATATCTTGAATGAAAGTATTTCAAAAAATTGAAAACATTGGGAAGCATTATTTCCAAATTCAATAAGCATATTGAGAAAATATTTATATAGTGATAGAGGTCAAATCCCTAAGATAGATATAGAATTTTTTAGCTATCATTATGTCCCCCATGTCTTTGGCCATCCATTTTAAAAGATTTAATTGTAATGTTCATTGTTGGTGTGAATATTGATTTCATAATTATTGATATTTTGAATGTCATTAAATTTTTTAAGGAAAAACATCTTCATCCATTTCTTTAGGCATTGATTGATAAATTTATTGTTAGAGATTTCAATGTATTCATCATTCACAAACTTGACCATTTATCCAACATTCATAATTCTCTTGGAAAGTTATGTGTTGGTCATTTTCATTATATTCAAATTATAGGTTTCATTATTTAGGGTCTAGATAGTGATGGATTCAATTGAAATCATATTATAGGTATTAATTTTTCTCAAAATTCCACTAACTTTTAGATTGAATATTTTATCCTCTATACATAACAAAGTAAATTAGATGAAGGTGTTGACATCAGTAAAGACGTACCAACATTTCAAATGAATGGTTCACAAAAAATAGGAAGGCCATTCAAAAATGGATTAGATAATTTTTTTTGGGAGAGACTTATCTCTATTTTTAATAATTTAGATACATGTGATGTTTTAAGGTTACATATAAGAGCTAGATTAGTGAATGCTTATATGCAAATGCAAATGAATTTATCTTGGATTACATAAATTGAATAACAGATAATTTTTAATGTTTAATTTCAAAATTGTTTGACAAATTCATATCAACTAATAGCAAAACCACTACTTAGATCACTACTAGGTGTATAACATTTTTAAATTAGTTTATAATCATGAATTATTTTTCAAATAAAACATCTTAACAATATTTTAGAATGTATTCTTTATTTTTCAAACCTAGAAGCTTATCAATCTTTTGGTGTGTGGCACTAATGATATTCAAGGTTAATTTTAAGAGATCCTACTAGATAACCTATTGGAAATATTTGGTGAATCTAGGAAAATTTGATTCATAGTGAATCCTCTATGGGTAATGGTGAATCTATGATAATTCTAGAGGAGTGAAATCAAGTAATTTCCTTTATTTTTCATATAACCATCTGAGTGCATTGAAAGATAGATGCCAAATAGAATCAATGAAAGGATACACTAAATGATATTACCAAATAAATGCACCAAATGAACTCACTGAATAATAGTATTGATTGGCTACACTAAACATCTACACTAATTGATCACACCAAATGACTGTTAGATGGCTATGTCAGATGGTTGTCTCAGATGGCTATGTTGAACACATGTTTTAGAAAATTGTGTCAGATGGTTATGTCTAATAGTGACACCAAATGATAGGTTTTGATAGTGTGCAATAAAATATAGGAGTTAGATGGTTGTGTTGAATGGTAGGCTAGGTAAAAGGTGTTAAACAAGATGTTAGGCCATGCTATCGAGTAACTAGTGTAGCCAATTAGTTGTTTGGTTACTCATTCACCTCCATTCTCTTATAAATACTCACCCTCTACCCTCATTTTAAATTTTTTTTCAAAATAGATTTCTCATCCCCTTTGCCCCACCCATAAAAATTCCCCAACCATGGAAAGAAAGTATGTTTTCAAGAACTTGTTATGCCTGGATATTTTGAAGATCATAAATCAACTAGATGCATACAATGATTGGATTTTGAAATGCATCTTTGGTGACCTACTGTACATACCCCAATATGAAATATAATTGGGTTAATCAAATTGATAATGTCTTCTTATGACCATAGTGATAATACCTTCACCATGAATGTGGACTCCAAAATGATTTTATTCGGTACCTCACCATAAGATATTCACAATTTGACAGGTATTCCATTTTAGTATGCAAACCCTATAACTCTAAAAGCAATGTTTATAGATGATGATAAGAAATATTTGGAGTTAATTTTTGGCTTGTATTTTGGTTGATCCAGTATGTACTTCTAATTTTTTATTCAAAATTCAACTTTTGATATGTAAATTCCTTTTCAATATTGAAAATTCAAAGTTTCATTCCTCATTTTTCTCTTTTGTTTTAGATAGCTAAAAGAGGGGTCTCCACATGGAAGACATTTTTGACTCTTTTTTAAATAAATGGTTCAATTTTTCCATGCAATAATAGTCTTGTAGGGAAGAGCATCAAATACTCCCTATTGGACAGTCGTTTACATTCTTCATACTCTTTCTAATTTGAGATATGACTAGTGCACTTTTATTTCCTTTGGGATAAGGGTTAAATTAAATTATGCTTGTATTAATCCCATTTCCATAGTTTCTTGTTCAAATTTTACTCTATAATTATACTATGAGGCCTTATATGACCTCCAAAAAATAATAATTCCAAATGTGGTACATCCAAAGATGAGCATAAATGATTTATCTATGGATGAACAGGAGGTTAATTTATTTATTTATTTTTCAACTAAAATTTAATATTTATTTATTTTTTAAGGATTAATATATGTTTAAAATTTGTTTATTATAGGTAAGATTTTGTGTCTTTATGTCACAAAAATAATTTACCTCAAAATAATAGTGTGAATTTCAAATATCTACAGATTCTAAGTCTACAAAATCATCCTTGCAATCATTTCAAATTTCAAGACATCCAAGAATTTCTTCCTCATCATCTCCACATAAAAATTTACTATTTAAAACTTTCAAATGATATTTTAACATTCAAGTGCATTATTATTATTTTTTTATTTTTGTAGTTGACTCAGTATTAGCTGAGGTTGTCATGGAAAAATAACCACTACAATAAACCCCAACATTGAATGTGCCTTATGGACCCTTTGTGCAAGGTATTTACATTACATGGTTTTTTTAATTTTTTATTATAGTTTTTTTTTACTGAAATTTTACATAATTTACTATCTCAAACCACCCCCATCACTTTCAATAATAAAAGTAGATTCAAGGAGATATTATCTCTAAATACAAGTACTAAACCTTTAATTTCAAATTAGTATATAGTTTTGTTTTAAAAATTTACCATTTTTATAAAATAATTTTCATTTTAAAACCCTTCTCTAAGGAAAAATATGCCATTTCCTCCACCCCTAAACATAGTTCACTCAAGGGGATGACTCTTCTATGACCACAAGAACCAACATCTAACAAAGGAACACTATAATTATCATGTTTTGAATTCATTACTTTCTTTATCAGAGGTATATCGATTGTGTAGGGATTAAATTATTTGTAAGAAATTGATTTTGATGAGGAATATCTAGGGATTTAAAGTGGTGAGTTTGGTGGATCTACTTTCAGTCCACATGATTTTATCTAGGGAGAAGATGTTCATGTGACTGCTCAGGAGGAACCTTGTAACTCTTCACCCCCTACCCCACCAATGAATATTGTCTTGTCTAATGATTCCATTTCATCCTTTCCATTAAATAATTTTTTATTAGAAAGTATTATTTCAAGTCTTAAGGAGGGAGATATAAATGAGTTAAAAAAATGTATTGGTTTGGGAGTTTTCTGTGAAGGCATTGATTAAAGAAATAAATGCTCATTATCATAACTACTCCCAATGAAAAAAATTATTTTCATTGGTTCAAGATTAAACCACAAATATTGATGCTTTGTTTGGCCAAGCTAAACTTAGGTCAGTTACTATTTATAATAGTTTAAATGAGTATTATGCGTAATAGGTTGGAGAATTTGAATGTAGAATCTGAATTATATTTTAATAAATTGGTGAAAGACATCAACTGTGTTGTGATTTTGAATGCTAAGAAGGAAAAATCTTTGGTAATGTATCTTCATTTTAATCAAATTTCATGTCATACTTATTTTTATTTGAATCTAATTAGATTTCATTTTAAATTTTAGGAAAAATATGAGGATTTTAAAAAAAAATTGAGGTCCTCAATGTGCATCTAAAAAAAGTATAAAAAGTTTATATTCTACTATTCAATTCAAGGAAAAGTTTGTTCTATTGAATAAATAGAATAACACACTCTAAAAAATCATTAAGGATCAAGGATGGGATCCTAATGCCTTGTTTAAGCATAAAATAGATGTTGATCTAAGTCTACTTTCTATAGGAGATGCTACAAAAGAAGAAAAAGAAAATCTTGTTCATATTAATTCTATGATTGAGGATCTTGAAAGGGCAGGGATATTGAAGGACAACACAAAGTAATTAGAGGCATGGATTAGTAAAGATTGTGGTATAAATGTGTATGTTATGGTTGAAAAAGTGGTTGAGAAGTGAAACCCTAGTAATGGTTAATTTACGATGTTTTAAACTATCTAATATTTGTAAACAATGTTATGTCTAAAAAATATATTTTGAATGATAATTTGAAGTTTGGATTTCCAATGATCAATTTTTTAAATTTTAATTATTGGATGTGCCACATGGATTACAAATTTGTTTTGATGGATTTGGTGTTAGGATTGAACATGAATTTTAATTTTAATTTTATGAGGTTGTAAAGTCACTATTATTCAATATGAGTTTATTTAGTTGATTTAGTTCAAACAAAATAGTGATGTGGACTGAATTTATATTTTTATGATAGATTTCGAACTAGGATTGAATATGAATATGAGTTTATTCAGTTGATGTAATTTAAATAAAATAGTGATGTGGGTTGATTTTTTTTTGTGATGGATTTGGAGCTAGGCTTAAGTATGAATACGAGAGTATTCAGTTGATGTAGTTCAAAAAAAATAGTGATGTGGACTACATTTATTTTTTGTGATGGATTTGAATCTAGGCTTGAGTATGAATATGGATTTATTCAGTTGATGTAATTCAAAAAAAATAGTGATGTAGACTACATTTTTTTTGTGATGGATTTGGAGCTAGGCATGAGTATGAATTTGATTTTGAATTTTATAATATTGTAAAATTTCTATTATTGAAAATGAGTTTATTCAGTTGATGTAGTTTAAAAAAAATAGTGATGTGGAATGCATTTTTTTTTATGGATTTGGATATAGGCTTGAGTATGAATATGAGTCTATTCAATTTATGTAATTCAAACAAATAGTGATGTGGACTACATTTATTTTTTGTGATGGATTTGGATCTAGGCTTGAGTATGAGTATGAGTTTTTTCAGTTGATGTAGTTCAAAAAAAATAGTGATGTGGACTACATTTTTTTGTGATTGATTTGGATCTAGGCTTGAGTATGAATATGAGTTTATTTAGTTGATGTAGTTCAAGAAAAATAGTGATGTGGACTTCATTTGTTTTTTTTGATAGATTTGGATCTAGGCTTAAGTATGAATATGAGTTTATTCAGTTGATGTAGTTCAAAGAATTTAGTGATGTGGGTTGCATTTGTTTTTTGTGATGGATTTGAAGCTAGGCTTGAGTATGAATATGAGTTTATTCAGTATATGTAGTTCAAACAAAATAGTGATATAGAATGCATTTTTTTGGCGATGGATTTGGAGTTAGGCTTGAGTATGAATTAGATTTTGAATTTTATGATGTTGTAAAGTCATTCTTATTAAATATGAGTTTATTCAGTTGATGTAGTTCAAATAGAATAGTGATGTGTACTACATTTATTTTTTGTGATGGATTTGGATCTAAGATTGAGTAGGAATATGATTTTATTCAAATTATGTAGTTTGAATAAAGTAGTGATGTGGACTACATTTGTTTTTTGTGATAGATTCAAAGCTAGGCTTGAGTATGAATATGAGTTTTTTATAGTTGATGTAGTTCAAACAAAATAGTGATGTGGAATACATTTGCTTTTTGTGATGGATTTGGTTCTAGGCTTGAGTATAAATATGAGTTTATTTAGTTGATGCATTTCAAACAAAATAGTGATGTGGACTGCATTTTTTTGTGATGGATTTGGAGCTAGGCTTGTGTATGGATTTAATTTTGAATTTTATGATGTTGTAAAGTCATTATTATTAAATATGATTTTATTTAGCTCATTTAGTTCAAATAAATTATTGAAATCAGTTATGGACTTTAATTATTTTTTCCTTTAAATTTAGATTGAGCATGAATTTGAATTTGATGAGCTTTCATCTTGTTAATTTTTTTTTTTTTTTAAATTAAGTTTTTTTTTTAAAAATTTGGTCATGTTGTTCAATAGGCTTGTCATGTTCTATCACCATCGTATTTGACTTGAAATTCATATTTTAAGCTAAAATTTAGAACTCTTAATATGGTGATACAATATCAAATTATAGTTATTTCAAATGACAATACAATTAAAAGCTAATTAAATAAATGGGAAAGCTACATGATGAATGGAATGAATATTTGAAATGATAATACTATCCATAATTATAATGAATTTAGTATTTGTAAAATTTTACAATATAAAAAATTATATGAAATTGGAGTTTAGAATATGATAATTGTAATAAATATACAACTACTACATTGCTAACTCTTAAAAGAGGGCCTTGAAACATTTCATTAGAAGAGTATAGTATATATAGAGATTGGCATACTCATTTTCTCAACCATATGAATTCAATAATATAAATGGATCTCTCCTAAGCATGTTTCATTAAACAATTCATTTCCTTTAGCATTGGGAGAATTTCACTAATGTTAGTAGTGTTTCTAAATCTGTTAAATTATATAACAAATATTTGTCCTTATTAATTTATCTACAATATTTATACATAAAACCTACTAATGATGGATATTCTTCAAAAATTCAGCATGAAGGTTCATAAATAGAAATCCATCTTGTTTCAACATCTTTCAGTAGTTTCTTACCATCATTTACTCCTATTACAAATTTTTGGAACTCTAAAAATCTTTTTTGGACTACACTGCTTGACATATAAACATGTAGTTCATGAATGAGCTATTCCACTTTTTCCACATTATAAAATTCAGTAACTATTTTGTATGCAAGATTCATCCTATGAGCCATGTAATGAATTGGAATCATATATGGGGTAGTTGTTATTTATAGCTAAACACATAAACCATTTCTATGATCCTACATAATAGATGCACTATTAGCCCCAACACACACCATCTTTATAGTTATTGCATAATCATCCATCCCAACTTTATCTTTCAAATTAGATACAACCAATTTGTGAAGATTTTTTGCATTGAAATTTTTTACCATTTTATGAATTACTAGTAGATGAGGTTGCCTTGAATATTTCTTAAAATTATAAACATGCATTCAAACCTAGGATGTGTTGTCAATTGTTGTGATCTCATCAAAGGATAGTGAAATGAATAGTGAATTTTTAAATTTTTGTTTCAAACCTTCCTTCTCAATCATTTCTAGACAATTTTTCATTTTTCAAGCATTACTATCTAACCAATGTGATTTTGAAATATCTAAAAAATATATTATGTTAAAATAAAATCATATAATCTAAATTTTTTGAAATAGGTCTACCTTTTTTCACAAAAATGTGAAAAAAACTCTTTCAATGAATGTGTAATTATACAATTTAATATACTAGAATATATAAATCATCTTTATTTATTTAAACACATTACAATAGGATTTTTATTTATCGATAGAAGAATGTAGAAGAAAATAAAATATAGTGCATTAGCTTAGTATTTGGAAGTGTGGGTTTATTTTATTATTGTGTCAACTTGATTGTAGCTACATTTACTCATTTAAATGTTATTTAAATATTGAATTTACCCAATTTAAAATAACTCAATATGTGTTATATCGTGTCTTGAAGCTAATAAATTATCTTCATATTATACATGATCTTTATCAATATAAAAACAATTTGTTTAAATGGGCAAAAATATTTTGACTTTGAGGAATTCAATTAAGAATATATTTCTTATTAAGAATATTTTGATGAAAAAGGCACGTGTGTGTGTGTGTAATAGAATATATGTTTTAATATGTTAAATGACAGAAATAGATTGTAGAAGTAATCTAATTTTTTTTTCTTCAAAATATGAATTACATCTATTTTTATAAATGAATAATAAGTGTTTGTTATGATCAAGTTATAAGGATTCATTATAAACATGTATATGCATATGTATGTTATGAAACTAGCAATAGAAATTGTACATCTATATATAATGAGTATAGTTACATGTTCTTGAACATGTGTGTGTGTGTGTGTGTGTACACACACACACACACACATGTATATATATTTATATGTTACAATATAAAATGTAAATCAAAAGTGAATCAATGATCAATCTAACATTAAAAAAATTCTTATAAAATTTCCATGTTATATTTATTATAATATAATATTGTTAATAAATGATTGATTTCTTTTTTAACAAATTGTAGACATTTCAAATGAAGAGCTAAAACTAGCTTCTAAAAATCTATTGATTTTGGGATTGGATGACTTATTATTTTATATGCACAAAACAAGAGATATGAAAATTAATGTTACAAGAATAAAATATGATTATATAATATAAAATATCTCATAATACATTTGATATCATTCCAATGAAATTTTGAATGCAACACACAATCTTTTTCTCACATTAGCTATTGGTCAATGATAGAGGACAATAATTTGAGGCTACTCCTTTAAGCCATGGAAAACACAAGTTTAAATTCCATGTTTGTTATGGGGGGGAAATATTCTAAGCCCTTCAATATAAATATAAAAAATTTAGATGAAGTTCTTTTTAAAGGGACTTTTGGAGATGATTTTTCAACTACCAACATAGTGTTCATTGATTGTAATTCTTGAAATTGTGTTACAAGTCAAAAATTGAAAATGAGTTATGTTATGGAAAGTAGATATAATAGAAATGGAATTTATAAATATGAAAAAGGATTGGAGAATCAAAATGATTTATATCATTACATTATTGGGAGAAACTAAAAAATCCATGCCAACAACAATAAAACCTTATTTAGAAGGATGTAACTTTGTCATATGATTATTTCAAGTGTATTTATTGATTATAAACTATAATTTTAGTAACATTATACATAATTTAATACAAATTAATTATAAATTATTTCAAATCTAATCCATTTTTTTTAGATTTATGGATTTTAATTTAGTAATACATTGGTCTCATTTCATACAATCTGATTTTGTAATTGGAGATACCTTGAAAGTATTAAATCAGGTCCAAGTTTACAATTTTATCCCCTTGGACGTGGATACTTCATCAATTTAACTTAAAATTACCCAACTTGATCCATTATTATATTGACACCTACTCATGAAGATATTCATAACAAACAACAAACAATTATCAAGTGTCTCTCTCAATAAACTTATTTATTGATGCCTCATTAATGGGTCAAGGATATATAGTGGTTTATCTCATATGCATGATAGGTCTCCTTGGCCTCCCCCCAATGGGTTATTTAAATTAAATTTTGATGGAGAATCATGGGGAAATATAAGAACATCAGGAGCGGGATGTAGTATTCAAGATTTCTCTAGTTTTCTCATTTGTGTTACCTAAGTGAACCTCTAAGATAGAAAAATAATGAAGTTGAAGCATAGTCAGATGTCCTATATATACAACTTGTAAAATAATTCAGAATTAAATACTTGATAATTAAAGGATATTCTAATCTCATATTGGATACAACTCATAATTGACATGTTAATGCTTGGTGACTCAACAACATCCTCCACCTAATTTAGCCTCTCCTTAATGAAATATAATATTGGTTAGTATCACATTGCTTTAGATAAGCTAATAAACAAGTAGATTTCCTTGATAATTGGGGGTGGACCAAGTGACCAATGTATTGATGGATATTGTATATGATCAGTGGTCAGGACTTGATTTGGTGGACCTATGACATCACCTATGATTGATGTTACTTTCTAAAATTATATTAGACTTGTTATATTCAATTTTGGGAATACTAGAGATTCAACATGTGTAAATGTATTTTAATTCATGGTTTTACATTAATCCCTTAAGTGTGATGTGATTTATCATGGTAGGCAGTAAATCACTTGAAGTGGTTAACTACCAACATTTGTCTCTCCTTGTATTCATTCTTGAGTTTATCCCTTATTTGGATTGCCTCTATTATGAATATGTATTATTTTGTGTTAAGAATTATCATTACCACCCCTATTTTGTCACTCCATGTAGAGCATCATGAAATGGCTTTCTGAGATAATGTCTCATATCATAGACTCCATTTGATCTTTTGGCTTCCAAATATGGAGGTTTTATAAGCAATTAAAACTATAATTGGAAAGGATTACTTTCATGCTATTTGGCATAATGAAACTAATGCATATTTGGCATCATTCTTTGCTATTAACCTACTTTGGATGATCCAAAATAGTAAGGAATCTTGTCAAGTGGTATGAGCCTTTGTATGAAAGAGATTTTTGGGTGGCCTAATTGGGTACATGACTAGATTTTAGTTGGTAACTAGGCCTACTCTACCTTTTTATGGTCTACACGATATTGGTTTGATTCTTTTAAGTGTCATTCAGGATATAAAAGATCATTATGTTTAGCTACATGATCATTACATGGCTACGGTGGAGGGAACATGGGATACTACCCACTATACACATTCATAGTTGTAACTATTACCATATTTACTCCCCTTGATCAACAAATTTAACTAGGATTTCTCTATATTATTAGCCTATTATTTGGTTAACTTTTGTTTAAGCCAAGGTGTGTTGGATGCTTTAGATGTTAAAAATGTTAAGGCATAACATGGTGGTCACTACAGGGATTCTCAACTGGTTCAAAATCATCTTCAATCTATGATGCACTCTATTAGGTTGGGTAGTGTATATAGAATCAATAAATGCAATGGCTCAGTGACTATAAATCCTATACTTACATGTAAAGTAACATGATCCAAATTCATCCCTGATATGTAATGTTTTATTAGATTGTTCATTGTGATGTATGTTACTTATTTCTATTTTATCTTTGAGGTTATCCCTCAATTTTTATTGATCTCCCTTTTGGGAATTGAATTTTGGATGTTAGTGTCATAATTATGATAATTATCATCATATCATATACTTATAGTCCAATTTATTCAAAATGATCTGTGCCCAAATGGTTTTAAATAGTCCAATTTATTTGGAATATATAAAAATGGTTTTGGAGAAATTTTTATCCACTCAACTTTAGTGGGTATAAATCCAAATTATTTGAAATAGTCTAATTTATTTAAAATCATTTGTTCCCAAATAGTTTAAAATAGTCCAATTTATTTAGAATATAGAAAAACTATTTTTAGAGAAATTTTTCTCCATTCCACTTTAGTGGGTATAAGTCCAAATTATTTGAAATAGTACTTAACAAGTGGAAAATGGAATAATCTATCATTTCAAGTTTAGGTACAGTCTTGAAATATTAATTTTTTCTCTAAATGATTTGTATTTTAATGTTTTAGTGACATTTTATACTAAAAAAAGCGCTAGGTGAAAGTACACATAGTTGCATCTCCCTTAAAATATCCATTTAACTAAACAAGAACTATGGTAGGTCTAATTATAATGTGTGGGATACATAATTTCAACTCCTCTTGAGGTTTTATAATCCAAATACTTCTCTCTCTCTTATATTTTTCATGTGTGTTGTGTTGAATTAGTTTAAAAGGCTAAATACATATAATCAAATAAAAAAAATTGATAGTTTTGGAAGGTGACTGCATAGGATCATATGGAACCCATCATAAAAGTCATAAAATAAAAAAATGATTATAGTATAGATTTAGTGCTCACTTACATATTTGGAACCCATATCAACAAAACATATTTAGTGGTTGAAACAACCTTTTGTATATTCATAAGTATATAAATAATTGTCGAATCAGTCCTTATAGAAGCATACCTCCATATTTCATATAGAACTTCTCTACCACCTTCAAATACCTTGCCCAATTATATAATTCCAAAATTATTTCAAGATGTTTATCATGATTTGCTTAGTTTTACTTATTCATACATTGTTATTTCATTTGTTATGTTATAAGGTAGATTAGTTCATTTGTGGACTATTTTATCAATAATATACCTTGTACATCTTGTTTTAACATTTAATTAGTGTCACTATTTAGTAAAATATTTTGGTGAATATGTTGTACTTACATCTAACCTAGGTATTCTTTCCTTCTTACCCATTATAGTTTTTCTTATTTAAGTTATTTTAAGTTCTAATTCTTAGGGTTTCATTACCATATATCCTTCGATTTTATTTCCCCTTGATTTCTCATAATTTTTGTATTTACTTAGCATCATGGTTCATATTAGCGAAGTGGATTTTTTATCTTTAATGAATTATTATTTTGAATTTGAATGATGTAAATTTTATTTATATAGATGGGGAAAAGTCTAATGAATACACTATACAAAATTTTAAAGCACATATTTTATAAATCCCACTTCAAAAATTATGAATTTTATTAGTGGCTTAGTTAAGAACCATGATCCTCCTTTTGATACTTATAATATTTGAGCATCAATTCAAATTAAATATTTTTTTATTGATACATCATGGGATTAAATTGGAATCCGCATCTCTTGAATATTCATAGATACATTGAAATAAAGAGGATAAAAGAATATGAACATTTGAATCCAAACCATGCCTAATTAGAATAGACATAAAAGATAAGAATAAACTAATTCATTAACAGATTGGAACAAGAATATGATTATCCTCAACACCCCTAAAATAAAAAAAAACAATCAAAAAATTCCCTCCAAAGGAAAGGCTGAATTAAATTATGGTATGTTGATGAATAAGTGCCATTGAGGAATGCTAGAACAAATCAAATGAGTAGATGGAAGAACACCTTAAATTTTAATATATCCAACAAGAATTAAACTTTAATACTACCAAAACTACTCCACTCAAACAAAGGATAACCTAATCACCAATAATATCTAAGGTCATAAAAATATCTCTATATCCATTGAGGTATAAAATAATTAAAATGCCTTATATGGTAATTCAAAGGGGAAGAAAGAATATCCAACCCTTAGTAATAGATGGGATCACTAAGTCTACAACCATTGATCAACAACTCCCAATAATAATAATCATATTAGACTTATGACCCTTACCACTCCACACATTTCATAAATTATAATCCATGAATAAATTTACACCCCACAAAAATCACAACTGCTAGAGAGAATAATCATCTCACCATGAAAAAGGTATCATATATTCAAATTAAAAACAAATCCCTTACTTATCCATTCAGGCTGAACTTTTTTGTTATGTCCTCACCTTTCACAAGCAGTTTAGGCCTATAAAATAAGATTAAAAAGTAGATGTACAATAATCTATGGAAGTAGATGGAAAATAATTTAAATAAATATTATCAAAGCTAGTAGTAGGAGATAAAACAAAAGAATCTATAGAAGTATATGTGGAATAATCTATAGAGCATGTTTCTTTTTTTATAAAGATATCATTGTGATATATCTTAAAAATAATTTATTAAAGAGGAAGTGGAAGAATATTAAAAAAAATTAAGCAAAAGAATCTATGGGTGTGTCTCTATTAGAATCTAGGGAACATGTTTCATTATTCAAATATATACCTAATAGCTGAGAATATGACTAATGATTATACCCATTGATGAAATAAAAAACTTCTTGATGCCTACACCATGTATTATTCATGTGTCTAATTTGAATTTGTTGATGGCAACATTTACAATTTATTCAAAACCATCCCAATATCCAACCTTAATTCTTTAAATTTTTTAAAGTATATTTTTATTATTTGTAGCATTTATAAGTAGGTTAATTGCTTTATTTTTTTAACATGCAACATTTAATTGTTACTTGGTGAAAAAATGAGAAATCATAATATATAGGTGAGAGCAAGTAGATAAACCTCTAATTAGGCATGAAATAATTAGAAAATCCATGAACACTAAAATATAATCCCTTTCTATCTTTATTTTACCGAATCCTTTCTTTCTAGAGATAAACCTTCTAGAAACAACTTAGTATCTACCTCATTATTGATGGCTTGAGGAAGAAAGGTAGACAAAACTATAATAAATTGAATTTTACAAGTTCTAAGGAATATTCTTAAAATTTAAACACCTATATTGGATTTGCTTGTTTTATTAAAGTTCAACTTAATCTAGTCCCCAGTTGGGGGAGTCCAACATATTTATATTTTTCTAGGTTTGCAAGTATTTTCCTCACTAAATAGATGTAATGGAATTAAAGGCTAGTTATTTTGGATTTCCATTTTTACCTTATATTTTTGGGTCTTTTAGGATTTGTGTGTTGTTACCCACTATAAAATGGATACTTATAATCTTTTGATGCATCTTCCCATTCGTAAGGCTTCCTACATGAAAATACATTTGTTTCTTTCTAACCAAATCCCACATAGCACCAACATAAATAATGAGTACTAGAGTTGACTGAGAATAGTATAAGAAGATTAATTCTATCCATCAATGAATTCCCCTCCTATTTATGTAAACACTTAAGTAAATAAGAGTTTTTTGTAATAAACTTGATCATGTTTTAACTATAAATGAACATTTAATCAACAAATAATCCATTATTTCCCCATGTTCCTTGTAGAAGGGTCATATTTTTGGTCTATGAAAACCTGTTTAATCAAAATTTAATAGGAAATATTCTTATTGAGGCTAGAAAAATAGGTTAAATATACCTTTTTAGGTAAATTCTATCAATCCCAAATATGATGGCTAGGCCAATTGTCCAAGGCCAAGATTATTCAAGAACTAGTAATGAATGGCCTATTTTGACCTCATATGAACCTATTGGAGAAGAATTCCATTTGAGTATATCAAATTTTTAATACTATGGAGAGGTCCTAGGAAGAGGCATGAATTTAAGTTTCACATGTTCTTGTGGGGCATCAAGGGCATACAATACTTTCCATCTATAAGGAAACTAGTTAGGACTCTTTGATGGGTAAATATATTTAGATAGTTTAGAACCCTATTTCTCAATAGTCAGGTATCTAATTTATGATAGTTATTCCAATGTAAAAAGTGTTGGGAACTCTAACCAAGTGTTGTTCTAAAATTCAATCTTTTCTCCTGATCCTACCTCCCATGTTAATCTTCATCTAATAACATCTCTACAAGATTAAATTAAGTTACATATATGAGACCCATTATTTAGGTTGGAAACTATAAAAATCCTACCTTGATTCATTTAATCAAAATATTTATCTCTTAACACTTCACTCCAAATTTGATCCACTTATGATAAAAAAACACCAAGTGAGTTTGGCTCCTAATGCTATGTTGTGTATTTTAATATCTAACATGTTTTCCCCTTCCTTTCATTTTTGAAGGAAATATTTATTTAAGATGATGAGAGGGATATTATTTTTAAAGTATCATTTTAATATAATTTTATTCAAAGATCTAGGTACATTCACTGGAAATTTTAATATTGATACAAGATAAGTAGATTGCTTCAAGAACAAAGTTTAGTAGTAAGATTATTCTTGATAGATTAATCCATTTAAATTTCCATTGGGATAGTCTTGAATTAATCATTTTAACCAAATGATATATTAAATGTCTCCTTCATACTCTAGTAAGAATGGGACCTTAAGATATTTTCTAGTAAGGTGTCCAATTTTGAATCATATATATGAGAAAGACTCTATTGAAGAGGAACTGGAACCTTAAAATTGAATACCCATGATTTTAATACATTGATTTCATACCTTGAAAATAATGTATAAGCTTCTATATTATGCTTGATTTTTCATGCCTCCAAGTATATATATCATCCTAAGATCAATTTATCATCTACAAGAGAAGGAAGGTTTAATTTGGCTATGAATCTTTCTATAATCTTAAAACCATCTATTTTTTCATAATTCATGGTTATTTTTAAGGTTTGGCTAAGTGCTTCAATAATTATGATTAACAATAAGGGAGAGATGTGATATCATTATCATAGTCCCATATAACTTGGGAAGAATCCTTGTTATCATTGTTATATGATTTGTTATAATTATTTTTCATTCAAACTAGTTTCTAATATTTTTACCATGGTTAATATCAATGATATGACTCTCCTCTTAAATTAACCCCTTAATAATCCTAGTATGCCTTCACAATATATTTTATCTATGATGTACACAATATGTAAATTATAAATCAGTCTACAAGTTTTATCTCTCTATAATCTATTTCATCCAATGTTAGGTCCAATTATAATGTAACACATGGCTAACCCATAGTGTGTAATATACTTAATTCACCTTTTTCGTATTATTATTTCACAATTATTACATTTTATTTATTCAAATGGTGTGGTGAATATTATTTACATCTCAATTAATTTATAGATTCTTTTAGGAAATATAATACCAATAATAGTACTTTTATTAAAACCTTCCATAAGATATTAATGGGTTGTTTTTTTATTTAGTTTTGTACACTTTGTATTGGTTCTCTACATACATATCTTGAGTTTAAATAGTTATTTTATCACTTAATATTAATAAAAATGACCAAATGTTATATTTTATTGTCTCCCATCTATTCACCAAGGAAAAAATGAACCCATATAAGATTATATATTGTTATTTAAGGATATATGCACAAAATGATATATCAACCAATGGACTTAGAGAAACAATGTATTTTTATATAGGTCTTATTTATCATCTCAAAGAGAATATTCATTATCACACTTATGAATCCTTAAATTATCATTGTTATGAGGATATGTGGTTATAAAATAGGCTTGCACATTCTCAATATCTTAATCACAATAATCACACTTCTATTTATAATTCTACAAATAAAAACTATTCTTTTTACTATGGGCTAAGAAAATTGTGACTTCTATAATAATTCCTACTCCTTCATTAGTGGATCATGACAAATTCCTAAATTACAAGATTATACAAGTGCAATATTGATATAAATTCTTAATTTAAATTTTATTTCACTTCCTCTTATTATAGACTATAGAAATATATATGCACTAAACTTAATTAGATCTAGGCAAGTTAGTCCTTTCATAAAACTCATGGCCATTAAACTAATGGATTTTATGAATTAAAATATATAGTTTATTACCTTAGTTATAAAGGTTACATTGAGTTTTATGAACATCCTATTAGCATCACCACATCTCTTAACGTTAGATAATCTATTTCATGTTATATACAAAATTCTAAAAAAGAGATTTTTGAATAATAAATACCTAAGAAAGAGGTATCTAAGAAGGAAGTTCCTAAACAATACATCCCTAAAAATACCAATGAATAAATCAAGGATTCCACTTATCTCATGAGTAATTATGTTTTAAATGTAGGGCCTTTAATCATAAAATTTTATGTAAAGGTAAAATAACAAGAAGAATTTATGGTTGATAATAAATGCTAATTTAATATCTTTATAATATGTTTTCTTAAGTATAATGGATATAGTGTTTGACATTGGACTAAAATATCTCTACCTAAAAGTATAACAATGGGATACATTTAATTTCCTATATCTCTTGATCCCAATATAGGCCTAATACATTTCATGTTATGCCATATTTTCTTAAGTAAAATGTATATTATGTAATCCTTGGTTATAATCAATGAATGCAACATTAGATGATATGCATGATCATATAACATTTGATTTCCAAAGTGAAATAAATTAAACTATAAGATATTAAAAACTAAAAATAAATAATGACATACAAATATGGATTAGGTTACATCTCAAAAATGGTTATCAAAGGTAAAACTATAACCCCTATCAAAGTATTCAAGAAGCACAAGAACCAAGGAACATCCCATATATACAAATTCTAATTATAATAATGAATTTTAATATTTCAAAGATGAAGACCCTTTCGATTAACTTAAAATTTATAAGCCAATGAAAAAGTAAAATGTATACTTGGATCCATTTATTTATCACTATATTATTACATAGTATCATTACCTACTTACTATGATCTTAAATGTATACATCATTAGTTTTAAGTTCTACATTTTTCTCTTATTATATTATGCAATAAATTGTTTACTTATTATGTCAAATGATACTTGTTATTATTAATTATTTTAAAACACATTTAAATAATAAATGTATTAAGACCATATTCTTATAAAATTAAGTACAAAACATGGATATTAAAATACATATACACATCAACACATAGAAACACATGTATCCACAAAAATCATCGTAAATATTATACAACCTAATAGTTTATCATACAAAAAAGGGTCACATAACCCATATAAATCATACATCAAAGTAACTCCTATAAATTATGAAGGCAGCATCATCATCTTCCTCCATTATTTCCTCAACCTATAATGACCCATCACACTATTGTTTTCTAAATATGAGAACACTAACCTCACTCTACTCTTATTGCATCATCTATACATAACATCGATCTCTATACGATCAAATATATATTTAAGGTCCTCATGATCTGATGTATGGACCTCATGAACTCTACCCAACTCTACAATCAATAGATAAACCATTTCCTTAATTATTAGATGCATAGGTGTTCCCCCACTATCAACACTATGTGATGCCTAATGTTGAAATCATCTATGGTGTGCCTCAGTATAACTATCCCTATAGTACTCCATGAATATAAATTCATGAAATTATGCCATTAGATCAAAAAAATGTGCATAGGCTTTAGTGATATTTGTGGTCCTCTCTAATCATTGGTGCACCTCTTAGATCTCCCATTGTAGATACTAAAATCTGGGCTTTGGTACTTGAGAATAAGAAGTTTAACACACCTTTACCATATATTAGTTAAGTATTCAAACAAGTCATAAATCACCATCCTCTCACACTTAAATTCTATATTATGAGTCAATCCTTCCATTTTACCATTATATACCTATAGTAACCTCATTATATTTTAAAAAATTGATAAATATATTGTACAAACATCTCCATTCTCTCAATTAATTCCACTAATACACCATTTAGTTCCACTAGTTATGGTTGTTATCTCTAGTCAATAACAACTCATGGTAGTTAAAACCATCCCACTCCCAAAAATGTCTATTTTATAAAATAAAACCCATCCTTAAGGTTAGCCCATAAGCCTTACATGTGGATGGCATTTGGAATTATTCAATTGTATTCATATATAAATAAATCAATAGCTCATTTAAGTAAGGATGGGACACTTATCTAATATACATTTCTACAGTATTGCACACAGAAAATATTCCCTATTTTTTCCAATTGGCATACCTATCAATAGGAGTAGTCATAAGCTAAGTTTGAAGCACTCAAAATATAGGTTAAATAAAGTGTTTTCAATTATTATATCAAATCATTAGTTACATATGCATAGTGATGTAGAAAAACTTTACAATCACACTAGTTGGAAGAACCACATGTGGCTTGATTTTACTTCTTAGAGTATTATAAACGTAATCAGTAGTCAATAATCATGCAAGGGTGATTGGGGTCAATTCATCCCATTACATGTCCCCCATTTTTATAATTTATATGCCCCATAATCAAATCTAAGGTTTCTAGGAAAAGGAGGTTGATTTTAGATCTACATTCATCCTCAATGTTCATGATTTCAAACATAGAGTAATTAAAGATAATTGCATGTAACCATACATTCATTATGACCTATTTCAACACAAGTTAGTACTATCCAGATAGTCAATATCAATTTTAAATACTAATTTTATCCCATGGAATTGACTGAACATAGACAATGAACTAGTTTTACAACCAAACAAACCACATGCCTACTTATCCCTTATTTTCACTTCTAAAATGTAATCAAAATCATACACTCAACTAGAAAAACTAAGTATCATGATATCTTTAATAATTTATATATTTATCATATACCTTAGTCAAATCATAAGAATTAATCTCAATCTTTTACATTTAGATGGATGCTTGAATTGCATAACTTTTGATCTAAAATACATTTCAAAGTTTTATCTTAATTGGATTGATCTAATGCATTTTATTATTTTCCCTTTCCTCTATGCAAATTATAAAATTTTAGATTTTTCCCTAGGATTTTACAACTTGATCTCCTCGTAGAGTTTCCTTTATTATGGAAATTCCTCTATTGAATGAAAATTGAATTAAAATGTCTCCATTTTTAAATCTCTCTAAGGATTTTTATAGTCATATTGACTAGATGAAATTTTTATTTCTATTTGCCAAAATTATATATATATATATATATATATATATATATATATATATATATATATATATATATTCCATAATTATTAATATACTATTTTTTATAAATTTATCCTAGAGGACAAGTGGTGTATCTATTTTGAAATTAATTTATAATTTTTTTCTATCAACTAATTTTAATTAAAAACACTTTTGGATTCTAAAAATCCATCACAGTGTTTTTAAAATGGTCAATTGTTTATTGCCTCATATGGATGATTTTATCCTTCCTTTCACCTTTCCTTAAGGTGTTGATATTTATTTTCCCTATATGTATGTCCATGTTTTCACTATCCCAAGGGTTAATGTGACACATAATATAGTAAAAAATATATTTCATTTGAATGTTTCTCCTCATCCCTAACCACCTCCCTAAAATCCTCTTGATGATATTTGTATGCATACTCAATTATAAGTACATAAGGAATGTGATTTTGAATCCCTTTAAGATAAAATAGTCACTATGAGAATGTACATAGATGAAATCAAAATCAATATTTATATTTAATTATCACATCACTATAAAATTGGATTAGATATACAAAGAATCTAGAGCATACCAGTGTCAATCATATATCCACATCTCTATCCAAATATTTTATTCCTAAAAATACTTCATCTCAAGAATGGAATCTAAAATAGGATGCATCTATAGCCAGTGATTTAGAAAGTGTATATAATACTAATAAGAGTTAAAATTGAAATTCTAATGGAAATTCATTGAAACAATTTGATCACATTACCTCTTATGCATCCTCTAAGTAATTAATAATAATAATGTACCTATCAAACAATGCATATACATCATATGGACAATTTTTAGGCTTTGAAGATAAAAATACAAAGTATCATTGATAGTGGTGAGCTTATCCTAGAAAAATCAATCAAACCACCACTTGATTCAAGAGTAAGTTCTACAATAAATCAACCTACTCACACTATGATATCATCTCCTAATGAACAAATGCAAAAATAATAAAAGGAGCAAGTAAAGGAAGAAAAGATAAAAAATTTAAAATTAGATAAATGAAGGTTACAAAAAGCAAAATCAAAATAAGAATAGTTACAAAAGTAACGAATAGGGAAATAAAATTTTAGAAAGGCAAAATTAAAGAAAGAAAGGTTTTAAAAGGCAAATTCATAACAATAAAGGTTACAAAATGAGAGACTAGATCAAGAAATGTTATAAATGGAAAGAGTGCAACAAGAAAGGTTACAAAAGGAAACAATGCAACAATAGAGATTACAAAAATAATAAATGGAACAAGAAAGTTTAAAAAAGACACAACTACAAAAATAATAAGATAAACCTATGAAACTTATTCTCTCCCAAGATTACTACATGGATGATTATGATTATGATAAGGATTTGTACAATATTTATAAATTTAACAAATATAGAGATGACCATGTTAATGATATACACTAGGAGCCTTTTTTTCTAATGATGGAACACTTAAGGATTCATTATATGGTACACATATATTCACACTTGAGGAAATAGGCCATACATATGGGCATGCACTAGATAAATATTTCATAATCTCAATTGATCCCTAGTTGAATCCTAGTTAGCTAGAACATAATCTCTTATACATAGCTTCTTGATTGCATACCTCATCTATTCTTTTATTTTGACATACATGTGATCATATGATCTTGCATTGACCATTATTATAGCCTTTGTCATGTTATATTTTGATTTAAACCTTCCATTATACTATTACACACCTATAATAAACTCACCATGTGTTTAAAATAAGCTAAATATCCTTCAGATAAATCTCCAAACTCTCAATTTAGTCCTCCTATACACAAGTTAATTATGCTAGTTATAATCATTATCAACAATAAATAATAACCTACATTGGTTAGAAATAACTTGATCCTAACAATGGCTATTTTATAAAATAAAACACATCTTCACTATTTGCCCATAATCCTAACATTTTGGTGGCATGATGAATTATTCAATTAAATCCATATATAAACAAATAAATGTAATATTCAACAAAGGACAAGGCATATATATATTATACATTTATACACTATTGCACTCTAATAAAATATTTTCTATTCTTCCCTATTTTCATAACTATCACTAGGATCAATCACAATCCAATAATGAAGAACTCAAAATCTATGTCAAAGAAAATTTTGTAAAGTATGTTGGCTAATTATTATCTACATACACATAGAAAAAGAGCACAATTTTATAATCACATAATCACATTAAGTGGGAGAACTATGTGTGGCTTGATTTTCCTTAGATTATTGGTTATATAAGCAACATTTAATCATTAGGTGGGGGCAATTGGGGTTAGCTAAGACTATCACACTTCCCCCATATTTTTATATTTTTATCTTGTTATTACCAAAATTTTCATAGTTAAAATTTCCCAAAATTTTGGTATCAATGATAATTCCAAGTCAATTCAAAAAAATTGACTCAAGTCAAAAAAATTGAAAATTTGATTTTTTTTAAAACAACCCAAAGCATGCCTACATGAATGATGTGTCTAGAAGGTTGGGATCATCTGAACTTCCATATACATCATACATGGGCACCTATCTTAGCCTAGATGTGGCATGACTTCATGCCCATGGTGCTAGGATGTTTCAAACCTACCAATGTAGTAAAACTAGGGTCATGTGTGATGTTGTTGTCACCATGAACATGTATCTACCATGCCTATAAGGAACAAATACAATAATAGAGATTAAAAAAAGAATAAATGGAACAATAAAGTTCACAAATGACACAATTACAAAAATAAAAACAAGATAAATCTATGAAACTTACTCTCTCCTAAGATTAATACATGGGTGATTATGATTATGATAAGGATTGGTACAATATTGATGAATGGAACAAATATGGAGATGACCAAGTTAATGATATACATGAGGAGCATTATTTTATAATGATGAAACACTTAAGGATTTATCATATGGTACTAAAATAATTAAACTTTAGGATATAGGCCATACATATAGGAATTCACTAGATAAACATTTCATAATCTCAATTGATCCCTAGTTGACTCCTAGTTAACTAGAACATAATATCTTATACATAACTTCTTGATTGCATACTTCCTTTACTATTCTATTTTTAAATACATGTGATCATATGATCTTGAATTAACCATTCTTATATCCCTTGACCTTGATTTCACTTGGACCTTACGTCTTGATTATTATCCTTATCGAAACATCCATGACACTTATCCTAATATCATTATTGTGCATATCCTTTCATTTCCATTGAAATTAAAAAATCATAGACATTTAAATTTACATATCACATGAGCCCATTAATTATTTCCCATTGGGGACATGTAGATCTGTATCTCCATGTATGATATTGAGCTACATTGTTTTTATACACATATACAATGGGGTCATATTTCTTGTTTTAATTTTCTCCACATAACTAAGTTATCAAAACTAGTACACTTTATGCCTTGACACATGTTTTAGATTATCTATATCCCTCCCATTATTATTTTTTTAAATCATTTCTAATTGGAATTTTGTATTATTATTCAAATATTTCAAAAATAAAAATAATCAAATAATAATTAAATTAACATTAAAATATTTAAAAAATCCAAAATTAGGGCCTAAGCATGACATGATTACTAGTATACACTTTTTACATATGTTATGTATCACATATTTGGTAGATGGAATATTATTTTCATAAAAAAATGCATTTCATGGTGTCTAAGTGATCTATAATACATATAAGTTGCATATGCACATATAGATGTTATTTTTCCTTCTACCTAGTTGCTATGTCGATACTAGGGGCATATATTTCCATAGGGTTCAGTATTATAAGTTATATATTTCTATGAAATTTATACCATGTTTATCCACCTATATTGGTTACACATGCCTTTCTATTTAATCATTTTTTACATAGAGATACATGATATTCCATTATACTATGGTGTGACATAGATATATATGGATGGCATATCTTACTTCTTTATTGTAAGCTCTATTGATTTTGTTACTTTCTTTTGCATGATAAAATAATATATGTGTGACTATTGTGTGTGACCATTTTCCTTACTTGTTATGACATCATTATGTACCTTGTATGTGACATTTTTGTGTCCTTATACTTTTGGCCATTATCTTATTTGTTTATGACATTTTATGTCCCTTGGCCTATGTGGAACACTAACAATTTTCATTTGTTATGATTACTGACATTGAGAGGTGATATGATCTATATCATGCATTGTTACTTTGTAGTATTATTTAAAGATACGTGTACTACATGATTTATTGATAAATTTATATAGACATGAAAATTACATACCATGCATTCTATATGTTACATATATCTCTTGATTGACACATACCTTATTATGATGGCATATTCTCCACATTATCAAATGATATTACATGATGTTATATTTAAAAATAACATGATATTGTGAAATATTATTTTAAGATGATTGACTTATAATATGCATCCCTCATCTAAAAATGGGGAATTATATTTGGATTGTGTCATAGAGAAAAAAACCCTAAATGAGTAAAAAATTTGAGAAAAGTACAAATTTCGAAGATTTCATAGATTTAGATGGTTCAAATATTAGATTAGTTCACATATATGGCATATATTAGCACATTGATACATATTACAAGGTAATATGAATGATAACATGCATAATAGTTATTGGAATAGGATTATACATTTTCACATACATATACATTCGAGATATAGTTTCTCAAATTAAACATATAGATGCATAGTATCATACATCAGTTGGAATATATTCAGGAGGCATGATACTAGTTCATACACATATACACAACAACACAATTATAATTAAATGGAAAAAGGTTATCAATCCAATTCACACTTATCATATTTGATGTCATGATGAGGGCATGGACATGGTCTATTTTATTTCGATCATGCATTATATTTTTTGTTGAGTAAAACTACATAATCAAAATCTATGTACATGGATGCGGCACAAACATGTTTCATTCCATTTTGATCTTGTAATTTTATTTTTACATGGATCAAACTTGATTGAACTAGATAAAGACATTAAAATATAAAATAAAATCCATCCATAGTGGTTGATTTATTTTTTAATGAACCTTTCCTAGTTGCTTATCCCATAGACATATGTAGTGATTTATTTGAGTGAACCTATCCATATGGTTTTATCTCATTTTCCTAATTATTTGTTTGGGTTAGAAAATTATCTAATTTCCTCCCATATTAATAAGGGTTAGGTCATGTTTGCTTACCAACTGAAGATATTTCATTACACAGGTTTGGGATATAATGACCCCAAGTCCTCAATGATTCAATAAAGAAACATGGTTTCACCAACACACACCTTTGACTTAATACTTAATCTTTAAATTTCATATTTTATATTTCACATATGAACATTGGATACTTAATTTTCATTTCAAATTTTCATGGAGTAAAGTTTTACATTTGGAACCATCTCCCAAATGGTAAAGTGTGTTGTATACACTTAGGTACATTTAATCATTTTACTCTATAAATTCCATTATTAAAATAAAAGTATGAATATTTAGATAATCAAATTTGTTCTTTAGTACATGATAATGACAATCTTGACACAACTTTACTACACATGACTTGAGCATTTAAACAAGGTCCTAATTCATCACTCTCACATTTGCATGTTATATTATGAGTTAATCCTTCCATCCTAATACTAAACACTTATAGGAACCTCATAATTTATTTAAAATAAGTTAAATATCCATCACATAAATCTCTAAACTCTCAATTTAGTCCTCCTATACATAGGTCATTTCTATTAGTTATAGTCATTATTACCAATCAGTAACATCTTACATTGGTCAAAACCAACCCAATCCTAACAACTTCTATTTTATAAAATAAAACACATCCTTATGGTTGTCCCATAATCCTAACATTTTGGTGTCATCATGAATTATTCAATTGAATTCATATACAAAAAACTCAATGTCTTATTCAACAAATGATGAGGCATATATATAATATACATTTATACACTATTGCACTCTAATAAATCCTTCCCTATTCTTCCCTATTTTCATAACTATCACTAGCATCATTCATAATCTAAGACTCTGAGACACCCAAAATCTAAGTCATATCAATTATTGTAAAGTACCATGGCCAAGTATTATCTAAATACACATAGAAAAGGAGCATAATTTCACAATCACACAATCACATTAAGTGGGAGAACTATGTGTTGCTTGATTTTCCTCCTTATATTATTGGATATATAAGCAACATTTAATCATTAGGTGGAGGTGATTAGGGTCATATAAGCCTATTGTATTTCCCCCATATTTTTAGATTGTTATCCTATTATTACCAAAATTTACATAGTTAAAATTTCCCAAAATTTTGGTATCAGTGATAAGTTTGAATCAAGTCAAAAAAATTGAGTTAATTCAAAAAATTTGAGTCAAGTCAAAAAAATTGGAAATTTGATTTTTTATGAAAATAACCCAAAGCATTCCTACGTTATTGATGCATCTAGAAGGTTGTGATTATCTGACCTTCTAGATGCATCATACATGAGACATATCTTATCATATATGTGGCATGACTTCATGCCCATAGTGTTAGAATGTTTCAACCCTACCAATGTAATAAAATTAGGGTCATGGGTGATGTTTTTGTCACCATGAAAATGCATCTACCATTCCCATAAAGACATGGTAACCATGTCATTCTATGTCATTATGCATGCATGACATCCATGTATTTTTTGACCTTATAAATTGTCATTTCTCTTCTTTCTCTCATAATTTCTTTGATCACTTTCATAAAATTTTAATCTATTCCCATGCCATGTTTAATCTCTTCCCTCTTATAATTTAATTAGGATAAACCTAAAGTCTTCAAAAATATAGCAAAAACCTTCATTTTTATAATCACTCCATATATACACAAGTTTCATCAAGTTCAAAACCCATTTCAAGCACCTCTAATTCACATGGTCAATTTTGGTACTCTAGGTACACCAAAGTTTCAGTCTACTCCTAGAGATTTTGAGAGAAATAATTAATAGTAAATTCAAACACTTTCATGAGCACCATCATCTTCCCTAAACATCCCCATAAAATTATTATCCAACCTTATCCATTTTTTATCGATATAATAATTAATATGAAGTTCAAATACATGAGATATGAACATCTATCCATCCTCAAATTTGATCTCTCAAAAATTGATGATTTAGTGATTAGACATGTAGACATGGAATAATTACACATGAGAATTAATAATAGATCTACTACATGCATGGGTGATATATTGGAAAGAAGTGTTCTACATATGGAAGTTGGATTTATAATTTTTATGTAGTGTTTAGATTTATTCTTAGCATGTGTTAAATACTATAATGTAGAGAAAAGAGAAATCATATATATGGGTGTCACTCTTGTGGTAAATATTTATAAATAATCCATTGATGTAAAATGTCAATATCATAGAGGAATTTATATACTAGGATGAGTGTGGATATTAAGGATACTTTGTGGTATAAAAATATAGAGAATAACTTGACATCATGAATAATATTTGGTTTAAAGTAAAACAAATAGGTACATCTAAACTTCCCAAGAGCTTTGTTAGGGTTGATTTTGTGGAAGAAATTTCAAATGTGATTACCCTCCTCATCATGATGTTATGAAATATAGATACTAAAGATTTTCATATTTGGATGTTTCTCCTAATGAGCATCATTTACTATGGCAAGTAATTCATTGATTGAGGGAGCATGATCAATGACACACTTCATGACCAGCTCACCAATGTGGTTGCCACCAATTCATTTTATATTAATTCATATTTGGTAAAATATCTTGCATCTCAAAACATATATTTTGACCTCACACAATTGACATATCTAGGGCTAGGTACTAGAGTATATGAATGTTATCCTCAACTAACTTTGGAATAAAGTAACAAGCATTTCAGATAAGTAAACAATTCATTAACCATGACAATAGTGCAAGTGATGAAAGAATACTTTAGAAGTAGGATTTATGAAGAGGGAATCATCATGTATCACAATATGGAAGCCATTTCATCTCATTCTAGAATTTAACTTATATCACAGATAGATGTTTTTAAGGCTAATTAATGAGGATTTTGAGGCTAGTCAATAATAAAATTTTATTGATTTAATTTTACAAATAGGTTTTTGATGTTTATCAAATATTTAATAAGAGACACACAATAGAAGTAGTATTCCCAATTTATCTGGGGAAATACACATGAATAAATGCAACATATACTCTAAATATTGAAATTGGTATAATTTAATTCACTTTATACCCACACATGGGTATAGATTCATTTTAAAACATTGGATATATGCAAGCAAACTTGTGGATTGGCTCCTCATACATTCATAAACTAGACATATAAAATTATTAGGATAATCCTAGACAATAATTTTATATTCAAATATGTTATTGGGAGGATATGAGTTTGCATCAAATCAAGGATTTAACTAATAAATAAATACATGATGGTATGATAGATGATGGTATGGAAACATTTGAGTAAGGATATATTGAAGGAGTCATGGAAACACCTATGAGATTGATAAGGTGGTTAACCCCTAAGATTTTTGACTTGTAGTAAAGAACCAAGTTTGTGTTTAGCATATCATTTAAGTGATTTGATAAAAATATTTTGAAGTTCATTAGAGCTAGTGGTTCCCACAAATTCAAGGCTACAACCTCACCAAAACAAGACTATTGTATCCACTCTAATGGAGATTATATCTTGGGGTTTGGTACTATATCTCACCCCACTAAATAATCTGGGGGTGACATTGATGATGAAGACACAAACCTAATTAAGTATCCAATCAAGACTTGTGGTGAATGACCCCCCATGGGAAGAAAATTTTAAGACAATAAAATTGTGGCAATGCATTAATTCTCTTCCCCACTAGGATATATCTCTTTTCTCATCCAAAACACTAGATAAATATATCAAACATTTGTTTAAGGGATGGATCAATAAATAGGTATAGAAGTTGCATGCATTTCCACTTCACTAATATTGTCTCTCTTATTATTCCACTCTCTCTACATTCTAACCGACCAAGGCAATCTATGGCATCAAATTCATCAATTGGTATATATGCATAAATGGTTAACACTAGTAATGTGGCATTGTAATGGATGCCACCATTACTAGGAAAGTGGGAAAAGATAGTAGATGTATAATTTCCAAGTTTAGATTCCTTGGAAAATATTCTTGTGATTATTTCCCCCAAGATGGCCAAGACAACCTCTCGGTTGGTCATAGATCTATCCATTACTCAATGTGTTGAGATTAAAGATCCAAATATTGAGAAGGAAGGAGAGATGAAAATGTTTGTTTATACCCTTAAAAAGGTTGTTTTAGATGAATCCACTCATTAAATTAATGTCCATAAACTATAATTGACTATTGAAATAATAATCAAGATATTATAATAAGAATAATTAACTCAAGAACAATTAAGAAAAATAAGTTTGAAAACTCATAGGGTATGTCAATTATGTATTGAATCCAATGGAAACTCCTTCCAACACCCAAGTTGAATATTTAACACAAGTTCCTAGAATACTCAAAGAAGTCATCTCAACCTTATTTAAATATAATACTTATGGGAAGACCCTTAAAGCCTAGGTAGAATAGTTATTTCTTGATGGTTTGAAATATTTTGATGAGATGGTGAAGCTATATGTAAATATTTATTTAGAATAATTAAAATTTTAAAAATATATAAAATGCCATTAATATGAAATAAACTTATGGAAAAATGTGTTACAAGGGGTATAATATATGGCAGGAACCATTGCAAATGTGCTCATCAAAGCATGAGTGTTTGAAAAGGAATAAAATGACCTATCATTTGATTGGTTACAATGTGTTATACACAAGATGGAAGTGTTAAATCAGGTAGTGGAACACTTTATGGATCAATCCACATTTGAAGGAGACAAGATGTTTGAGGCATGTTTCAATTTGGGGAACTTTAATTGTGATTTTCTCAACGATGATGGTTAAACACTTCATCCAATAAATGTTATAAATGAGAAACATAAGAAGTTAATTCAGAAAGAGTTGTTCAAATAAGTTACATTCAATGTATCCTCTAAATACTTAGTTAAATTCATGCCTCATTGGAGTAAATGAATTCATAGTGGAAATATATTTTAAATACTTCTCATAAAATGATGTTGATATCTAAAAAATAGATTATCTGTCTAAATGATATGGCAATTCCTAAATAGAATTAAATTACCAAGGACATCATGAAATTTATAATATTAAAGTGTATCTTCATAAAAAAATCCAAATTATCTCCTTCAATTTTAGGTCCATCTAAGGGGAAAACTTTGTAGAAGGCATTTTTACCTTATTATACTTTCAACTTTTTCTTAAAAAATTAAATTTTCTTCTATAAAAACAATAATAAAAGTGCAATGTGAATAAGACAAATATGGAATCATTCCATTCCCTCCAAATACTATAAATATAATAAATGTATATTGCACAAGGGTTTTTTGATTCTCAATTTTATTGTTTTTGAAAGTAAAGGATAAATAGACATTGTGTTCTTTCTCCCAAAGAGGAATAAAATGAAAATTTGGACTTTGTGTCTATAGTTTTCTTTATGGATGTGTGTTTTTCTAATGTTGATGCATATCCCTCCACTCTCAAGCAATACTTATTTTATTTTCAAACTAGAAAATAACTTTTATAAATCCTCATTCATGCATGACCCTTCACCTTCCTTATTTCTTATTTTTCTGTCAGAAGTTGAAAGCAATAAAACCCAATGCTCTATTCAACCTATAAATATTGTAAATAGGTTTATTTTTGTTTTTCTTATTTTCAATGAAAGGAACCTCCCCTTTGAATATAGGAGATATTTTTATTGTCCTTCATTATTAAAAAATATAATATTTGTCAAAGTACCAAATATTAAACCAATAAATCCCTCACAAGAACATCTATTGTTTCAAGGAAAAGAAGGTTGATTTATGGATCTATGCATATCATTAGGGTTCAAGGTTATAAACATAGAACAAGTAAAGAGAGTTGTAAGTGATTATATATTTGTATACACATAAATTATCATTTAAGCTAAAATAATGCACTTATGATCACCCTTTTTACACACTCAACTCATGCCTTATTCCACTACCTTTTGACTATTTTCCTTCATTTCCCATGTTAATTAACCATTCCTATAATAAAACTAATTATTTGAATAAGGTCATATTTCTCATGAAAAAAAATAAACTTATCCATGTAATATTACATACTCTTATATCAATAACTTTTGATCTTAGGACAGCAATGCACCATTTAGACAACACTCCATAATAGTGTCCAATTATACCACTCTTTTCCTCATACCAAATAATGGACAATTGTTCAATTTAAAATTCATTTAATGGGTTATCCTATAATTTGATCAAGCCTCATCTATAGGAATTCCCAAAATACCACTATAAATCCACATTTCAAACCATTTTTCATAAAATAGGCTTCCATATTAAATATCACTTTATTTCTAATTGTACATTATGGGAAAATGAGTTTTTTTCCCAATTATAAATACATTTAGCCCTAATAGCCCTGAACTAATATCTAATTACATGTATAAGGTCATAATTCACGGTTGAGGCACTTAATCATAGTATGATTGCACTAGTCTTTCACACACATGACTATAGCATGGGAAAACTACATGGAGTTTGATCCCTATTAATATATTAGTATGTATAAAATGGTCAACATAAAGGGTATTGATATCAATCACAAATTCAAATACTAACCCATTTTTACCCCATTATTCCATTTATCTTGTTATTATATTGAGCTAGTCTTACAATTTAAAGAGAAGATACACAATCATTTTCATGACAAATTGAACACTACCACATATTCAAAAGAACATAAGGGAAGATGAACTTGTCACATAAATATTAGATCACCATAATCTATAAGACATTAATGATTTCTAAGAATAATAACACCTTGCACCCCTATCTATAAACAACAATCTTACCCAAAGATCCTATAAAACCCTATTTAGATATGTAGTTAGTCAATACAGATTCTCAATCAAATTTCAATATTATATAAAATTATGCATTTCAACTTGCCTTCTATTTTTTATTTTCTTACTACTTTCCCCTTTTATCATATTTCCAAATTAGTAATTTCCAAATCAATTTGTGTCATTTATTTCATATCTATAACATTCTAATTTTATGTATCAATTTATCTTATTTAGGAAATTAATTCACTAGTTGTTTAAGATTGTATAAATCATATTGGTGAACCTGACCAAAAGTTTGTTTCATTCACATATTTATGTCATATAGTTAAAGAAATTGAGGTCAAGTTATTAACAATGAATAAGATTAAATATACAACTAATATATATATTCCAACATAAAGATTTCAAGCAAGCCAACATACAAGGTATGGCTAGATGATAATAATAATGATAAAAAATAAATAATATACATAGTTTCATAACCAACTCCACACATTGTATCATTGACTACTCTAAGGAGATAGTTTAAAAACCTACTATAAGCTCTATGTAAGGTCCTAAAAAACTATTAGAATGCATTATCATATCTCTCCCTCTAATTAAATAGGTTGATGTGAATAATATTATTCTAAAATGTTTTGACCAAAATGCCTTTTATGACTTTCATAGGGCATCAACCCACTCTACTAAGAGATGTATCAATTTGAGGCACAAGATTCAATATTTGAAGATGAAAACATCATTGATGTGGGAAAATTGATAGATAGTTAGAAAGCACAACCAAGTGAAGAAAAAGTAGTTAAATATGTATTGATAATTTTCATAAGCATAAAAATACTAAGACAATAAATAACTTGGAAGTGTAATACACATATAATTCATACCCTCCTCTTATTTCATATCATTCCTAAACATATACATTACATCATTTGAATGGCATAATTGGTACCTACTATACTTCAATGCCATTTGGGCCACTCATCACATTTTCATAGCATGAATTATTGATGATGACTTGGATTTTCACTTTTTCTTTATTTAATCTTGCATTGATTACCAACCTATTCAGAGTGTTATGGTTAATAATGGTTCTAGTGTGAATATGTGTATAGTCACACTTGTGAATCATTTTTAACACATACATTAGGATTTTATTCCCACCATAATGGTAATAAGAGGATTAAATTAATATTCAAGGATCCATTAGTGAGATTACATTATCATTATAGGTTAGTCTAGCACATGTGGTCACTAGGCTTACAATGTGGTCACTAGGCTTACAATAGTACCCCGTGCAAGGATCTTTAATATAGTATTAGGACACCCTTGGATTCATCATATTTATACACATCATTATATAATTTATATGTATTTAAAGTATATATATACCAATGAAGCAATCATAGTTCATGGTATCATGTATCAATACCCCCTACCATAGATAGATATGGGTCTTATATATCATATTTTAGTTGAGCCATATAAAAAGGTGCACCTTATATATACATAATATTTTAAAAATTTATCAATTACTAATTTTTTCTCTCTTAGAGTAATTTGGCAAGTCTCAATATCTCAAAGTGCATGCCTTAAAGGGTACACTAAGAAAGGGGTGGGTAGACCATTTTTGATTCACATGATTGTTATCCCCTATACCACCACTTGATATAAATCTAACATTTTCATAAACACTTCCTTAAGCCTTATATCCTATCTTTCACACTCTTCTAACCATTTACTACCTTCATTATCCCCTTCCTAAGCCTAAAACACTTTTTTATAGTTTACATTACATTGTTGGCCCCATTGACCCTATACTCAAATTGATAAAACATGTTAAGGGTCTATGTTTGATCTTAATATACCTAAACCAAGACCTAATTTGTTTTATTAATAAAAATATAGAGTTAATTGGGTTGACCTTATTAGTTAACTTTATAAAAGGTTTAGGGTTAGACTTAGCTATATGTACACATTCATTTCACCATTTCTTAGAGAGAACATAGTTAAATTTTAATTTAAACTTATTTACAATCCACTCTTCCACCATTATACTTGAGAATTTATAGCTTAGGGTCTACACTTGGAGAATAATCTTGTATTATGAAAACATCTTGGATTCTTTGGCCTTTCTTAGTGATCCTTACAAACCAAAACAACCTCTTGTAAGGCACCTTTCACCAATAGTGAGATTGAGTCTTAATAGGTTCATCTTCAAAGTAAGTATCTATAATTTTACTCCTCTATTTTATTAGATAGGAGTAGCATAAGTAATGTATTTTGAATATATTGGTCTCTACATGCATTAGGGTCTTACATATACATAGATTAATTAGTATTATTTTATGCATGTTTAATTTTTAATTTTATTATCCCCACTTTGTACCACAAGTTTTGATGAGAAATATAATAGATTTTAATTTAATTTTCATTTAATTTATGAATATGAAAACATAGGACCTACCTAGGGTCATTTCATGGTGTTTCTTGACTAGAGGCTTTAGAACCCTCTCTAGTTATGCTATTGTGGTAAGATGACCCTTGGTTAGTCTAGTGAATCCATCTTGGTCATGACCCTAAATATATAATCTATCCATAATCAAAAGTGTAATTAGGATTTATCTCCTCTGAGCTAGCATTGATTAATAGAAGATTTACACTTCCTTTTTCATATATTCTAGTGAACCTGACATGAATCAAACCCTTGTAGGTTTTATTTCATGCTTTCATTTTGTCATCATATTATATATTTCTATTTCTATACTACTATATCAAAATAGTTGGTATAGTTCTAACTATATGTGTGCAAGTTTAACACATATTTACTCCAAAATGACTTTGTTCTATTTGTGTGGGTCTTATCCAAATATAGGTTACTGGATCAATTTATTTATCACAATATTATTTTTAGTTCTAGATTTGCATACATAGTCAAAATAGTTGATTCTATTCACAATTAGTTTCTTTCAGAACTAGGTTTGTAAACATAGTTGAACCAGTTGACTTTGTTTACAACTTCTTTTCTGCATAGGCTTTGTAAACTCCATCGAGCTAATCGACTCTATTAGCATAATTTTTAAATCAGCATTAGAGCATCACAACATAAAATTTTGTAATATAAATGTCTTTAAGCCCATAAAGGTTCATTATTCTCTTATTTATAAATATATTTCTTTATTTTTAGTATTTTTTTCATAAGTTTTTAGTGTATAGAAATGCATCCCTATAGGCAATTAGGTTGACTTGCTCAACATAGTTTTATAACCTATCTTATATCTAGAAGACATAGTTGACCTTTTGAATATGTTCTTATAGACATTCATTATATAGAATAATAATGACCTAATCAACTCTATTCTACATTATTTGCATATAGGGTCACTTGAACTAACTATGTACTCTTCACAATCAAGGAATTAACCTCTTTTTACTAGTTATTAAATCACCTTTCCTTTTAGTTGTTTGCATATTTAGAGTCAAAAACATAGATTAAATAGGTGGTATTTTAAATTACCATTTTATTCACACTATTTTTAACTTTAGAACACATGTCCAAATCACTTTACATTCAAAAATCATTAAACATTTGTCTTCCTAAGGACTACCTACTTGGATTTCAACACCAAGGGGGAAGTTGACTTCATTTTCTAGACAACTATAAACATGTGGTTGATGGTATATATTTGAAAAGCACCTGACACCCTTATAACTATTGGATTATGATGTGAGGGGGTAGGCCCTAATACCAAGCTAGTACCATCACTAATATAGATCCCTTTCAACCTAAACATCTTGAAACTAGCCTTAAATTTCTTTAGTTCCTCATTACATATAACTCCCTATCACATTAAAAATTAAATTTAATTATAACTTAATAAAAATTAAGATGACCAATTAATTATCATTTACTTTTAAGTTATTTCTTTCTCTTTGATCATTGTATGTTGTATTGTAAAACTTGTATTAGTTAGTGTTGGTGCAAGGTTTGTGTTGTGTGTTCTAATTGCACTAGTCACATTAATCCAATTATTTATGTGATTAATTTAATTTTCTTAGATTATATTTTACACAACCTTTTTATATTTTATAAAACTATCATTTATATCAACATGGTATCTTACAGGCTACTCATACTTTCTACTTGTAGTACATAGTCGAGTGTGTCTCCTTCTCTTCCTATTCATCCCTTGTCTAAGTAATACACAGTCGCCTTATATAACTTTGTCTTCTTATTTCTTAGAATGTTCCCTATTCAATTGTACATTGTCAACTCATACAATTGTGTATTATCTTTGACCTACTTTAATTCCATCCCTTATATCACAAAGTCAACCAACTCGATTGTGTCCTCTTATTTTCATGTTCTATGATTTTTTCTCACATACTCTATTGACCCAATCAACTCTATACTTGTCCAACATTATTCAAAGTCTATCCAAATTTATCCATGTTTTTTGTTATTTTTTAATAATCTTAGATTCTTTATTCAATAATCATGAAATCTCCTTTTAGAATCTTTTTGGATAACCTAAATCCATTTAGACATTATATGGGGTACTATTTTCTTCTTATATTTACTTCCCAAGAGGATCCTCACTCTTGGATTACCTCTTCACCTCCCTCATATTTAGATTGAAACATGGTTTAAATAAATATAATAGATGAGAATGGAGGATTAGATCCTTTTCATACCTATCAAAATAATTTCTATATTCAAACATCTCACTATAATTTGGGGGGAAATTGACACAAGTCTATACAATAACCCCACTAGGAATCTACCACCTAAACCCCTCCCCCCCATCTTCTCACATGTCATTAACTATAAAACAAATGAAATAATTTTTATCACCCTATAAACCATTCACTTACCCCAATAATACTCAAATTATATGATCCTAATCAATTTTGTTGGTTTTATGCCAAGATAGGTCATTCGCATGAAAATGTAAAGGGCTTATAATTTTTTTTGTTTCTTTACTCTTGGAAATTCATTCAATCAAATGCAATGATTCAAATATATCATCAAATACCTTAATACCTCTCAAAATATATAAGCTTCCAAATCTTCTTCTTCTAATAACCCAAAGTCTTTTTTTTACATCTAATGCTAAAAAATCCAACAAAGATATTTGTGTGATTGATGTTGATTATGACCAATATTACACATTAATGATCAATAAATCCTATTTTGAGTTGATGATACACCCTTATTAATTAAAATATCCATTAATACTACCCTCATTTACAATGTATTAGTATATGAATGGTTTTGTATTAATGTGACATCTCTCTGGATCATCCAACAACATGGATATAACAAAGATCATCACAGACAAACTCATTTGGCATGTCATGGATTTGATAAAACTAATTAAAATCCACTTGGTTGTATTTATCTCCCTCTCACCATTGGACCTAATACTATACAAACTTATCTTATAGTCCTCATTTACCATTATCTTATAATATACTCTTAGGATGCCTATGGACTCATTGAATGAGGGCTATCACCTCTTTTAGTATAAAATGTATAAAAAAATTTCACAATGGTAAAATGTATAAATGGGAGGCTAATCCTAACCCATGGAGTATTCAATTGCAAAATCCCAAATCTCAATATTAGATTCCCATTATTTTGAAGATTAATAATTCTCCATTACCCAAATTCATCAATATGAATATGGATTTACATGTCACTCTTGATAATTATGATGATGAACCCAATGGATTGAAAAATACATGTAATACTACTAAGATACTTACATCTTAGAGTGACTACCTCCATCTTTATTACCTCATGATAATGCCATGCCTCTCATCAATGAGATCACCAATTTCACCCTCTATCTAATGCTAATTAATCATCTTAAATAGAAGACGACTTCATGTGTAATGATTATAGAGTGGTTAAATTATTTTAGGATCTTTCAATCATGTCTCCACATAAATTCAATGATTTAGGCATCTCACCTTCTAAAGTTCCTCATGAAGTAAAATCATGTACAATTTCTCCAACTTATGATGATAAATACACCATTGCCCAAGCTCAATAATGAGACTTAGATGTTCAACATTATCATAAAACTTTACCTCAAATATATGATTTCAACTTTGATGTTCATACCAATTCCACAAATTTTGAGTTAGCACCTGAAATTCATGTACCTCCTATTAATATATGATCCTCTCACCATCCATAATGCTAATAATAAACCAATTGAATATAATCAACCTTCCTATATAGTTCCACCTACTCCTGAGATCACCCTTGATGCTAAGGCCATAGATGTATGTCAAATACATTTTGAATATGATTTCCATATTAAAAACATTATTGATCTTGAGGTATATATGGAATATTATGGCCTTCTTCATAATTTTCCTAGTGATGAAGCCATCCTTAAATTTCTCTAGGCCGAAGAACCTCAACTTCCTTGGTAGCATCATAAACTTGAGAATTTCAAGAAAAAAACCCATCATTTTAACAAATTCATCTCTAGAATTGATCCTAAAACAAATCCTATTTCCTCCCTACCTAATGTGTAATATCATTTCAAAGATGGAAATGATATACTTATCAAGGAAACTACAATAATCAAATATGGTACCCCATCATGCCCTCGACCTATAATAGTCTCTAGAGAACTTAAACAAACTGAACATGATAACTTTAGTTTATTCTTTGATAAATATCATGAGACTTTCACTTAGTCATATGAGGACATGCCTAGAATTGATCCCAGTATCATGGTGCACAACATCATCACTTATCCCAATGTCAAACCCATGCAATAAAATAGTGGAAATTTCCCCCTGAAGTTTCCAATATATGCCATAAATAAATCATTAAACTTCTTGATTCCAAATTTATCAAACCTATGGACTATTCTGAATGGGTCTCAAACAATGTCCTTATTTGTAAAAACATCACCATGGTCATTCACATTTACATTGACTTTCATAACCTTAATATTGTTTGTCCTAAGGACAACTTACATTTACCTTCCATAAATTCCATTTTCAATTCCACTATTGGATATAAAATTTTGTCCCTCATGGATGGTTTTTTAGGCTATAATTAAATTCATATTGCTCACAAAAATCAATATAAGATAGCTTTTAACATGGAATGGGAAACTTATTGCAATGTTAAAATACCTTTTGGCCTTAAAAATGCTAGAGCTACCTATCAGTGGGATATGACCCAAAAAAATTATGATCTTAACCATAAGATTGTGGAAACCTATGTGGATGACATCAATGCCAAATCTAAAAGCCACACAACTCATCTTTCTGATCTTACTATCATCTTTGATCACCTCATAAAATATAAAGTTAGATTAAACCCATATAAATTTGTCTTTGACATCACATTTGGTAAATTGCTAAGGGTTTTAGTCTCTCTGCATAGTATTTAAGTCAATCTCGCTAGGATCAATGTTATTGTCAACATGCCTATTCTTCATTCCATTAAATATATTTGCACTTACCTTAGAAATCTTGGGGAAATAAGATGATTTATCCCTAAAATGGCTTATCACATCTATTCTATTATTTCCCTTCTTAGAAAAGGTAATGCTCTTGAATTGATGGATCCTTGTTAGAAAGCATTTGACAACATAAAAGAATAATTACTTCATACACCCACCCTTCATCCACCCTTTAATTATCATATTTTAATATTATACACTTATTACATACCCATATTAGCTTGGGAAATGTGTTTCCAATAAGATGATACCCAAAGAGATTATCCCATCTATTATATCATTTGATGTCTAATTGATTATGAAAAATATTATACTAAAGTCAAACATGATTGCCTCATTATATATTTTGTATCTGAAAAGCTTCATGATTATGTGATTTATCAAACAACTCATGTTATAATACATTCTAATCCACTCTTTCACTTATTCTCTAAATCCTTTCATATCTAAGTCACATATAAAATTTCACCTAGATGGATCAATATTCTAGAATTCCTATTGTGGAGTGAGAAAATGAGTAGGGCTCTTGTTAATTGAGTGATCCAATAGTGAAAGGATAAAAACACATACCACTTACAAATATTTTTGAAACACTTTAATCAAGATTAACATGTAATTTGATGATTTTTAGGAATCAAGTCTAAAAATAGGTCTAGAATTGTATATAAAATGACCCAGTAGGTTTCCATGGTCCAAAAGTGATTAACACAAGCCTGGAGAAGTTAGACCATCATAACACATCATGCAAGAAAGAATGGGTTATTCTAGTTGTGCATTTAATAAGTGTACTTTAGAGTCCTCTCAAAGCCAAAGGATCACATGGAGATGATGTATTTTGTGTCAAGGTCATTCCCTACAAATTTGGTGTCTTGATGTATGTTATATCTCAAGATACAAGCTTTAAAAAATAATCCAATAGTGAGAGATGTGCCTAGGGGCATTAAATAAAATCCACACAAAGTATCCATTTAAATTCAAAATATTCAAAGGATCCTAAGAGTGAATGCATTTTTTTCAAGTGTCAAAATCTCAATTGATTAGATCTTAGATCAATGACATGTAGATAATAGATCGATTTGGTGGGATCATCAATATTACCAACATGATTTAAATTATGCAAATCAAGATCAATATTGAGCTCAAGGTCAATAAGTTAAAGGAATTTTAGAAGGAACACAGGGATGCCAAGTTTTGTGATCATGGTGAATTCATAGATCATTGGTATGTATTTAATCACACAAATTCAAGATCAATGGCATGAATTAAACCATGCAAAGGAGATCAATGATGAGATGAGGTTAAGAATTCAAAGATTATATATTGTATGTGAGGTCACCACATGGTATAAAAGTAGTAACTAGATGAAGAATGGCAGTAAGATCCATAAATTAAATTTAGGGTTTTCAAGTGTCATAATTTAGGAAGCCCAAATGAAGGATTGATGGAGAAAATTCAATCAAGTTCTAGGAGGCACATGATGGTGACACATGTTCATATTTGTGATGGTCATATTTTTAAATATGATAAAAAGCATGGAAAAAATTTCCACATAGGTAGACATGTTAGATCAAAGGATTTTGTAGACTAGGTAGGAAAATGCATAAAGCTAAGATCTAGATGTAATCTAGGTTAATCTGGAACAAATACTTCAAGTTTGAATGATGCCATTAAAGCTTAGTTTGGAGCTCTTGGGGATCCATGCATGTAATGATTTATTGGCTTCCATAATGTTCAGAGGTAGAATAGGTTTATTTAAACCTAATATAGATAAAGAATGCATCTTAGCATATGTTATATCTTTAATGAAATGATGACTATATGAAAACCAATAAATGGGATTGGTTTTCATCTATAGTAGTACTATTTCTAGGGTTTAATAATAGTAGAGTTGTGTCTTATCTTTTGACATGGTCATATAATTGATAAACAGGTACCTATAGCCACTTAAAGTAGACATAGTCATGACTCATCTAGGTCCATAGATATGATAATTTTATCTTTATGACAAATTCAAGTGGAGGATGGTGTAGAAATACAAGAGAGGGATCTGGTAGTTAGAGAGTGCAAGTAGAACATTTAGTGAATTTTTAGATTCCTTAAAGACTATTCTTTCTTAGAGAACCATGGCACCATCATCCTTAACAACAAAATTTCTCTTCTAGTATGTTTATCAACCAATGAGAGGGATAGAAGGCTATTGGTACAAATAAATTTTAATTTGTCAACGGAGGATGCATCCTGATTTGATCAAAATATGGTTGAGAATCCATTGAAGGGTTATGTTAGTTCATTAATTAGTTTGGGATTGTGTACTCCTACTCTCTCCCCCTTTTCTTCCCCAATTATAATATATACTCATTGAGACTCTTGAATAGAAAGAGACTCTAATTTGACAAGGGAAGACCCTAACAAAAATTTTAAGAACTACCTCTTGATGCAATAATATGATTTTTTACCTATCTCTTGTCTTTAACTAGTGTATAGTAAGATTTGGCATGATGGCTTTGTGAAGGAGATTCTTCCATATCCATTATCCTTTTTTCTTGCCTCTTTAAAGATGTTTTAAATCTATTTTTAGGTATTAAATTGTGTTATTTCTATCATTAATGGTTGTTTGGTGTGAATATTATAATTCCTCTTTGCTTCCTTGATTTCTTGGTGACCCTAGTTCATGAAATAGTTATGTAAATTTTCTAGTTTTTAAGATTGTGTGAGAAAAATTTATCTTATGTTAATCTAGTGTTGGTTTCAAGCTTATGTCAGTGTCTCATTTAGATTTGGTGCATCACCATATAGCTCTCTTAGTAACCCCTTTTCCCCCTTTTATAACCCTTTTCCAAGTATAAACATTAGTCTAGGTGATCCATCAAGAGGAAGCCAACATTATCTGAAGGTTCAACCTCACCACAGGATACCCACAACCTAAGGTTGTTCCCATTTTGAATCATAGTTGGAGAGATCCTAAAGAACCCTCTCCAAGGGTGAAAACTAATGATACAAATCTACTAATAGGTTAATGATGATTATTAATGAAAAATTAAAATTAATTTTTTTATCATAAAATAGATACTAACCTTGCCAAAAACATTACTTTTTTTACCATGAATCCCATCCCTAGAGATAAAAAATCTATTGTTGATTCACTTTATTATTTATCTTCTCTATTTCATCTACACCAAGTTCTTACTGCTTCTACCTTTCTTATTCAAATAATAAATTTCACATATTCCATTCAACCACAAGATTCACTTATCTATCATATTGAGGCTATCAACATTCAAAAAATCCCTTGGTATAAAGACATCATTCAATTCCTTGAGCATCAAACCTATCCTCTGAACATGGATTCTTGTGAAAAGACTCAAATTCACAAACAAGATTTCTAATATGTATTTCAGTATAACATCCTTTATTATCATAATGTTGAAGGTACCTTGATCCATTGAGTAATGAAATAAAAGGTTCCTCATTTCCTTAAACAAGCATATTTGGGAATTTACGATGGTTAATATAACATACATGGTACAACATGTAAATGACTACCTATGGGATACTTTTGGCCTACTCTTGAAAAGTATGCTATCAAGTTCACTCAAAAGTGTAGTTCATGATGATTTTAGTCTTTCATCACCAACTTATCTCTAAAATGTGGACTCCCCTTGCCATTATCAATGTGGGGATTAGATCTTATAGGAAAACTACCTAGATCATAGGATGGGCATGTCTTTATCATCATAGCTACTGAATATTTTACCAAATGGGTCCAAGACATGCCTCTCATCAATGTCATTAGAACCACTATTTATAAATTCATCTTCAACCAAATAATTTTTCATTTCAAATTTCCCCATAGTATGGTTTCTGATAATTGTAGTAATTTCAAAAATAAAGATGTGAAATAATTCTATGCTAAATTCAAAATCTCTAAAAAAAAATTTAACCTTACATCCATAATGTAATGGCCAAGCTGAGGCCACTAAAAAAATACTAAAAATAAATCTCCAAAATATAATCCATGAAACTCACAAAGATTGGCATCTTCATTTATATCCCACTCTTTGGACCTATCACACTTGCATATGCATCGCTACTAGGGTAACTCTATTCTCTCTAATCTATGGTTCCAAATCTATCCTCCCATTATAAGTTGATATTCCCTCTCTCCTATATCCCTTCATAGTATCAATTATTAATTACATTAATATCACATTCATTCTCTTGATATTCTTGATGAATACCATCTCTCTGGTCTACAACACAATCGCCAATATAAGGCTCATATCACCAAACAACACAATAAAAGGGTTAAAGTCTATAAATTAAATGTTGGTGATCTTGTATTTAAATTATATTACACCCATGATAAAGAGGGAAAATATGCCCAAAAATGATGGGGTGCTTATTTATTAAAATACATACTTGGTCATAGCATGTATCACCTTCAAATTAATGAAGGCCATAGTTTCAAACAACCCACCAATGCACAATTTTTAACATACTTTACTTAGATATTTACCTTCTTATCATTATTTATGTATGATATCCTAATAACACTTTTTTAGGATATCTACATGGTTTTCACCCTCTATAGTAATTTGTCTTTCCACAAACCTTGACTCCTTCTCTTAGTGCTATGGTTTCCTTTTTTTCTAATGAGTTGAATTATAAAACCATGGATAAGACCTATTCTTCCTCATGATTTTTTTTATCTTATTTTTTATTTACTTTCCAATACATTTTAAACCTCTTGGGTTTTTATTTTGTGAGTTGTATTATAAGACCATGGATCAGACTATGCCTTCCTCATAAATACCATCTTTCTCATCTTTATTCTTCCCATGATTTTTCAACCCTCTTGGGTTTATGTTTTATGATTTGTAGTGTAATACCATGGATATGACTAGGCCCTCCTCATAAAATTACTATCTTTAATTAATTCATTGTTTTGTTTCTAGAATGTCAAGAAATGGTTACAAGCTTATGATACTTTATTCTAAGCTTTAGTTTTTATTTATTTTGTATATACAACCTATAAAACAAAATATGTTAACATGTTTCCCTATAATTTCCAACATTATTATGATAAATAATCACACTTATTTGTCATTGTATCCCTTTTTCACCTTTGTCACATTTTTTTCAATTTTAAATAATTTAAATTGTTTCATGTTTCATTCCTCTCGATTTCCTTTCTTTTCTTTCCACTTTGGATAAAATAAGGTCAAATTCAAGATAAATTTTTTATTGCACATAATTTACCAACAATCTTAGACACCATCCTCTCTAAATTATCTTTCTTAGCAACCAAGTCCAAAGTTTTTAGATGATAATCATCTTTATCACCCAAGTTTGGTTTTTTAAATCCATGTGGAGGAGAAATAGAAAAAGAATTCAAAAGTTAAAATACAAATCATTTGAAATAAAATAAAAATCATTTTAAATAGAAGGAAATGATATAAAAGGCAACATATAAATTCAAAACTCAAAATCACACCAACATACATGATTAATAACACATATCCTATCTCTAATTGAATCTCAAACTCCAAATTTAGCCTCACCATAGAGTTAAAGTCCATTGGGTGCAGTAGGCTAGTAGGTTGGGATAAGATATTTCAAAATATAGGCTATTAGATTGGGATAAGACATTTCAAAATAATCTATGGTGCTACCTGATTTCTCATGTAAGCACCCAATCTTTATAGTAGATCAACAACTCCATAAGGGATCTTGAGGAATGGGGAACACATTGTGGGAAGGTAGGTCTATTTTAATTTCCATGCATACATACTTTATGGGATGATATTCATACTTCATTTTTTGACCCAATATTTGTTTGGCTAGGAGAAGTTATTCAAAGTTCTTAATGTTGAAAGTCCTCTTGTTTTGACAAACCTAATTTGAGTGTCTTGACTTTGATAAAGAGTTTCTCTACCTTTATTTTCCCTTCACTTTCCCATCCACCCATTTCATTTTCCTCCTTGAGAGACAAGTGTAATTATAATTTTTTTCCCCACTTATGTATTTCCTCATCTTCACATATCAAAAACATGATAGTAATATTTTGTTTCAATTTTATCTATCCTTAGAACAAATAAATATGCTTGAATAACTATGGATTAATTTATTTACACATTTGATTTACATTTATATAATTACTTTGGTTTCTTATACTATTATTCATTTTTTTACCTCATTTTTTTCAAACAACTACATCCATTTTTATTTTTATTTAATTTTTCCATTATTGAGTAAGGTTGTCCCATTACTTCTTACTCATCAATGTTATTTTACCATTTTTTTATCAATATTTATTTAATTAAGGATTATTATTATTGATTTCACATTGATGTTTGATTAACATTTTTGACATTTACCCTTGGTTTGACTTGGTTTTTTTCCTCCCTTACTTAAGGTTTACTTATTTGATTTTTTCATTCATTTAGTATCCTTGGCTTTTTGGTTACCTAATTTACTCCAAAAAATTGACTTGGTATATGGTCTTAACTTAGTATTTGTCATCTCATCTTCCCAAATTTCCATGTATATCTCACCCACACTACATAAATTATCTTAGCTTTCCTAAATTTGTTTATTTTTTCTCTTTACATGTCTATCCTTGGGTTTGTCCAAAGCAATTTATGCACCCTCCATGATCAACACTAAAAACATAATAGGCAAGCATCTACTAATAAAGGTAATTCAAGGCACACATACATTACTTTTATTTTTACATATTCCCTTTTCAATCATTTACTTTTAGTTATTTTATGTTTTAGAATATTGTAATTTATTTAGCTTCAATATTGTGTATTTTTATGTTCTTTTTTTCAAGCACTATCCCTTGTTACACCTAAGTGACACGTGATGAAATTAGAGTGGGGAATATGTATAAACATAATATTTTAAACTTTTATCAATTATTGATGCTTTATCTCTTGCATAAACCTTTTGAGTCTCAATATATTTGAGTACATGCCTTAAAGGATGCACTAGGAAAGGGGTGGGTAAACCATTGGTATTTTATAGGATTATTGTCCCCTACAAAAATACTTAATATCAATCTAACCTTATCCTAAACACTTCCCTAGGCCTTATCTCCTCTATTGCACACTCTTCTAGCCATTTATTACTTTCATTAGCCCTTTTCTAAGTTTAAAGTTTTTTTTTATGGTTTACATTATATTATCAACCCCATTGACCCTATACTTAAATTGATACAACATGTTAAGGGTCTAGGTTGGCTCTTGTCTGACCTAGACTAAGATCTAATTTTTTTTTATCAATAATGATATAGAGTAAATTAGGCCAACCCTATCATCTAAACTTTTAGAAATATTTTAGGTTATATTTATCTATATAAACACATTCATTTTTCTATTTCTTAGAGAGAACAAAGTTAATTATTCATTTGTACTTCTTTACAATCTACTCTTCTACTATTCTAGTTTAGGAGTTATAGCTTAGGGTCTACACTTGGAGAATAATCTTGTCATGTGGAAAAGTCTTATATGATTTAGCCTTTCTTAGTGATCCTTACAAACCATAAAAAAACTCTTGAAAAACACCTTTGGCCAAGGGAGAGATTGAGTCTTGATGGGTTCATCTTCAAGGTAAGTATCTCTAAATATACCCCTCTATTTTAGTAGATATAGGTATCATAAGTAATGGGTTTTGAATATATTGATCTCTCCACGCATTAGGGTATTACTTATACATAACTCAATTAGGATTATATTATGTATGTTTGATTTTTATGTTTGTTACCCCCACTTTGTGCCACAAGCTTTGGTGAGCACTAGATTATATTTTACTTTACTTGTGATTTAATTTGTGAATATGAAAATGTAGGACCAAGATAGGGTTATTACATGGTGTTTCTTGACTAGAGACTTTGTAACCCTCTCTAGTGATGTTATTATGGTAAGATATCCCTTGGTTAGGTCTAGAATATCCATCTTGGTCATGACCCTAAATATCTAATGTAGCAAAAAATGGAAGTGTAAGTAGGATTTATCTTCTCTGATCTATGATTAATTAATAGGTAAGTTAAATTTACCTTTCCATACACAACCTACTAATATATTTATAAATTAGTTACCTAGTAAATATTTTTCATAAATTCTAGAAAGCGCCTCTCTACTCCTACATGTCCCAAATTGATAGTATAGGGAACTAAGGGTATTTCACATAAATTACCAAAAAAGTATTCATACACTTAAATATGGATTTCCAAAATCCCTAGATTTCATCATGCACTAAAATAGTCACATTATGTTACATATCATCACTATGATAGTGACACCTACAGTGTAGAGATAAATTAGTATTTAGATTACGAATTCATCTCAGTTTAGTCACATCAGTATGTAACTTTCCAGTCATGAAAGGTCATTATTCTTATCCTAGACACATGAACCATTTAATCTAAGAAACTTATAAGAATCATTAGTTATTTATTTCTTTATGTTCAATTTCTTTAGTTTATATATGTAAAAATACAAAAAAAAGTAAAATATTCCATAAAATTATAAAATCAAGACCTATGTATGCTTATGTTTTAGATCATTTTCATCAGTTAAATTGTGAAAAAATATTCATTATTTTTTCTATGAAATTTCATATCATACATGATTCAAAAGTGTACATGAGTGAATGAAAATCATACATGTTTCCATTTATAAAATGAAATGTAATTTATTTTTGTCTTAGAATTAGAAACTATAAACTATAAAAAAGTGATCTATTCATATAGGAGTGCACATGTTGTTGTCCTATTCCATTGTCTTGGTCCTAATGAGCATCAACTATCTATTCTTTGATCCAAATAAGATAGGTGCCTCTCCAAGCTTGGATAAACATCAAAAAGATCATTAGGGGAATATTATACACAATTTTTATCCTTCTTTGGCTATCCTTTATTGTTTATACCTGATTTATTTACTTTGCATAAAATCTATCAATATTTATCACTATCACATTGATATCTTATTGGTTACCTAAGTTAATAAATACACTAGTGTTACAAATGGCTTATGTTGATCAATTACAAGTATTCATGCATGATTTCCATGTTTAGTTTACCAATTCATGTATCATGTGTATTATTAGTTTTGGATTGTGGACATTTGGGCATGTCTTTATGTTTAGCTCAAAACCTTTATTACATGATTCTATGTGTGTGAGTGACATGTGAACATGTACCTTATATGTGGTACCTTGGATTTATCTTATGTTTTTTTCATGTAATATTTGTTTATGTGAATCATGGCCATTGTCCATGACATTTATTTTCTTAGTTTGATCATTTTTCAATTCCAAGATATATATCAAGCATCTTCCCATAAATTAAATGCCATGATAGATATATATTTAACCATAAAATGGTTATATATTGGGGTTATTTATAAATTAAATGGGACATATAAATTAAAATTCAAAGGGTGATACTCAAATCTATAATAATCCAATTAGATGATAAACTCATATAAACATATACTTAATTTATTAAACTGAGATAGGCTAAAAATAGTAAATACAAATATGTTGGATATGGAAATTAGAAAAAAGTAATGTACTTGTTTGGTTCTGTTGTTAATGGTATTGGATATATAAAAATTAGAAATTAGATTAGAAGATGATTCTAGAATAGTCACCAAATTCTAGAATGAGTGCCTTGATAGCCTTATAATCTTACAACAGACTGGGATGGTTGAATCATTTCTAGTTTTTGGGTTTGATATAGGTGTCCTCTATTAAATACTTATTTAAATATAATTAACCACCTATATTCTTTTGATTTTTTCATCACCTTAACTCTGGTGCATTCATATCTCAGTTTTGGACTGTCACTCCTCATGAATTTTTAAAACCCTTATTTTTCATCTTCGTAGTGACCTTAGGTAAAAATGGGTTAGTGGGTGCATAGTGTTGAGCTAACCCGAAATACCCCTTTGTAAATGAGAACTACCTAAATTTACAATACACTAAAGAGGCCCTCAGACTAATGTATTTAAGCCATACGTGTTGGATTGTACTTAAATCATGTAATATATGATAAATAAGTACAATAGTGACCTAGATTATAACTTGGGGAAAGTAGATATTGGGCTATTAAATCAGTAATTCAGACCTATGTTTATGCTATACTTGTGACTGATATAGAAAAAGTATAAAATAGGGAAGTTTTTCTTACTCAAGTGCTTAATTGAATGCCTTTTGTAAGTTGCCTAGTGAGTAGGTAAGAAGTTTCTAGGTGTGGAATGCATGAGGGTTGATATTATATTTATATCAATCCCTTTGGATAACTAACTCACATTAAATAAATTATACCAAGAATTAGGATTCATTTCATTTAAAAATTAGATGAGTTTAGGTAATTAGACACTTGCATCAGAGTAAGACACTAGCATTGATGTTGGTGTCTATCCCAGATGCTAGTGTCTAGGGAATAAGAAAGCAATAATAGATTTAGAATTTTTAGAGGTGGAAGATATGTAGTTTTTAATAAATTTGTGAGAAATAGAAGGTTGGTTAATTAGCATAATATTATTTGAATCAAGATATAGCCCAAAGGGAATAAGAAAGAGTAGATGCAAGATTTATGAAAGTGAGAAAGGTCCAAAATTAAGAAGAATAATGAAGGTCTAATTTTTCTAAGTGTATAAAAATGAGGTGATATATAATCTATAAATAGTGTCTACATTTCCCCCCAATTTAATTTAGTAATGAAATTTTTAGTTAAAAGGAAAATAATGTGTACTTGGCTATGTATAATAAACCTTGTCTTTGTGTGAGCCTAACTTGAGTGATTTTTTGATGACTAAACTACAACCAAGATCATGTTACAATGTATAATTAGTGAATATAATATATAATTTGAAAATATTTTTAATATTTAAATTGAAATAGAAAGGTTTAGGAGTGTATCTATGTATTGATGTAACTGCATTGCCTATTAACAAGTTGATTTTAAAGATGTTTCATTGTAAGGGTTTGAAACTAAGATTAACAAAAATCTATATACATTTGGAAAGTGTATCTAAGGAGATAAAGAGATATACATTTAAATTAATATTCCCCTAACTATGGTAAAAGGTGAGTTTCCACCCATATGTTTAGATTAGCTCAACTATGAAACCCAATGATACTTATAACATAGTGAGGTTGGATGATACATTCTAGTCAAACTTGAAATTTTGGCTAGATTAAGTGATTTAATCACCTCAACCATACCAAAATTAAACCAACTACTATAATATATTGGATCAATATAGTGAATAAAATCACATCCTTGTGGATGATGACAATACCTAAGAATTTTTTTGAAATCAAAAACTAATTTTGATTTTTCAATATTAGGTACACATTTCATATCATATGCACCTTAGATATATATCATGTTGAAACTATGTATAAAAATGTTACCAATGTATATAATTCTACCACAACTAGGAATTTGAATTATATAATTATATGTTTTAAAAAATTCATAAACTATGTAAGTGTGGAGAACATGCTTCTAAAGAATTTCCCCACTATGTGTGGAGAAATCTAGAAATTTGAATAAGTACCAATGTGGAGGACATGTTTATAAATCATGCCCCCATTATAATTTGGCTGTGTCAAATACTAAATAAGTGTGGATATAATTCTTATAAATCATTCCCCCACTAAATCTAAGACCTATGATTGTGTGAAAGCCATGCCTATATGACATGCCCCCACTAAATCTAAAAAACTATACATGTACAAAATATTGAATAATATACCTCTATAAACTATGCCAAATGTAAATACCATACCTCTATGACATTAACCCATTTATATTACCCCACTTTAAGGTTAGGGAATAATAAAAATGGTTAGTTACCTCACCTCAAAAGGATAAGACAACTGTATAATTTGTAAATGGAACCATATAGCATATATAAGGAACATATTTAGGTAGATGTAGCATTGAAGCACATAGAAAAATGAGATCACATGAAGGCCTAAGATTCATGATAAATATCATGGAAACATATATATCCTAATATTAAAAGCTCAATAATAAAATCAAGCACACACAAAAGAACACTCAAAATCAAATTAAAAGGCAATGGTCCAATGAGACTAAAAATAATGGGCATATTCAAATGCCACTTAATAAAAGGGACATGACTTAGCCAAATGTCCATAATTCATAGATGAAATATTAAAATGTCCATACAATAAGAAATGTCAAATAAATCACACATACGTATAGGGGACATCAATAAGAGAGCATATTCAAATGCTCAAACAAGCAAGATAATAACAATGCAAGACACTGAAGGAAGTACATAAAGGAAAGCATAAGCAACCAACATAAACATGCCATATTATCCCATGGATCAAATGTGTTAACAAAAAATTTCAAATACATAGCATATCAAGTTCCCTATGTAAGATATAATCATGGATAAAGGCATGTATAAGTATGTATATGAGTTTAAAACGTGATATTGTAGATTGACCATATAATGATAGCCTATGAGTATCATTATCATATATGTGGATGTCTCCAATGTCCATATGACATGAGTTAAAGAAAGGGAAAACATCTAAAATATAAATATATTATGCATTTTTATATCATTTAATCATGCTCAAGTAGAATATTGACACACATGTATGTAAAAATAATTGATATGCCATCCACTAACATGAAACTAACACATAAATGCTAAGGAGGTAATATAATATGTAAGTGACAAAAGGGCTTTTGAATTTTTGAATGTTTTTTATTTTTTGGTATTTTTGGAATATTTAAATAGATTACCTTATGATCTCATCCATTAGATGGTCATAGGCTTCTTCCCCTCTCAGTGCCTGACAATCTCAAGTTGGATCTTTTAAATTATTTTCATCATGATTGGATAAGTTGAAAAGTACATTATTTTTTATTGCTCATTCTTTACATGTGTATTATAAGAAGAAATTATATAATTTTAGATATGTATTAATTTGCGTTCATGAGGGAATGCAATAACTTGCTGATTTGGATTATTTTTTACTTCCATTTGGCATGGCCAAAGAGTTCATTATGTAGATGCATATGGATATATAGTAAGTATAACCCAAATTCATTTTCTAATTAATTTATTACCATAATAAATTGGTATTATTATGTTTACTAAGGATAATTTCCAGCCTCCTTTATTTTTAAAATTTTTTAGATCAAATCCCATTTGTTGTAAACATCTTACATTACAATTAGTATTAACTTGTATAGGATTAATATGGTTATTCCAAAAATAATAATCACCCATTAATAAGGTAATTTTTAAATATTTCTGGTGTGGATTCTTTTTTTTTGTTAAATTTTGGACTCTTTCATAGGACATGGACCTTGGATTGGCCCCATGTTAAGTAAAATTTGCAAATTTATCCTATAAATATTAGGGATACCACAATTTTGTTCATAATGTTAATTTGGTAATTTATCTCCCTCCTTTGTGTGAGGCATAAAGCTTTGATTCTTAAAACAGGATATGTTAAGCTCCTTTGTATGATTAATGATGAATGAAAAATATGTATGCACATCTATATATAAATGTGTAAATGACTCATATTATTTATGCATTTCTCTTTCTTTTACTTATGAAAGAAGCCCTTGACTAAAAATAAAATACAATTCAAAATATGAGTTTTTAAATGTTGGTTCATATGATTTAATATGGAACCAAATAGTATAATCTTTAAGGGATTCATCATCATGTTATTTGAAATTGTTTAAATAATTTAATGTAATTTTTGGCACCTTATGGATATTGAAATACATGAAAAACATATATTGAAATTGTGAAAAAATGGTTAAGGAACCTTTTGGTAGGCTATAGAACCAATTTTCTTCCTCATATAAAATTATCATATGGAATACTTTTAACAATAGTTTTTCATCTTGTTCCCATTAACCAAAATAGTGTATATAGTTAATCATGTGGTTGAATGGGTCTTTGTTGCCCAAAAAGAGAGGTAAATCAAATAATTCAAAATCTTATAGATAATGATATGCAATTATACATTGTTAAAGAGTTTGATTGTTAAATGAAGTCACATTTTCATTGGTATTATGGAAATTCATTTTCATTTGAAGTATAGAAACCTAATTTTTAAGATCCTAATAGTTGTCATCATAGAAATAAGATATTTTATGGGAACAATGGTGTTTTTCAAAAGTGTTACCATTGGTTCCAACCCACCACCTTTTTTGAATCAAGGCATATGATTATCATCATCCTCATGGATAAGAAGTGCAATTTATTTATCACTAAATTTAGGATATGTCAGTAATGGTATCGGATCTTTGAATTTTGGTACTTTTGATATATCATTTAAATAACTTTGACCATTAGAAAATTTTGATGCATTAACTTGTGAAATAGTCATTATTTCCTTATGTATTTATCATAAATTTTGACAGAAATATGGAGGAGCATCGTAGTCATATGAAACCATTATTTTTGTATAATGTGCATGAAGGGCTTGATTAGATGACTTACGTTGTTGCTGACTCCTATTTTTTTCTAAAAATCCTAAGCATTATTGATATTTATTATTTTTAAGAGGTACAAGATGGGTTATGCATTACTTATGTTTGCCCAATACTTGGGATTTATATCAATATTTTATAAAATATCAAAGACCAAAATCATATGATGATGGTGTAGGAAATATGGGTAAAGGCTCTTTATATTCATTAAAATGGGTCAAATCATCTCTTTAAATGGTGAGAGCACAAACCTAATTATGGGGATGGTAGCTAACACCATTAAAATATTTGATATTTGAATATTTATCACTTGTAATAATACAAGAGTATTCAACTTTCACCCCTTACTTAATATAGAGTTGGAGATTTTCATAATAATAGTCATCAAAGCTATTAATATCATCCATGATGAGAGAGTTAAAGAACACAAGGATTAGGACAAAGTAGGAAAGAAACATCCAAAATGGTACACTTAGGTAATAATGATGTTCAAAGATTAGGTTCACCAAATTTTAAACCCTAAAATGGTTATATATTGGATTTATCTATAAATTAAAGGGGATATAAAAATGACACTGCATAAGGGTGATAATCAAATCTATAGTAGGCCAATTAAATGATAAACCTAGATAAACATATACTATATTTATTAAACTGAGATAGGATAAAAATAATAAGTAAAACTATGATAGATATGGAAATGAAAAATAATTAATGCACTTAGTTGGTTTTAATGTTGATGCACTTCTTAATCTAGAACAAGTAGAAAGTAGACTAGAAGATGATTCTAAAATAGTCACCAAATTCTAGATTAAGTGCCTCTATAACCTAGGACACTTATGCCTATTTGGTATTATTTCATCAATTCTAGTGTTTGGTTTCAATATATGTTTCCTATACTAAATACCTATTGAAACAAGATGTAACCATTTTGATGCTTCTATGTTTCTCATCACCTTTACTTTGGTGTATTCAAATTTCTGTCATAAACTATTATTCCCCATGATTTTTTAATATGAAATATATCTATATATTAACAATATATATAGTATATAAATAATTAACAAAAAAATGTGGCATGGGAGCATGCCTCAATGTTAGACTAGGCAAAGCTTAGGAACAAGAAACAACAGAAATAAAAACAACACTAGGCCCCACCTAGGAACAAGTAATCAAAACATCATAAAAGAGAACATTAAGCTACTATATCAAGGCCATAAGTTGGAGGATATATATCATATATACCCCAAACCAATCTTGTAAATTCATCACCATATGGAATTAGCTCCTAATAGTAAGCCTAATTAGTGTCCTTATTATCTTCTTATGGGTAAGTAGGAGAAATGGATAGAGAGAGTCTAGGGAGCTTGTCCATCATGTATGTCTGACTTCCAAGTGGCACCCCCAAATAATATGGACATAGAGGATGAGTAAGATCACCCCAAACATCGTACCCAATAAGGGAAGGAGGTGGGGTTTGCCACTGTCACTACTTCCTAGGAGGGGACATGTATTGATCCATAGTGTCACTTTGAGAGAAACAACAAGACTAGCTATTTTGATGCCCACCTTGAGGTAGAATGGAAATTATTTATTCAATTATATTATCCTTAGGAGGAGAATGAGGAATATTCACCATATCATAATGAACATCTCCCTAATGAGTGAGAAGGTCCTAGAGATGGCCAAGCTCAATGGTAGCTTTATTTTCCTACACTTGTATCTACAAAATAACATTAGAGATAATAGAGGATTTGTTGAGAGCATAAAAATTACAATCTAAAGAAGCATTTTCAAACATTGCATTTTTTATTTCATTCCATAACCAAAAACTAATCTCCACTCTAAAAGTATGCCATACTTGGGAATATTTAAATGGTAAGGTGGGTTTATCTCCAAGAAGGATATGCTTTCATTGAAAAAACTCAGTCTAGAAAGGCTTGAAAAGGTTATAAATCCTTGTCCAAACCCTTTGAGATTTTGATCAATGCCAAAAAATATGGGGGATAGTTTTCAAGTATCCACAAAAAGGGCATATGGTAAGGTAAAGTCCTAAATGCACAAGCCTTTTACCTATAAGTATACCCTAATATATAATACACAAAGCAAAATGTTCTAGCTTAGGCTTTAAGAAAGCCTCCTAGAGAGTATGAAAATGGAAAAACTAGGTGAAAATAGATTATTCCAAACCCTAGAGAGAGTTAAGCTTATCCACCATAGGCATGTGTGGAGTAAGCTACCCATAATCAAGCTAGGGGTGTAATTATGAAATAGAGTTTAAACATACCAATTCTAGTCCTTCCACCAAGGATGAGTAGGCTGAACATAAATTTTAGGAAGCATTGAAGGTGGAACAATGTTAAGGATTTCTTGGTAAGATTTTCTATTAGGATTTGCTAATTGTAATTTAGTTTTCACCTCTTCCTAGGATATCCAAGAGTGAGACTAATTATAAAAGATATCTTGGATAGTATGAATGCCTCTATAAAATATTGTGATAGCATTAATCCAAGGAAATTTGACTAGAGGGACTTCATTTGAATTGATAACAAGAGACTAACATAGTGAGTGTGAGTTAATAGACAACCCATATCAAAATCCTAAGCCATTCCATAGAAGACATGGTTTGATCCTTTCTCATGCTTTCTAGATAATCTTTGCCATAAAGGACCTTGTAATTTGAATAAAATAATACCTTCTAAACTTCCTTATCATCAATGGCCCATGCAATCCATTTGACACATAAGATAGTTCCTTGATGAGCTATGGAAATGAGCCCCATACTTTTGACATCTTGCATGAGGTAGTAATATTGCCAAGCGACACTATAGAATCTATGGCCATGTGAATAATTGGCCCAAAGGAAATCCTTAAGAAGTTTTTCAATTTTGTGATAAGAATTATTGGAAGGCACCTAATATGATTAGTAGTAAACATGGGTGGTCACAAGCCATTTTGAGTAGATTTGGAATTTATCTACTAATGATAAGGGCTTAGTAACCTAATATTCCAACTTCTTTGTTACTCTATTAGCAACATATTTCCAAAACATGGGTGGATAGGCATCAAAAGCAAAAGGAATGCCAATAGACTTGAATATTTCATCATATTGGATCTAGGCCCACCCATACTTGGCATCCCATGCTAGTTGGGGGAGATATGTCTACCTATAGTAACTAATTTTTTTCCATTGGATGATTGAGCTAGAGGCAAGGTAGAAGGTGTGTCTCCACATTGCCCTTTTCTTCAATAATAGTAAGGAAAGAATCATCAATAAAGTGGCCATTCATAAGTTGCATATCTTTTTAAGGATTTTTATCTAGAGGGAGATAGATTCCTTTAATAAGGCCCCTATCTTGGACATTTCTAATAAGATATCCAAAACCCTAAGCTGTAAGCACATACAAGGAAGGTGTCAAAGGTCACCCTTGACTAATAGATATAAATAAACCAAATTGTACATGATTGAATCCATTAATAAATAGGATGGTTGAGGCATATAAAAGAATAATTTGGATGGTTTGAATGAAAGTGGGCCCAAAACCCGAGTCTTTAAACATGGATAACATGAAAGTCCACTTAATACAATCATAAGATTTTTTAAAGTTAATTTATATGAACATAGCTTGTTGCTTAGATCTTCTATCCTAGTCCATTTTTTCCCAAAATATAATGATATTATCTAATATATATCTATTTTTGATGAATCATGTTATCTCAAGGCAAATGATGTGTGACAATAGATTGCATAACCAGAGCATTAGAGCTTTAACAACTGTCTTGTAGGAAATATTGAGGAGGGTGATCATTTATCAATTATAGATCAATTTGAGATCCCCTTATTTAGGTATAAATTTAATGTTTCCTTTATTTATATTCTTTCCTAGAGAATGTGTGTAAAAGGCCTATTGATAAACATGGTATAAATCAACACCCACAAGATCCCATAGCGTTTTATAGAATTAAAAGGGGAAACCATCAATGCTTGGATCTTTTTCATTTACCATATGAGCCACTACCTCATGCAAATCATCCATAGTGAGGAGCCTATCACAGGACACTTGTTGAATGAGATTGATTTTGCAAGGCACCACTATGAGATACTATTGAAGGACTATGTCACACTCTATAAAGGACACTTGAGATCTGAACACTTGTTGATAATGGATGATAAAATCTTGAATAATATATGATGTCTCTAATATTTTCCTTCCAATATCAGAGATAGCATAAATTTGTTGCTTCAAGTTTTTAGCTTGAAACATTTGAAAAAATTATTTGGAGGCTGTGTCCTCTATCCTAAGCTAGTGAATTATGGCTTTGATTTGAGCTTCTTGAGCATTATAATTATCTAAAATATAGATGTGATGTCGTAAAGAAAAGAATATGACATACAAGATCTCATTAAAGGGATATTTTTATAGTGCTAAATCCACATGGCTAAGCTCTAAAGAAGTAGCAAAATAAGAGTGTCATTGAATTTTAGCAAGTTACTGGTCATAGATTCTTAGAAAGAGAAAGGTAGTTCTGATGGTGTCATCCCACCAAATAATCTATCTAGAATATTGGGATGGAGGGGGATCGATATTCTAGACTCTACAAATGTGTGCCACTATGGGCCCATGCTTGAGTAGGGAGGTATTAATAAAAAAAAAAATTATGGACCTTGGGTTACATGAATTTCCATGTCACTCAAAAGTTATTGGAGGAGTGATTAGAAGGCCTAAAATCTGGTAGCACCTACACTAGAGGAGAGAAACCATCATCAAAGGAAAAATATAGTTGGGTGGACATCATCCCTCTATCAAGATACTTCAGAATCCAAGTGGGTCCCTCCCTAAGATTGATCCAAGTGTACCACACTCTATCTATATGCTAGTAGAATAAATTAGGGTCATAAAATCCCCATTTAGTTTACATATATTACCATGCCTCCCTTTCTCCAACTTCCCAATGCATTGGTAGATGGTGCACTTTTGTCTTTAGGAGACATCACCATATTAAAGTCCCCACATATGACCTAATGAGCATTAGGGATATCACCTACACTCCATCACCATAAATGATTATGCTCAATGGTGTCATTTGATGCATAAATATTAATAAATCCAAAGGAATGGCTTTCAATGCTAAAAAGGGTCCAAACTAACTAGTTGGTGGGGTCCATGCTAGATTGCACTAAGTGCAAATACCACCTAGGAGAGACAAATGTGATCACCCCTCCATGTCATTCATCTTGATTACTATATAAAATAATACTATTATGTTAGATAGAGTTATTAACCACCATCAATAAAAAATCCACCACCTTCACTTCTTGTAGATAAAGAATGTCCATCTTGGGAAACTTTCTTCTCAAATCATGTAAAACAAACTTGTGTTTTGGGTCTATAATACCTCAAATATTACATGAAAATCAATTCATAGGTGATGGGTGTCAAGAGACATATCCTCAGAGTCTAGGCTTTTTAAGGCATCATAATGATTTTGTATAAAATTCCCACTATTGGCATTTAAAAAATCATTAAATTTTTTCCTCATAGTAGGATCAACCTGATACTCTCCTTCTTATGACTCTTCATTCCTCCTACGAGGTCTACAATAGAATTTGGGTGCATCCTATTGAGTAGGAATTAGTAGAGAGGTTGGATGTCAGTCTAAAAATTTGAAAGAATTGGGCAGGGAATCCCCAAGACCTTGATATAGAATTGGCTAAAAGAGGGGTGTTTAATACCCTAGGTTTTTCAATTACTTTAGAGGCTTCAACCTAAGAAGGATCTTACTTAGTGAGAACCTAGTTCTATGCAAAATTATTTGTTGAAGGCTTGCCTCTTTTAGATTTCATATGCTTGAGCTCATCGATTTAGTGTGATTGTTCTTCTTTCCTACTATAGTCCAACTATCCTTAAATGACTTCTTTCTAGCTTCTATAGAGGGCTTAAAAGGAGAGGATGAGTGGTTGCACACATTTTTATGGGGTAATTGAAGGGGATAGTCCCACATTTTATGGTCAATGACTTGGAAATGAAAAAAAATGTTGGGAAATTTGATATTTAGGACTCACTGGGAGTGTCTCACATCCCACACTTGAATTTCCACAAACTCCTTGAGGTCTCGAGAGAGGTATACATATACACAAACTTAATTCTATAGTCTAGTAAAGTAGAACATGTTTTGCACATGGAAAACAACCTGACCTATGGAGGAATCTATCTAGTGAATAAAATTTCAATAGGGGAGTGGGAGACCTAGGAATTCTACCTAGACTGGGACCTTGAGAGCAGTGTTCTTGGAGACAATAAATTCTTGTGTCTAAGGGGAGAGAACCATGAGTGATTTATTAACATACCATGTGGGTGAATTATGGAGGATACCACCTACATAGGAAGGCTTAGCAAAATGAAACAAAAAAAAACCCTTGGTCATATTCTGATTGCTCTCAATATTAATGTCATGAGAAGCCCAGTGGGATTGAACCTAGGACATAAACATACTTTTAGAGGGAATTCAACCCAAAAAATATCTTATCAAATAGAACTATTTTATCTCTTCATGAATTTTCAAAACCCTAATTATTCACTTTCATAGTGACCTTAGGGGAAAATACGTTAATGGACACAAAGTTTAATTATATGAATGTTATTAAGATATAAAATAGCCATAAAAGGTGGGATTATTAGAAACACAAATCTAATCACAACAAAAAGAATCATCCCAACCAAGACAACCATAAATTAAATAACTAAGTTATCACCATCATAATTTTTAAATATCTCATCCTCAACAAAATCAACACCACCAACATTAGGTCTTAGGTCACTATCTAGAGAAATAGGTATCTTCTATGAGTGGTGTGCCAAAATGGGAAACTAATCAATATTATACAATAGATCTTTCATGTTTGAAACTTTGACATAATTTACCATATCTTTGATGTCTTTTCATCTCCCATCCTTAATAACTTTTTCAATTCTTGAGGACATTTCAATTATAAAAGCCTCAATAATTTTAAGAACATCCTAGCTCAAATCCTTTCTAGTACCTAGATCAGCATTATCACTACCAGATTCAATAGGCCTAAAATATATAGTAACATCAATAATATAAACCTCACAACCCAAAACAACCCCACCAACCTTGACCACCTCCACAACCCCACCATAACTTGACTCTTCCTCATTCCCATACTCATGAAGAGCATGGTGAACATCTCTATTAGCCTCCAAACATGTAGCTATGCCACTATTATTATAATCAAAAGAGCTTACAAAACCTACAATGTGATCATCAACCTAATCAAAGTAGGTGTCTTTAATCAACTCCCAGTCATATTATAAAACATGTACTTCAACAACATTGTTGGCAAAATCTACCAATCATGAGGTGAAGTCATTCTTGGCTAACCTTCACTATCTATCAGGTAATTAGAAGATATTTTTAGCATCCCAATTCTCAATAATTTTCCTAACTCACTTTGAGGAATCTTTAGCTAAAATAAAATCTACCAAGAAACACAACTAGTAATAACTTCAAGATTGAAATTAGTAAGCAGTTTGGTTTTGAATTGAAAACCTAAAAATTCCTTTGCTTCCAAATGAAATAGGATATCAATAGAAAATCCAAGCCAAAATTTATGGAAAAACTTATAAATCTAAGATAATTGTTCCAAATTTTTGTAGCAAAAGGACACATGAAAAAAAGATGCTCAATATTTTCTAACTGACCACACAAAAAATAGTAGAGAATTCCAAAACCAAATTTATAAATAACCAACCCAATAAAAAGTTTACCATACAAAAGTAACCATCTAAAACATTTCTCTTTAGGTTTAAAACAAGAAGCCCAAACAACCTAAAATCTAAATAAACAACTATGAAAAGGGTCACAAACATGCCATAGATAGTTAAGGCTAAGGTAGTGGATTTTGGAAATAGTGAGCTTATCATATAACATTTTGGTGGTGTATTAAAAAAGAGGTGGGACATTAATACATTTAATATCATCCCAAAAAACACCATCCTTATCAAAGACAAAAACTTTTCTAAAAGACTAAAGAGCCTTATTTAATAAGGTGAAGATCCATTTCTAAGTTGAGGGAACTTGAAATATCACATTAATTTTTGTCCATTCATCCCATTCATTAAAGGAGAAAATATCCTTTAAGAATTTTAACTCCTTGGAGAACCAAATATAGGTTGAGCACCCTTTAGTTATGTCAAGGGGCCTTTTATTGATAATAAGGTTCCACCACAAAGACCTATACCCATATTACCTTTATCCCAAACCACTAAATATAGGAGGCACAATGATAAGGCATTTCACAAGTTCCCAATCCTACCAAATGGACTAAAAAATTGGTGTTCACACAACTTGAACCAAGAATGAACCCACCAAAAGATCAAAAATATGTAACCCTTTCCAATTTAATTTACCTTTCAAGAATCCCCTTAGAATATTAATTCTAATCAGGTACTTCCAAGGATCATCACATTTCATAGCTATAATGATCCATTTGACATATAGGGTGGTATGTTTGAGCAGAAGGTATTTCAACCCAATCCTCCCAAATTTTCTAGGTACATAAATAAAGATTCCATACCACAAAATGCTTTTTTTATTACCCTTGCCATCTAATCAAACAAAGTCCTTGACATTTTTGTGAAAAATATTAATGTGTCTTTGATCTGTAAACACCAGTAGGAACTTCACTAATTTTTAAATCATTTAAGATGTTCTTTTAAGTTATCAATTCCAAAATTTAAACTGAATTGGAAGTAGAAATTTCTCAAACTTTAATATGTTGGAATGATTAAAAACTTATTAAAATCTAATTAAAATCAAGTTTCAAAACTTAAATAAAGGTGAATTAAAAGTTCACATCAATTATCCATTGAAACCATCAATTTTTTCTATACACCCAATTTTATCCAATTCTCATAAATGTTCAATTGATAAATTTTGCATTCCTATTTGAAATCTGAATTATTCTGCAAATTAATTGAAAATTGAATGCAAAATCAAAATTAGCAAAAGAGAGACAGGAATTATTTATGGGGTTCAAAATTCCTACATCCCCAGGTTCTTATTGAGTCAATCCATTAATGTTGCTAAATTTTCAAGCCAAAATAATACTTAAAATCAAAAAAATAGATCTACTCTTTGCAAAAATAGTGTTTCAGACCTTTGAAAGACCTTCGCTAACTCAGTACATCCTTTACCTTCCTGAATCACACACAAGGGCTTCTCTAAATCAAAATTGGCAACTTCCATAGATAAAAAATATGTCACCAAGACTCTAAAATATGAAAATGAATATATATCATAGAGTGTATTAGAATTCTAAACAAGTTTGTAGTTTACTCTGAGCTCTAGTTTGGCCTCTAAGGGCTCCAAAATGACCAAATACTACAAACTGGGCTATAATTCTCTAATACATAGTCTACTAACTAATCCCATTTAAATATAAATTCGTGGGTTCATTTATATCTTGTCTCCCATGGGAGATTCGACCTATCTCTTATCATTTTACATAGTAGGTCAGGGTTTGAAACCTGTCAGATTTGTCATAGAGATTATTCTTAGTCGTTTAGTCCCACATTAGGCAAACTTAAATGACTTTATGTCTTTAAAAAGCCTTATCTGCAAGGCTTTAGTCATGGCATCAGCCACACTTCACCATTTTTCTTGGGTCTTACCCACATTAGGCATCATTGAGCCTATCTAGTCCTCTAACTTAGCATTAAATGCCAAATTACATGGATATGGCTCAGTCTTCAAGCTTGACTTGACTACCTTCAATATCGAGGCATTAACAAGTTGTGAGTTGGCAATGAACTCAACATTTAGTTGTGAATTGGTCTTCAATATTCCACGTGGTATTACATGGCTTAGAATCCTTAATCCTATCATGGCTCCTCCATGTGACTGTAAGGCTTGATAATTACAAAGTATGAATAATGCATATTACAAAGCATTTCAAAATTCTAAATCAATTGTCCCGCATGCAATCAGTGGGAAGAAAATAAGAAATCAAGAAGTCAAGGCACCCCTTCTAAATCAAGTGTGTCAACCCTCACTGAGGGCCCCTAACAAGCCAATAACAGGGCCCACGGTTCTCCATATGACTGTCTATCAAAGACTAGAGGATGAAAACAAACCAAAACACCAAACCAATTTTTTTCATGAATGTACAAAAATAGATTTCCACGTGTCAATAAGTGATTGTTCCACTTGTCACATTCAAATTGTGACACCTCCTTGTTTTCCTATTGTATCAAATATTTAATGGACCATATCTTTTACATACGGTGTTTATTTTGTAAACCATAAAAAGTGTTGGAAAGATATCGAAGATTTATAAACTATGAAATAATTTTGATAAGAATATGGAGACTTAATTTATTAACAAATGAAGAGATCCACCTAGATCAAACCTCCCCACTAAGCACTTTTAGACCCCAAAAATATGGTCTCCATTAAAATGCTTCTATAAAAACATCACTACAACATATCATGGTAATGATTCAAAATTCAAACTGAATCCTTGAAATGTCAGTGAAAAACAAATATCTACCCATTACCACATTGTGGATAGAAACAAACTACTTGCTCAAATGTCACATCTCAAAAATGGTGCATCTGTCAATCACTGTAAATTTTTCACCAAGTGCAATTGTAAACCAATTTGTTAGTGTAATAATTTTACATGCTATTTCTAACCACAATTAATAGTTACAATAAAATGCCCAAAATGAATAAGGGACTTATAGAATGTGCAAATATCATGCATGGCTACAAATATTTTGTATAATTAGTACAATTACAAATGGTGCCCATAAAGGGTCTTATAAGCCTCTATTTGCACAATATAAAAGACAACATATAAACTGCATATACTATTGTCAAGGTTTAAAAATGAAGTTTTAAAATCCTAAACATAAGAAAATAATCCAAGTATGTTAAACCTATCCTTTGGTTTTTCTCTACATGCCACTCTAATAAACCATATCAACATTCAAAGCATGGTAAATTTCCTTTAGCATCATACAAAAAGGATCCCAAAATTTCTTTGCAATATGAATGCATTATCACTCCACTAATCATGACAACATGAATGTCAAAAATTGTTTACCAACCCTCTTAATTATATTTTCTTATTTAGTTGGTGATATTTCTTTACTAGATTTACTAACATTTGTATGGGTTGATTTAACTTCATTAATCACCTTATTGATACGTTTATTAACCATCTTAATCTTACCATTACTAGGATATTGTGATGGTCAAAGTCTCCAACACTTTTCAACCTGATGTCCACTTCTGTTACAATGAGTACAAAATTTTTTGTCCACTCTTTTGGAAAACATACTCTTATTATTACTCTTAGAACTCTGTCTAGGAGAATAGTCTTTCAAAATATTTCCTAACAAAGATTTACATTTACAACATTTGGCTACACAATGATTAGATAATCCAAAAAAAATGCATGGATAAATGTGCCATAAATTTTGTGTACCATAATCAAATATAATGTTGGAATATTTATGTTGTCTAGTTGAATTAGAATCAACATTATTTCAAGTGTGATGAAAAGAATGTGTTTTACCTTCCATCCAAGATGGTTTACACTTCTCCATAGCACACCTTGCTTCTACTTTCTCAGAGCATTCACTTGTTTCATTTTGAATACCAGATCTGTATCCTAACCCTACATGATTTGGCCTATTCTCTACCTAAATGGGGTTAGTATCACCTTGACCATCTTTTCCTAGGCCTTTTCCATTAAATCCCATTTTAACAAGAAATTTTGAACCTATTCTTTTTGTGTATTATTCAAATTTACTAAAATCAATATTACTAGATTCTTCATGGGAAGGGAAATCAATTGATGACTTACACTCACTTACAATGTTTCCATCCATCATAGTGACTGCATCTATAGTAGAAGGTAAATCCTTCACTTATCCACCATTCTATAGTTTTTCCAAGAGATCATCCTTAGCTCCTAACTTAGTTTTCAAATAGGTAATCTCCTCATCCAAAGAGTACAATCTTGCTCTTAGGAAAGCATTCTCTTCCTAGATCTGTTGGTTATATACTTCAAGCTCATCAAGCTTGGATTTGTTTAACAAATTTCCCATTGCAAAATCAACAAAAATCAAAACAAATGCCAAAATGGAAGTAAAAACAACTAGCTGTAAAATCCCATTGATCAACTGCTCTGATACCAAAATTTGATCCATAAACAGTAGTAGGAACTTCACTAATTTTTAAATCATTTAAAAATATCTTTAAATTTCTCAATTCCAAAATTTAAACTGAATTGGAAGTGGAAATTTATCAACTTTTAAGATGTTGGAATGACTAAAAATTGATTAAAATCAAATTTCAAAACTAAAATAAAGGTGAATTGAAAGTTCACATCAATTATCCATTGAAACCATCATATTTTTATATACACCCAATTTTATCTAATTCTTGTAAATGTTCAATTGATAAATTTTGCATTCCTTATTTCAAATCCGAATTATTCTACAAATTAATTGAAAACTAAATGCAAAATCAAAATCAACAAAAGAGAGATAGGAATTATTTATGGGGTTCAAAATTCCTATGTCCTCAAGTTCTTATCAAATTGATCCATTAATGGTGCTAAATTTTCAAGATAAAATAATACTTAAAATCAGAAAAATAGATCTACTCTCTGAAAAAATAGTGTTTTAGACCTTTGAAAGGCCTTGGCTGACTCATCACATCCTTCACCTTCCTGAATCACATGCAGGGGCTTTTCTAAATCAAAATTGTCAACTTTCGTAGCTCAAAATGATGTCATAAAAACTCCAATATGGGCAAACTAATATATATCATAGAGTGTATAGGAATTATAAACAAGTTTTTAGTTTACTTTGAGCTCTAGTTTGGCCTCTAAGGGCTCCCAAATGACCAAATACTGCAAACTAGGCTAGAAATATCCAATACACAGTCTGCTAACTAATCCCATTTAAATATAAATTCATGGGTTTATTTCTATCTTGTCTCCCATGGGTGATTCATTCAGGCTCTTATCATTTTATAGGGTAGGTCAGGGTTTGAAACCCATCGGCTTTGGCATAGAGATTATTCTTAATCATTTAGTCCCACATTGGGCAAACTTAAATGACTTTATGTCTTTAAAAAGCCTTATCTCCCAGGCTTTAGTCATGGCATCAACCACGCTTCACCCTTTTTCTTGGGTCTTACCCATATTAGGCATCATCAAGCCTATCTAATCATCAAACTTAGCATTAAATGCCAAATTACATGGATATGGCTCAGTCTTGGAGCTAGACTTGGTTGTCTTCAATCTCGAGGCATTAACAAGTTGCAAACTAGCAATGAGCTCAACATTTAGTTGTGAATTGGTCTTTGTTCTTCCACATGGTATTACGTGGCTTAGAATCCTAAAGCCTACCATGGCTCCTCCATGTGGGTGCAAGGCTCAATAATTACAAAGTATGAACAATGCATATTACAAAGCATTTCAAAATTCTAAATCAATTGTCCCACATGCATTCAATGAGACCAGAATTATAGTTTAAATTCAAATTAAAATACAATGCAATATAAAATAAGGAACTCAAGGCACCCCTCCTAAATCAAGTGTGTTTACCCTCATTGAGGGCCCCTAGTGAGCCAATAATGGGGCCCACAGTTCTCCATATGACCGCATGTCAAAGACTGGAGGCTAAAACTAAACCAAAACACCAAACCAAATTTTTACATGAATTTACAAAAATAGAATACCATGTGTCAATGGGTGATTGGTCCACTTGTCACATTTAAATTGTGACACCTTATATTCCTATTGTATTAAATCTTTAGCGAACCATATCTTTTGCAAACCATAAAAATTGCTAGAAAGCTCTTGACAAGATATACACTATGTAATCATTTTAATTAGAATATGGAGACTTAATTTTTTTTTAAATGGAGAGATCCACCTAGATCAGTCTTATTGAATAACTAACATGATGTACAATAAATATCATATGAGGAGATAAATTTTTGACAAACTTGAATCCTACCCGAGAGAGAGAGAGAGAGAGAGAGAGAGAGAGAGAGAGAGAGAGAGAGAGAGAGAGAGAGAGAGAGAGAGAGAGAGAGATGGCCCTAACACTTACTAATTTTAATATTAATTTACCATATACCTTTTCCCACATATTAATTTTAATATTAATTTGAAATAATGTGACAAGGAAAAAGGAATACCCAAATATCTAACCAACTAATTAAGACCCCTCCTACCCATTCAAACTCACCCATCTAATTTGATATATCCTCATTCCATCTAATCATAGATAAATTATGTAGTGCAAATTTATACCCAAAGGTAGAGCAATAAATGTCAAGCCTTTTAGCCACCTATTGAATATTATCCTTTTAGATTTATCAAAAAACATCATATCATCTATAAATAAAATATTTATCATTTTAGAACCATTAGGTAAAGAGATACCTTTGACTAGTGGACCAACAGAAGAACTTCTCAATAGATGGTGTAGGGATTCAGTTGTAACAACAAACAAGGAGGGGAAAAGAGGGAAACCTTTCCTAATGGATCTCTAAAGCTCAATCAAATCAATTATCTCCCCATTAAATTTAATTACAATAAAAATGTCCTTGAATAAGACATTTACCATTTTATGAAACTTGATTCTAGTTGTTATTACTTAATATCATAATTCATATACACCTAGATATCAGATTGGAGACATATGAGTACTTGTTGCTTATTTTTACATTATTATTGTAGATGGAATGTAAATTCTTGTCATTCTCCATGTTGTAACACTAGACCCAAATCATACTATCTTTTTCACCAAATTTGCACCAATTTTTCACCAAAAATGAACCTTATTCAATCTATAATGGTTGGTTCACCTTTTGCACAAAATTTTTCACCAAAATAATTTATTGGAATTCATATAAAGATTGTAAACATACTTCATCACTTTGGATATTAAATTATGGATTCAATCAAACCTTTATTTATTAATCACACTTACCTATCAATTAGGATTGGGGCATGCACAATCCATTCTAAAATTTTCAATAAAAAATGAAATATCTAAGAGTCTTACCCTTTACAATCACTAGTTTTTGTACCAAAAATATAATGGTTCACATACCCAGTGAGAGGTGTTCATTCATTTTTATTATAATATATTATTTTTCTTGTCTTTACTTCTTTATTTTTATCTTAAGGAATGATTTTATTCATGTTTCATTGCAAGTGTTTGCATGGAACACAATTTAGTATTGTGGCCTAAATCCAAGACTATTCTTTAGAGGTAACTTCAGTACACATTTTTATTTTACTATAAGACTTTAAGTTTATTTCATTAGTATAATAAAATGGGGGGAAAATGTAAACACATAAATTAACATTCAAGATAAAATTGTGCACTTGTGACCACCTTTTTTACACACTTTGCTCATGTCTTATTTTAAAACATTTTCACCACTTTCTTTCATTTTCCATGTAAATGATCCATTATTATAAGCCAAAAAATGATACTATAATGTCCCTATTTTTCATTAAAAATATTTTAATCTTATCTAAATACTATTCCATACTCCTATATCAACATCTCTTTCTCTTGGGATAACATCACACCATTTTGACAATACTGCTCCCGACAATGTCCAGTTCTATCACTCTTGTCCTCCCACCAAATAACAAATAATTTCTTAATTTTAAATTAATTTAAATGGTCATCCCACAAGTTTTGAAATCCCCATCTAAATTAATTTCAATAATATCACTATAAATCCTCATTTCAAACATTTTTGCACAAAAAGGCTTCCCTATTAAAATGCACCATTATTATAATTGCATATTGAGATAAAATTACCTATTTCTCCTAGTTTTGAATATATACATCCCTAATATCCTAGAAATAATATTGGAGTAAAATTATAAGGTCATAAGTCATGGTTGAGGAACTTAGTCACACTAGGATTGCACCAACATTTATTAATTTCCAAAAAAAATCACACACACCATTATAACATAGGAGAACTATATTGAGCTTGATCCCTCTTCAAATTATTGGTATGAAAATCATTATAACATAATTGGTATTGTTGTCAATCAATACTTCAACTGCTAACCCTTTTTATCCTATGATTACATTTGTCCTCTTGATCTATCAAGTTAGGGTTATAAGTGAAGGATAAGATACATAGTTGTTTTTGTGACAAATTGAAGGCTATCACATAGAAAAAAGAACACACATGTGAAGTCAAACCTATAATATAAATATTAGTGCACTATCATCTAAAGGATAACAGTGATCCCTAAAGACAATAGTGCCCTGTACCCCTATCCAAATACAATTCTCTTGTACAGGGATCTACATTTAGTCAATATAGCTTCCCCATCAAATTTTAGTCTTAAACTTAGTATTGTATTTCCTTTTTACTTTACCCTTTTATTATATTTAAAAATTCTATAAGTTAAAAATTAGTTTGTGTCATTTAATGTATATTTGTAATATTTTGGTTTTAATAAATAGTTTATCTTATTTAGGTAATTAATTCGCTTATTTTTCAAATTTTGATAAAATAATAATCATTGTACTCTACTTATACATACATTAATACTGATTATAAATACATACTTGATCCTGTGAAACTAACCCAACACAAAAAAAAAATAGAACCAAATGATCCATAGGCCTACTTATCCCTAATTTTCACTTATAGAATACAATAAAAACTAGATAGTTGACTATAAAATTTAAGTATCACAATCTCTATGGTAATTTCAATTTTTATCATATACCCTTATCAAATCATAAGAATCAATCTCAGTATTTTATATTCAGATGAATGCTTGAATTTCATAACTATTGATATAAATTAAAATTCAAAATTATATCATAATTATATTTATCCAACTCATTAATCCAAATTAGGGTAAAACACTCATGTGAACAATTACATGATCCCATTTATCATATATGTATAATTTTCAAACAATGCAAAAAATAGCATAAACCATTTCATTAACTTTGAAAAAGTGAGTTAAAGTATCCATTATATTTAAAATATATAAAATATATAAAACTATTATTACCATCATCCATAGGGGTTGCCTATGCAAAATGGCCCCACTTCATGTTCTTTCCCCACCACTAGCTTCATCTCATCCAATTCCAATTTTTGGTTTTGGATCTAGTACTACTAGGGGCACTTCTCCACCACCACCCCCATATTTATCAATAGCATAATCTTATACCAAGGTAAACACTAGTGTTTACCCTAATTTTGGTTTTATTAAAAATAGGAATAAACTCATAGAAATTAAATAGATCTAAGCATACATCCATGAAACTATAAAATTTAGATATATATAATAGGATGATCAAAAGTAAATATGTCTAGGTATAACAAATGAAACTAGGCTATGCATAGTAAGAACAAGAATGTTTTGAATGATTACACCTATTTACTATTTTATAGCTTTAAATTTTTATAATGTCTATGAATAATTCCTAAATCCTACATGGAAATATTTTAACTCTTAAACTCTCCTAGCTATACATACACAAGGCACAAGTTATCATAGTCAAACTTCACCTAGTCAAAATTGCACTATGTTTATCTTTGTGTTTTTGAGTCTATCTTGTGTAGGGTTACACAAGTTGATCTTTTTATCACTAATGTGATTACTCTTTTCTAATGTTCATGTACCTAAGCTTCACTATTTTTCCAAGGTAAATGTGTATAATTTATTTTCTTCCTCTTTGACCTATCCTAACACTTAAGAAAAAACAAATATTTATGGATTCAGGAAACTACCTAGGTGAAATTTCAAACTATGCATCTTACATACTTATAATAAGACCTCCATGTAGTTTATTGAGTGTGTGTATGGAATAACTTAAGTGATTTTTAAAATCTCCTTTTACCTAAAAGATATAAATATAAGTATATGCAAACTAATACCCTCCTTTGGAATAAGGGAAATGATGAAAGATAGAATAATAACTATAAAATGTGTAGGATATGATTTGATGAAACTCAACTTAAAGTATGAGTAATGATGTTTGATACTTGGCTCTAGGCTTGACCTTTGGTATTTTTATTTTTTATGCATCTTCTCTACGTTATGATTCCTCTTAAATGGCTTGATATGACACAATATGCATAGGTTTATTTCTAACTTTAGTTACTCAAATTTGGTCGTAAATACTTACTAATGTCAGTTTTGGCCCATTTTCTTTAATTTGACTTAAACACTTAATTTGAACCTATTTCACTTCACTTTATCCTAAACATGTATATGGATTTATCCATTTCTAATTTTCTATCTTATACCTACATAGATATAATTAACCCCTCTAAGCATTTGTATGAACATCCGAAATCTAAAAATTCTCATGTTTCCTTATAGGATAGGTTCAACCAGTATGGGTCAATAGTGGCAGTAGATTTTGACCCCTCATGTTTAAATCTTGACATTCACCCTTTATAATAGATAGTTTTCAAATTTATACCCTCCCTTACTAGTTGGTTCATATTTTTAGGATCAATAGCTTGAGCTTTCCCCTTTTGGATTTATATAAAGGTACATCTAAGTCACCTATTTCAGCACTTAATAATTTCAATATTGAGGCACACTTACACTATTAAAAACTAATAAAATCTTTCCAATTATTTATAAATATGATTCCAATCATTTGAATATGTCCTTAGCCAAGTCAATATCCTTTTTTATCCAAGTCAATAAAATCATTTATCAAGTATTCAATCCATATTTATGTGCATTCATGTACCAAAAACAACTTGATTTCATAAATAAATCTAATTGGGAGAACTTTGTGGGATTAATTTCCATATTTAGTGTTTTGGATACATAGGTAGTGATCATTCATCATGGGGGTAATTGGGGTCAACTCAGCCCATTACACTCCCCGCTTTTATATTTGTAGGTTTTCATATATTGTAATCCCTATTAAGAATTTGACTTTAGAGAAGTCATTTTTAGGTCATTTTTGTGCATTTGAATGTCAATTTTTTGTATACATACATGTTTTAACAAAACACATATGATCATGACTTGATTTCCCTATTTTCATATAGTTGAAAAAATCATCCAATATAGGATAGTAGTACCAATCAATCCTGACCCCTTTGAAATGATATTGACCCTCATCAATTTCAATTATATTTCTTGTGGCACTTTTAGATCAAACTAAGTTTATTAGTTATATCTAATATTAAATTTCAAACATTAAGATCACAAAGAGGAAAACACCAAGTCTTTTTAATTTTTCATAGTTAGTCTTCTTTCATTTAATCATGCTTTATTGATTTTGATACTTTGTTTTCATTCTAATTTTAACAAATTATTTTACATATATTGATTTATTTCAAATAATTTTATCTTTATTATATCTAATAACCAAGTTAATTCCAAGTTTTGATAAAACATATTAGTGATTCCACACATTCTTATTCGAGCATTACTTCAAAAAAATTATTCTAGGGTTTAGATAAATTCTTGATATATGATACTTAAATAAACTTATTTTGACCTTGGATCTAATATCTACCACTAAAACAACTTAATTTCATTCTCATATTTAAAATTTGATAATGAACTCACTTTATTTTGACCTCGTATCTGATAACTGACACTAAAAACACTTACTTTTGACTAGTGATATAAGGGGAATTTACTAGTCTCCATACATGAAAAACAACCTTCTTTTATGATGTAATTTCAAAGTTTTATGTTAATTAATTTCAAATTGGCAAAAAAATATATGGCTATATTAGATGATCTTTTTTTGTCTCAAGATTTTCTAGTTTATATTACATGTTGTCTTGCCTTAATAAGTAAAATCATCAACACTCATGTAATAAAATAAGACACATCACATACTTTATTAATTCCAAATATTAAAAATTCAAGTATGACATGGGAATAATATTAGGTATATTCATAATTCTATAATATTTCCCCTTAAATAACCTCAAGTGCTACTTAATTCTTATTACTTCAACATTAAATCAAAACTTTTACTAGTTTTTACTAGATGAAAAATGGAATGTATGACGCCTTTCATTGTTCCTCCTCATAGATCTCAAAGTTCTAATAGCTACCAAACCACTCCCACTATTCTACCACAAATTATATTGTATTATTTAGCCCATGATATTAATAACTAATGAAGTAATCCACCACATCATGGAGGAAGTCAATATTTTCCTCCTCAACCCCCTCCACCTCTCACGAAACAATAAAATCAATCTAAAGGGTATGATATCATGGATCAAATTAAAAAAAAAACTTTCTAAAATCTCAATTTCTAATTTTCTAAATTTTTTATCAAACTATAAATATATTTTATAAGTTGCATAGTGGGATAATATTATGCATAATGATACAAAACATGCCACTTTTGCTTCCATCATTAACACCTTTAAATATACTAATAATATTACTTATTTTGAAGATGAATAATTGTCAAAAAAAGTTATAATCACACAAAATAAATGATTAAAGTGAGTATTCATTGATTTCAGGTTTGAAGTAAACATTTATAGTAGTCATTTTTTACAAAAATTGGGTGTCAATATTGATATTATCCAAAAAATATACCAAAATTTCAAAGGATTAAATGATTTTTCAAGATAATTACTTGGAATGATATCCATTAATGTAAATTTTGGATGTAAAATAGTGTCTATTATATATTACATCAAGATTAATTTAAGCTTAATCACCTTCAATTCACCATTGGTTTAGTTAAGGAACCAATCTCTCCAAGGACTTCATTGAAAGAACCATTCATCCAATGCTTCAAGGAAGCATCACCTCCAACCAAAGTTATAAAATAAACATTAGTTTCATGTATACATGTGTAATCCATTTTTAATTTCAATCTTTTCAAATTAAAGTTACATTTTAATTTTTTATTTCACATATTTACATGAACTACTTTTACATCATTTCAATATTTTTCCATATAACACCTTGCATGATTGGAACTTTCTCCCAAAGGTAAAGAGTGTTGTACAAACTCAAGTATATCTTTCCTTTTATCTAGTAATTGTGTTTCTAAATTGAATTGAGGGAAAATATAGTCACTCAAATTTGGTCGTGAATATTTAATACTTTTATTTTTGGCCCAATTTCACTTTAATTGATTAGGAACTTAATCCAGACATATTTCACCACCTTACTCTTTCCTAATCACCTGTATAGACTTATAAATTACTATCTTACACCTACATAAATGGTCTAAAATTTTAAAATCCCCTCCAAAATTACATACAAACATCTGAACTCCCAAAATTTACATGTTTCCTTACAAGATAAGATCGACTAGTATGGGTCAATAGTGGTATTTGGTTTTGATGCCTATGGGTTGATATTGGCCTTCACCATTTGCAACAAATAATTTTCAAATTTAGACCTTCCTTTAAAGGTTGGTCCATGTTTATATGATAGGTATCATAACTTGTTTCCATTTTGGATTTTTATAAAGTCACATCTAAGTCACCTATTTTATCATTTGGAAACTTCAATATTGAGGCACACTTACACTATTTTACACTAAGCAAATATTTCCTATTCTTTCTAAATATAATTTTAATCATTTAAAGTAGTCATTAGATAATTCAATATCATGCTTTTTCCAATTAAATAAACATTATTTTCAACCATTCAATCCATATCTAGATTTATTCATGTATCAAAAGGATTAAAATTACACAAATAAATATAAGTTGGAGAACTATGTGGGATTGATTACCCTCTTCCAAGAATTGGATATTTAAGGGAGTGATCAGTCATCATAGGGGTGATTGATGTTATTTCAGCCAAGTATACTCTTCACTTTTCTATTTATATGTTTTCAACTATTGTATGCATTATTAGGGTCTCAACTTTGGATAAGTCATCTTCTAGTCATTCATTTACATTTAAAGGTCAAATTTCCGCACATAGACCTATTTTAATTAACTACAAATGTTCATGCCCTAATTGCCCTATTTTCACATAGAGGATAGAATAAACCAATAGAATAAAATATTTTCATTCAATAATTTCATGTTTTTATTGATCATAACCATAATTATTTTTAATTATAATTCTTTTGACACTTGTAGCAGTAGTCTAAGCTAATTAGTTACAACTACTATTTAGTTTCACATAGTTAGATCATAAACAGTAAATAGATAAGTCTTTATTCATTTTCGTAGTTACTCTTATTTAATTTTATCACACTCTTTTTTATCTTAGTTATTTATTTTCATTTTTATTTCCATAGTTGTTTTAAAACATTTTCTTTATTTCAAATCATTTTATCTTAATTAGAGTTAATCATAATGTTAGTTTTAATTTTTTATAAAATAAGGACAAGATATTCATGTCATGTGAATTTATAATTCATAGTAATAAATTTTAAAGGTGAATAATAAATGAAAATAAGTATATATACCCATAATATTAAAATAGACATACATTCAAAACGCACATATCTAACCTAGACAGATAAGCACAGAGAATGGGTATAACCTAGAGATGAAATAATATTATGTTTCAAGATAAAGTTTGATAACACATTATTTATAGTCTAATGTTTCTAAAATATTTTTTGAAATAATTTTTAGATAGTGTTAAAAGGATTTGGGGATAAATAGAGACATTAATGACATTAGATTGGATCATGAAATAAGCTAATATGTACAAGTTTTCTAAATATGATAAACTAGAAATAAGACACTAGGAATAAAGGTATTGTGAAAAATTTTATTCTCTATATATTTACACCAATTTTATATGGTCAAAATAACATGATTTAAATTTGTGTGCATCAAATTATAAATGTAAATAATTTAAAACATGCACCTCCACTTACCCTAGAAATAATGAAGGTGTTAAGCATAAGATATACTAAGAGGGAAGGGGTGAATCAGTATATCATATATCTTATAAATATTTTACTTAATCAAACTCCACTTAAGGATACATTCAAGATATGCAATAAAACTAAAACAATAACATGTACCACACAAAAGAGAGAGAAAGACACCAAATTTTTACGTGGAAACCCAATGTGGTAAAAATCATAGAGAACAATATCAAGTATATGAATGAGCACCAAATCAAATTAAAAAGTTTGTAAGCACAAATTTTAGGAGCACCAACCTCTTTTCTAATCACCAACACAACAACTATTTGTGAGCACCAACCTACAAGAGTACCAACTCCTTGCAAAGATTTATGAGTACCAACCCACAGGAGCACCAACCCCTCTTGTGTATAAAACACAACTATCTCTCAATGTTTCTTTCTCAATAAATGATGAAACTCTATAATGTCTCTTTTTGTTCTCTCCTCTTTTCTTATATAAAGTAATTACAAAACATGCACTCTCTTGCATATTACAAATGGGTTTTTAAGCCTTTAGTTATATCTTTCCAAAAGACCTTTGGCATTCACCCTTTGTGAACCTTCAATCCTACTATAAAATGATGCCAAACTTACATGAACCTTCAAATCCTTTCATTTAAAAAGTCACATTGTGACCCTTCATGATCAAATCTATCATTTCCCCTTTTGTCTTTATCTTGGTGACCTTTCAAATTCTTTAAGGTGACTCTTTATGGAAAAATGCACCCTTCTTCTTTTGTCTTCATTTGGTGACCCTTCGAATTCCTCAAGGTGACCCTTGATGGGAAAATGTGTCCTTTCCCTCTTTTGTCTTTTCCTCATGACTCTTTGGCTTCCTCATGGACCTTCATTTTGAATTTATGCAACCAAAAATATATTCATTAATATTAAATAAATATCAACACATTTACCCAAAATATGAACATTAAAAACACCTTTAGACAATAAATGTTATGGGGAATTTGTCATCAATAATGTTAAACCTTTAACATCAATGAAAATATTTACAACAATCTTCCCCTTTATCATTGATGGCAACCTCAAACTAATATTGATACATCATGAAACCTATACTACACATGCCAACCTGCACATATTACCATCTAAAAAAACATACAATAACTCCCCCTTACTGTAGCATCCTATACCTATATTTGTACCTATTCTTATTCTTCTCTCCCTTTGACATCAATGGTAAAGGGTCTATCTTATAGCTAACACTTAGCTCCCCCTCAACTAATGTTAATCCTCAATCGTAAGAAGTAAAATAAATTACTCCCAACTTCTCCCATAGATACTCGAATGTGTATTTGGTAGTGCCTTTGTGAATATATCTTCAATTTATTTGATATTACTAATATATTCCATTTTAACCTATTGATCTACCATCTTCTCTCTCAAAAACTAATATCTGATAGTAATATGTTTTATTCTTGAATGCATCATTGGATTATTAGAAATATTAATAGCACTTGTGTTGTCACAAAAAATATAAATAGGTTTATCATATTTTACCTTGATGTCTTCTAAAGTTTGCTTCATCTAAAACACTTGAGTAAAACATAGAACTACTACAATATATTTTGCTTCATCTATAAAAAGTGATATTGAGTTCTACTTCTTGCTTAGCCAAGATACTATGTTATCACCAAGAAATAAAGTTCCTCCACTTGTACTTTTTATGTCATCCAAAAAACCTACCCAATCTAAATTTATATAAGCAATCAAAGTGAAATCTTTGCTCACAAGATACCATAATCTATAATCTAATGTCCCCTTGACATATCTGAATATTATTTTCACCAACTAAACATGACTCTCCTTTAGAGCTGATTGATATCTTGCAACCATGTCTATTACATGTATGACATCTAGCCTTGATGCTGTCAAATATAAAAGACTACCAATCATAAATATATACAAACATTGATCTATAAAAAGTGAATCTTCATCCTTACTTTCCTTGTTTCCTTTACCTATTGGTGTACCAACTGGTGCACAATCCTCAAAACCAAATTTTTTAAACATCTCCTTGGCATATTAATTTTGAGATATGAAAATTCCTTTTTTTGACTGAAATATTTGCAACCCTAATAAAATGACAATTCTTTCAGCATAAACATCTCAAATTATTTTTACATATTATCAAAAAATTATTTTGTCATCTTTTCTATATTTCCTCCAAATATTATGTCATCAACATATACCACAATATTAAATTGATGCTCACCGTTTGTTTTGATGTAGAGATTATTTTTAGCAAAACCTATTTTAAAACCTTAATCTTGCATGTCTATATCAAGTCTTGCATACCAAGCTCTAGGAGCTTGTTTCAATCCATACATTATTTTATTTAATCTACATACATGGTTACTATCATTTAAGAGAATAAATCCCTTAGGATAATCAATGTAAACCTCCTCTTCTAGATTCCTATTCAGGAAGGTATACTTGACATCCATCTAAAAAACTTTGAAATTATTAAACACTTCATAAAAATAAACATTCTAATAGACTCTAGCCTTGCCTTTGGTGTAAAATTTTCATCAAAATCTATACCCTCAATTTGAGCATATCATTTACATACTAGCCTTGTTTTATTCTTGGTAACTGCACCATCTTCATTCAATTTATTTCTATATACCCATTTTGTTCCTATCACATTTTGATCTTTTAGTCTAGGAACTAATTCCCAAGTATCACTATTTTCTATCTAATTTAATTATTCATCCATTACCTTAACCCAATGTTCTTCATGTATAGTTTCTGAAAAAGTTTTAGGCTAAATTTTGGATAACAAAGAAAAATTAACTTACTTAAATTCACTTACCATCATCTTTCTGGTGTGAACTCCTTCATTTATGTTCCTAATGATGTCAATCTTATTATGATTTCTATAAACATATTTGTATAGGATCTTAGTTTCCTTTTGCTCCTTCTTTTCATCCTCATCTGATTCTTAAAAGTCTTCTTCTTCAATGATTTTAGGAGTGTTTAGTAGATCATTGGCTCTTTGTGTTACATATTAATCTATCCTGACACTTACACTTTCAAAAATATTCTTGGTTCTTTTTTTATAACATTTATAATCTTTAATTTTTTTATAATATCTAATAAATATACATATATTTGTTCTATATTCAAACTTACCCAATTTTTTATCAGTTCTCTTTATGAAGCATCTGCTACCAAAAACTCTGAAGTAATTGATTGTAATTGGTTTGTCTTTCCATAACTCATAGGTATTATTTTCATTGACTCTCAACAATACTCTATTTTCAATATGCACTATTGTTCCTACTACCTCTCTCCAATATTTATTTGTTATCTTGGATTCATTTAGCATTATTCTCACTATTTCTTGAAATATTCTATTTTTTTCTCAATTATTCCATTTTGTTGTGGAGTTCTAGCTGTTGAATATTATCTCTTTATCCCATGGTCTTCAAAATACTCAATAAAATCACCTAACATGAATTCTCCTCCTCGATCTTATCTTAGGCACTTAATCTTCAAATGAGTTTAATTCTCAATAAAATCCTTGAATGCTTTGAAGTGGATAAAATCTTTTGATTTTTTATTTAAAAACATCACCCAAGTCATACGTGTAAAATCATAAATAAGCAACATGAAATATTTCTAACCTTGATTACTTTGAGTTCTCATAGGTCCACACAAATTAGTGTGAATAAGCTCTAACATCTGACTGGTTGAGTATTCTTTTGTTTTGAAGCATCTTCTGACCTACTTCCCATGTTGACATGGTTCATAAAACATGTTGGAGGGATTTGTAATCTTTGAAAGATCTCTAACTACTTTATTCTTACTGATGTTGACAATATTGTCAAAATTTATGTGTCTCATTCTCTTGTGCCATAGGTAACTTTCCTCAACCTAACTCAAACAACATTTTTGACCTTTGATATTTTATAACATATATAAATTTTTGCCTATCCTTTGAGCATCTACAATCAACACATTTGAATATTTTCTCCTAATTTCATAACCTTCTACATAAAAATTTAGTGTTTCCCTAATCACACATTTTAATTACACTCAATAGATTATGCTTAAGACCTTCTACATATAGAACATTTTTAGTCTTAGTTCTACCATTATCCAAACTTAATGTACCTTTTCTAGCTATTCTAGTAGTGGTATTGTCTCCAAATTCCACTATGCCACCATTGATATTCTTTAGATTTATAAACTTGATATTGTCTCTTGTCATGTGCCTCAAACATTCGCTATCAATGAAGCATGGCTTTTCTTCATTTCTTACATGAAAAGCTATCTAGAATAACATACAATTTTGAAGTTATTTTTTCTACTATGAACCTATCGAAATTTTCTTCTTGATGAATGAAGCCTTGAAACTTTGGTCCTTCTTAACTAACTCAAACATTATTCCATAATATAAGGCTATGTTTCTAAAATTATTTCACTTGTAGCATATTATAGCCTCTTTATTAAATCCTGATAGAGGAGAAAAAGAGTTGTGGCTTTTACTTGACTCTACATGAGTTTCCTTCTCTTTATTTCTAAAATTGTTAGCTCTTTTTCAACATTCTATTTTTTTATGACCATAACCATTACAATAAAAATTATAACCATGAAAATAGAACCTATTCTAATTTGTGTATCTTTGACTTGATTGTATTTTGTAGATATTTTCCTTTCAAACTTCTTTGTTTGAGTTGTCATCTGCATTCTTAACTTCTTCCCTTTTTGTTTATTCTTTTGTAAGAACTTTAATAGAGCTCTTTTTCTTTTCAAATATAATGCATCTCTTATTTGATATTTATTTTTTAGTTTCTAATATCTTATTTAACATATTAGGGTTATTCTCAAATTTTTAATGATTAGTTGCTTTATCATTGACTACTTTATTTATTTTCTCAAGATCTAATTTTAAAGAGGTTTCAACAACATACCTTTCACATTCTTCACTTATTTTTTACAACTAAGTTGTTACATCTTCTTTTATATTTTTGGCTTCTTCAATGTGTACTCATAGATCTTCAATTATTTCCTTTGACTCCTTTTCATTTTTCTTAATCTAGAGCTTCAATCTTCAATTTTTCTTCTCAGGAGCTTGTAATTATTCTAAGGCACAAATGAGTTGTCCTTCCAGATTTATCATGTTCTGCTTCTTGATCATCTATATTTTTTCTTATAGAGGCATCTTCATGTATGGTCATAAATAGAGTCTCTTCTTCATCTAAGTCACTGACTCCACTATCTTCAGCTAAGCTAGGATCTTTAGAACACAAACTCTTCTTTTTAAATCCCTTCTTGAATTTGCCTTTGAAGTTCTTCTTGTATGTATAATTTCCTTCTTCATTATCACCATTATTCTTATTTGGGAACTTAACTATGAAATGTCCAATCTTACCACATTTGAAACATTTAAATCAAAAATTTCATTGATAGTAATTACCTATGCCCTTTTTCAGCTTGAGGATGAATAGATCTCCATTGTCATCTTCGTCATCACTAAGTTGTCACTTGATTCTTTAATTTTAGCCTTGTCTTTCTTTTATATCTTAAAAGTAGCTTCCCTCTTTCAGGGTCTATCTTATTCAGTTTGTACCTCACATGCCTTAAGAATATAATGTAGTTCATCCATTTTTAGATTGATTAGATTTTTCATCTCCTCAATTGATGAAACCTTTGCATCATATCTCATTGGTAGAGATATCAAAATATTTTGTGCTACCATTGATTCTTATATTTGATCAACCTACAAAAGATAACTTTCTATTTTTTCTTCCTCTTCCATCTTCAAACTCTCAAACTATCTTCTGAAAGTCTGGAACTTAGCTTGTTGAACCTTTCCTTCACCTTTGTAAATATTCTCAAGCTTTACCCAAGTCTCATGAGAAGATTTACATTTCATAACTTTAAAAAATTATAATTCACATAAATCATATAAAATAGCATTTAAACCTTTAGCATTATTTTCACTTGCCTTTTTTTCTATCGAACTAGTTATAAGTGTCTATGGCTCTTCATATTCCTCCACCACTACTCATAAAATTCCAAATCCAAGGGACATAAAGTAAGTCCTCATATTTATGCTCCAAAAGACATTATTTATACTATAAAACAAAGGTGTCTTATTTTTATAGAAACCTTCATGTGATCTAGCCATCATGCTTTCCTTAAGCTACCTTCAAGCTGTTAAACTCTTTCTAAAAGAACCTACTCTCATACGAATTGTTAAGCATGGGATATATTGAGAGGGGGGGTGAATAAGTATATCATATATCTTATAAATTTTTTACTTAATCAAACAACACTTAACCATACATTCAAGATATGCAATAAAACTAAAACAATAACATGCAACACATAAAAGAGAGAGAGAGAGAGAGAGAGAGAGAGAGAGACTAGGTTTTTATGTGGAAACCCAATGTGGGAAAAACCATGAATATCAATATCAAGTATATTAATGATCACCAACTCAAATTTCAAATTTTTCATGTACTAACTTGTATGATAACCAACCCCTTTATCAAGCACCAACATAACAACTATTTTTGACCACTAACCCACATGAGCACCAACCCCTTGAAAAAATTTGTGAACATCAACCCAAATGATCACCAACCCCTCTTGTGTATAAAACACAACTATATATCAGTTTTTATTTCTTTAAAAATGATATAAATCTATAATATCTCTTTCTATTCTCTCCTCCTTTCTTATATAAAACAATTACAAACCATGCACTCTCTTGCATACTACAAATGGCTTCTCAAGCTTTTATTTATAGCTTTCCAAAAGACCTTTGGCATTCACCCTTTGTGAACCTTCAATCCTCATGGAAATTTTTTCCAAACTTGCATGACCCTTCTAATCCTTTCATTTTAAAAATTCACATGGTGACCCTTCATGAGCAAATGCATCATTTCCCCTTTTGTCTTTATCTTGGTGACCTTTCAAATTCCTTAAGGTGATTCTTCATGGAAGAATGCACCCTTCCTCTTTTGTCTTCACTTGGTGACCATTCTAATTCCTCAAGGTGACCATTCATGGTAAAATTCATCCTTTCCCTCTTTTGTCTTTTCCTTGTGACTCTTTGACTTCCTCATGGGCCCTCATTTTGACTTTATGCAACCAAAAATATATTCATTACTATTAAATAAATATCAACACATTTAGACAAAGTATGAACATCAAAAATACCTTCAGATAATAAATGCTATGGTGAATTTTTCACCAACAATGCTATACCTTTGACATCAAAGTATAAATGTAAATAATTTAAAACATGCACCTCCACTTACCCTAGAAATAATGAAGGTTTTTTAATATATGCTCAATAAAATCATCCATCCACACATATTTATCATGAATTTTAAATAAGTTCCAATTTATATAATTATTCAATTCTCATGATATATATTTTAAGTTTAAAGTTTTAAAATTTTAAGTATTATTTTTTTAATTTTTAAAAGAAAGCATACGAACAATTACACCTAGTTAGTATTTACTACAAATTTTATAACAAAGTCACTTACATAAATATACTTTCAATAGGTGTTAAAAAATAAATAATACTTATATATTAATCACTCATTCCTAATACATGTATTTATTAATTAATTATAATAAAAAAATCATGTTCAATCAAGTTCACTCCAATTTGAAAAAAATTAAAGATATGGTTATATATATGCCCCTCTTTTGAGGTGAGGGATGAATATTGGTGTTACAATCACATTTATAAAAATATAATGTTATTAAATATCCCATAATTTAGGAAAATAATATGGATGAATCATCAATATAATAAAACATATTCCATTTAAATTTGTATATAGTAGATACAATGAATTACTTTTAAATATAAATATTATGTATAAGTTTCAATCTAGTGTAGAAGAAATAGTACCATATCAAACACATCACAAAAAGGTAAAATGAACCCATAGTAAAATCAATATGGTAACAACTATAATTTCCCAAATGAGATATAATACTCCCCCAAATGAGATAGATACAATAATGATAACATAAAAAATAAGTGTACCCCCATAAATGCATGGTAGTGACCATAGTGATGTAGGAACTGAGAGATTATACAACAATGGGTATGATATACATCATGGATATAAAAATATAATATATTAATTCAATATTATTATCATGGTTATAATCAAACAAAAAATAAATAAACCACCTAAATAACTAGCCACATACAAGTTAGTGATAAGACTAGTTAGTGTGACCACACAAGGATGTGACCAATAAGACATGGCAAAAAAAATATCCTCTATGGACAAGAACAAAAAAATAATAAAACACATGAATTTGCAATAAATCATTGACTCCCACCAATAAAAATAGTTAATAATAATCATAATGAAGATATTCTTATGATATATTAAATATAGGTAATTGCATGAGATATACTAAGCAATGAAAATTAGTTGAAAATTATAAAAGACAAGTAATGATAGATATCACTATGAAAGATGTGTTGAATGGTAACACCCCTAAGATAATACATCTTTCTAATAAAAATTATCCATTAGAATGTGGGATAATAGCAATGAATCTAGTATCATGTAACCTATGAATCTTCATAACACCCATTTGAGAAGTACTTTGAAAAGCATATGTGGAAACCATGAATATGAAAAAATATAGCATAGGTAAATATGTAACCATGTAATAAGAAATGTTTTTAATTTTGTAAAATTTTAATGTTTTTAAATTTTTTATTTTTTATTTTTAATTTTCTAAACTTTATATCCTACCCCTTAATGGGAAAACTATAAAAATCACATATATAGTATGATGACATAATGTAATAATATGTAAAGTGATGTGTATGACATAACAACACATCAAAATTGATAGTACAATAAACACATGTATAACAAACCCCAATCATAAGATAAGATTTAAGTGTCATGTTCACATGATATATATGAATATACGATAAAGCTAATAAGTGAATAGATCCTAAGATAAGGATGGTGATGTACATTGAGAAGAAGATAAGGAGGGTGAAGTACATTGGTAAGACCATTTTTTCCCAAATGTACATCACCATCCTTATATTAGGATCTATTCACTTAGTGATACCAGACAAGGATGAGACCCACAATACATGGCCTCAAAAAATCTTCTATGGACAATGATGTATAAATAATCAAACACATGCACATGAAATAAATAATTCATGCCTAACAATAAATATATCTAAGCAATAATCATAATGAATATATCCCTATAATATATTACTAAAAAATTAAAATTAGCTAAAATGATAAAAGATGATTAAGGATAGATATCCTTGTGTAAGATCTATTGAATAGAAATGCCCTTGATATATGACTTGTTTCTAATGAAAACTCCCCATCATAATGTGGGCCAATAGTATGAAGTCTAGTATCATGTAACCTATGAATCTACATAGCACCCAATTGAGAAATATTATGAAAATCATGTGTAAATCATGGATATTAAAATCTATAGGATAGGTAAACATGTAACCATGTAATAATTATTATTTTTTGATTTTTTAATTTTCTAATTCTATAAATTTTTTTAATTTTTTAATTTTTTTGAGTTTTATAACTTGAGATCCTACCCCTTGATGGTAAAATTATATAAATAGAATTTATATCATGATGAAATAATGTGACAAGATGTGAAGTGATGTGTATGGCATAAAAACACATTAAAATTTATAGTACAAGGAGCACATTTAGAACAAATCCCCAATCATAAGATAATAATAAAGTGTCATGATTGCATGATATAGATGAATATGTGGCAAATCCCATAAGTGAATAGATCTTAATATAATAATGGTGATGTACATTTGGAATACCATTTGTCCCCTAATGCATAAAAACCCAATATTATAAATATAAGGAAATAAATGTACCATGAGTGATGACCTATCATATGTCATGGTATATAATTTGAATAATCAATGTAGACCCATAAGTGAAAGGGTTATATTATAATATATATGAAAAATATGTTAATGATAATAATGTGTGTGTAAAATTTCCAAATAGTAAAATAGGATATTAGATTAAATCCATGGGTACAACTTCCCATTGGGAAAATATAATTAATATAATAAATGATGGGTACCATTCCCTCATTCAGTGAATATATGATCAATGAAACTTATATGATATAAACAATGGGCTCCATTCCCCCATTGGGAGAAAATATATCATATAAGGAACAATGGGTACCATGCTCCATTAGGTGTAAATATATCATATAATAAACAATTGGTATGATGACCTCATTGGGAAAATATATGTATGTAGATCTAGTAAAAAGGGAACAAGTGTGGGTATGATACCCCATAGACAGAGATATGATTGATAAAGAGAAAACATGGGTAACATTCCCCCATAGGTAAAATAAGTATTTTATTATGAATCCATGATTATTTATTTTTTATTAATATACATAAGAATAAGAAAGTAACATAAGAAGGCACTGGGCTACACATGGCAAAGAAAAGAGTAAGGCTCACAAAGTAGAGGAATAAGATTAGGAGGATTCTAATAGATATAAGGATTCCCTAAGAATTCAATTCATGATATTACTAAAGGTGTCAATATATTATATCATAATTTAGAACCAATGAAAGGTGCTAATAATAGAGATCAAAAATTAGATGGTCAAGGCTAGTGCAGCATAATAAACAAAATAAAACAACCATCTAGAAGCATATTGAAGAATAGGAACAAGTGCCAATGTGAACCTAAGAATATATAATAATTTAAATAATATATAATATAAATACACGTGTAATTTATTACATAAATAATAAGTAATCTATTTAGAAGACTATGATACAATAATTATGAATCAATGAGGTTTAAATATTAGTCGTAGAAATATGGATGCTATGATACCAAGGTGTAATGTATATAGAAAAATATCAATTATAAGGAAAGTGATATGATATGTACTCATAAAAATATGTACATAAATTGATGTATATATCCATGTACACAATTTAAATATGTATATTTTAAGTGAAGGAAAACATAAAATGCTTGATTGATGTAAAGTAGCATAATATTTTAATTGGAGAAACAAACTATAAAAAGGTCATGATGTAATAATTTAAAGTGAATAGCAATGGGTATAAAACCACATATAACCTGAATTCCTAAATATTATTTATTAAATTAAACCATGAGAATCATATTCAGAATATGTATGTAGAAAACCCTTTAATAAATTCACAATAGGCACAATACACATAGTATGAAAGAAAGGCCCAAACAATCTTTATACTATTTTTGTATTTTATGAAAGTTTTTGCATTTTAAGTTTTTTCATTTTTTTATTTTAATATTTCATTTAAAAAATAATTTATGTATAATGATGTATCAATTAATAACTAGTTTTATGTATGACTAATATAAATTCATGTTATGTATTGCAATATAGTCAATAAATGTGTAGATATGATAGAATAATTGTCAAAAGAAAAATTCAAGAATAAAATAAACTATAGATCATGAATAAGGGTATCATCACAAATGGTGAGGTAAAAATTTGATGGTTACTTCAAATAATAATTTAAATTATAGATATGTCATATATAGTGGAACTCAAAAAATATGGTAAAACTATTAAGTAGATGAGTAGGTGTACTGAAATTAAATGCAATAAATAAAATCAAGAAAAATTAAGGTAATCTAAGGGTCATGCTATGTATGTGTTGAATTCCATGATATGCCTTGTGAGTTATTAATACATGTAGTTAGTGAGGTTAATATACCCCAATATGTCTCATCATAAAATAGATCATCATTATCAAAGTTTTAGGTGCACTGATATTAATCATTAGTATTGAAGTTTGTTGATTTTGAAACTTTTTTAGGAGATTGATTTTCTTTGAAACTAGCACCCTTGCCTATGGAAATTTTATGATGAATAATAATTATCTTTTGGTAGACTAGTTATTTAAGTTTTTTATTAAATTGATGCATATATCCATTGATTTTTATTTTTTTGTAATATGGAAAATAATAATTATCTTTGTAAAATGTTTGTCTATGATTTGAAAATTGGTTAAACATATAAGGCAATTTGATTAAGTATTTTCCATTAATTACTTTATTATAAAATTTTAAGTATGTAGGTTTGATTATGACGATTCCCGTGTTTTGTGTTATCATTTATTTTTGCTTTAGTATTAGATTAAGACTAAGTGGACTTGTGAATATTAATTTTTTATTATTCCTTAGTATTTTATGTTTGGCCCTTGGTTTTGATGAGTGCTTCTTTATTAGATCAATGGCTATATGTGTAATAAAATTTAATTATATATAAGTTGTGTTAATAATGTTTTTTTAATTGATGTTATGAGACTTCTGATAAATATTTATTATCTTTGAATATTGAATGGTTGGTAAATCAAGGATCTCACATGATAACTAAATATGAATATCCAATATTGCATTTGCTCATTTAGACCTTTTTTAATATGTTTAATACTTTCAAATTTAGTTTTAGTTCTATTTTTGGAAATATATTGATCTATAAATATATTTTTCTAATCCTGCCATTGATTCTAAGGAGCCAATAGGATTATAATGAAACCAATTTAGGGCATCACAAACCAAAGTTCTAGGAAATAAATTTAGAATAATCAAATTGTGGTTCTTATAATCACCTATATAAGTTAACATTGAACAAATACATGCTTGAGGATCACCATGACCATCATAAAAATTGAATTTTAGAATTATTAGTTAATGTGAAATATACATGGCCAGTATATCTTTATGGATTCGGCTATGAGGCATTAGATTATTATTTATTATAGTTTTGAAGCTTTCTTTCTCTAAGGATAAAATATGCATTTCTCTTTGAAAATTATGTATATCATCATCATAGTGACTATTGAATGTATAGGAATGGTTTCACTCTTGATAGGTTTTTTAAAAGGTTGAGTATTTCTAGATATGATGAAGGTAGGCACACTAATTTTCATAGGATTATAATTGAAACTCTCATTAGAAAGCATAGAAGAGATAGGAACCCAAGTACTATCCATAGGAATTTCTACTTGAGAAAAAACTTCATTCATGACTTCTTTAGCTTTGTGTATAATTTCATCAATAAACTTAGGGTTTGAAATAATCATTTCTTTGAAATATTTAACAATGAATTTGAAAAAAAAGTCCTTTGAAAATGTGAGATTTTAAAAGTTGGCATTTAAGAAAGACTTATCACTATGATTTATATTGTTAATTTAAACCAAGATGACAACCAAGAAAAAAGCAAAAAAATATATAGGAACCCTATTGAGAGGAAGGGTAAATAAACCCTAAGATTATAATTTTTAAATGAATGAAATCAACAATACCTAAGGTTTTGAGGGTTTAAAAGGCCCTTAGTTGAATGTTTGAAATATTTTGAGTTCACCATTTATGTTTACCCTATTTATTGTTTTGATTAAAATGGGAATAACATAATTGCAATTAAATAAATCTAAGCATACATCCTTGAAAGTACATAATTCAAATATATCTAATAGTTTAGGATCAAATAACATGTCCTACTAAAAAAATTTAATTACAAGATGTTAAGTAATTATCTTATTTATTTATTTTTATGTAAATATAAACATATAGCATATCAATGCAAACTATCTAGATCTTTCCCCTAAAATATATAGCTCTAAAAAATCTCTTGGGTGGACATGTGTAGGGTTTTCATTCATTTTGTGTAAAATTGACCTAGTCATAATCATGATTATCAAGTTTGTATTAATTACATCAAGGTTTTCATGTCTAGGGTAAAATAAATTGGTATTTATTTTATTGATGTATGTATATTTTATTATGTTCATGTACCTACAATTCACTATTTTCATAGACATAATGTGTGAAATTGGTGTTCTTCCTCTTTGATCTATATTGACTCTCCAAAACAAACAAATAGTTACGGAATTGAGAAACTATAAAAGGCACATTTAAAACTATGTATCATTTATGTTAATAATCATACATTATCTATAAATATGTGGAATTAATATCTAAATTAATGGTTTTGAACCTTCTTATCACTAGAAGTGATGAATACAAATATATGTAATCTAATACCTACCTTTGGAACAAGGGAAATGATGAGAGAATAAGAAGCATAAATCCATCTCAAGTGTGTAGGATATGGCTTAATTAATCTCAACATGAAGTGTACTTAATTATTTTTGATGTTTGGATATAGGATTGACATCTTATATTCATATTTTAATGTATCTTTTCTATGTTTTTATTAATACTAAATGGATTGACATGAAATAGTATATATAGGTTGATCAAGGAAAATTAATGTGCATTATTATAATTTATAATTGATAAGGGATGAAGTTAAAGGTGTCAAATCAATGGAAACAAGTATATGGACCCATAAGATAAAAAGGGATAAACATGAACATGGCATGTGTCTGACATAGATGGACTCATGTAAAGTGTGGGTCTAATCTAGAGATGATACAAACTTTATTTTTAATGTAGAGTTTAGTAATATCTTACATATTTTCTAATTATTCCAATGGATATTTTATATTAAGTGTTAGTGGTTTTCAGGTTCAATACATAAATGGGAACCTTATTGAGACTATAATGGATCAACAAAGAAGCTAATATGTATATGTTTTCCAAGTATGATAAATTGGGAATAAAACACTAAAAATAAGGTTTTTATGCCAAATTGAGATGTCTACAACTATTATTACATTTGATCTAGTCTAGCATGTTATGTATCTAGACATGCCACTTAGATTTTCAACTCCAAGATCTAAAAATGGGGTACTTACATCCTCATCTTGCCATGAGTGATATCATTATATGGGCTTGGACCTCTCCTTATCAAATTGGACACCTTAGTAAAAACCACTAAACATGACATAAAAAATATTAATCATGTTATAAACCTAAATACCTTATAACTTGTTCAAACATAAATCTCTCTATATGTCCATGGTGGTTATAAAACCACATGCTAAACTAGATACATTGTAGCATCTCTTAATCCTTTAATCAACTTATATGTAACATGTAGGGCATCCATATAATCTAATCATAATATAACCTATATATATATATATATATATATATATATATATATATATATATATATATATATATATATCTAAAAAAATTAATATTATGTCCTCTAACCCATCAATCATGTGCGCAGAACCATCTATTTATGTTGGGTTTGGCATATCTCCATTCTATGAAAAGTAACCCTAGTGGTTCAATCATGACAATATACGCATATCCTCATATATGTATATTTTTACTAAAAATTAAATCAATGGCTCCCCTATATCACCATTCTCCTTAATGTCATCTATAATTATAAATTTTCCATGGGCTAGTGCACACCCATTATTGTCAACTATACAATTAAAAAATAATCGAAATACATGGATACTTCCATAAATGTATAATAGTGCCTCTCATTATATCATCAATGACTAAACCATCCCCAATCCTCTCTTAGGCTCCCTAGACACCTCTATATTATCATCCTATAACACACTACTTAAAATGATATATTGATACTACTCTAACATTATAACCCCTAATGGGTAGCCTCATAATCTTCTAGACATCCTCCAATGCCATAGTCATCTCCCATGTTAGGAAATGAAAAGTATATAAGTCACAATACCATATCTCTAAAATATTTTTCAATAAAGTAATATCCATGGACATTATCCATAATCAACTAGCCTTCCTTAACCCTACAACATCTATTATAATTGATATTCTATGCTCAAACCTAGATCAAAAATAAAACCTTTAACTCTTATAAGTCTCCACTCATAAACATGGATAGTGGGTTATAACCATAAACAAATGTAAGAAAACATTAACATCTTAATACAAAAACATAAAAATAAATAAACTAAATTAACAAGTAAAAAGAATGACTACACTCAAAAATAGATTAAAGGGACAAACTCATTGGTATTGGGAAATAATTTTTTGATGATGGGACAAATTCATCGATGAAAGGGACTATTTTATGGGGATTAAAAATAGTCTATAAATGATTAAAGTTAAACATTAAATAATTCTAAAAAAAGTTGAAAAATGAAAAAATATGTTAAAAAGAGTTTGTACCTCATCCACATCCTATTCAATAGTAATTTGAGCCCTCATTTAGTGTAATCAATATGATAATCTAACTGCTAAAGTAAATGCAATTTGAAATCAAGTGAGATAAAATGATTTCCAAAATTAGAAATGATTTTTATTTATATATTTTGAGTGACTTTATTCTATTAGGAATATAACACCTTTTAAGTTTTGATTATTATCAAATTGACTTATTTCATCTATTGAAAGACATGTGAGAATAATTTTCTATGATTATTCACTTTTTAAACTCATTTTATACTTTTAAGGAAATGCCCTTTTTAGTACACTAGAGACGTTATATGATATATTTTTAAAAATGAGTCTCGACATGATTACAATTATTTATGGTACATCATGATTGATTATTCACATCTAATATTAGTAATTTTACCCTTTTAATAGGGCACATTTATTATGACATGCCTTAAAGAGGGAACACATTATTTTGATTATCTCTTACACACTAATATTTACCTTCAAGTTATGATGTCTATAAATTTCTCATATGATTTTTATCAAATATTATCGATAATTAAGACATTTTCATCACCATTAGAGGGGAAATGTATCAATTTTACACTCATAATTTATTTCTTTCAACCCTTGCCTATGGGGGCATGACCTACCCTCAAACCTATGATTTTTTCTCCTTAATACATATCTATTATATAACCCTGCACACCCTTGTGTCTTGCAATTTCACACTATCTACATATCAATATATGACATTATATTACATGCACTTTGATGTATATTTGGTTTTTATGTATGATACACATAATGTTACATATTTTTATAGAATAATACTCCTTCACACTAGAACATTGTCTTTCCCTATGTTTTGTCAACTCTAATATGTGGATGCATATACACATTTTTAGCTTGGTATGATTTTTATATATCATAGCATTCCATCACGTAGGCTCTTGAAATGAAAGAGATGGGTGAGATGTGGATTTGATGAATGTTGAGAGATGGGTTGATCAAATTAATTTACTTTAATAAAATGCTTTCATGCTTTGATTTAAAGGAGTTTTATTTTCCCATATCAATGATATATTACAAAGGGAAGGTTGGAAAGGATGCATCCTAATGAATGTGATTTTAGTGAATTTATTTATATTCAATCATAAAATAAGGAGTTATGTGATTTCATATAGTTGGATATGATTAAATATTTGTGTAGGCTCACAAAATAGAATATTAGGTGAGAATAGAAGAAACAGGGTGAAAAATAGATGAAAATTTGATTTTTGGGGGAGAACTTGGGTTGATTGTGTAAATAAATAGGATTTAGGGGTGAATTTTAATTCATTGTCACTCTTACCACCAAGGATTATTGTGTTCTGAATTTTTAGAAGATCTTGAGATAATATAGATCCTATCTCAACTAATGAGAACCATAGTGAGCAAGTGAAGTAGCATCAAAGCCCATATGGAAACATAGTTATGGTAAGTATTGTTTAGTTTGTGAAATTTAAATTTTTTGGTAATAAACACATTTGAATTGGGTGGGAAATGAATTTTTTTCTCCTCTAGCAACAATTACATTATAGAAAATGATAAATTTATAAAGGTAAATGGAGAATTCATCAACATTAGTGAACTGATCATGAATAATGGTGAATTTGTTCAAGATAGTCAATAACTCATTAGGGAAAATGTTAATTCATTAAATTAAAAAGTTCATTATGAATGGTGGAAAATTTGTTTGGACTAGTGGAATTTTCATGAATGATTTTAATGAGTGTTGATTTTTGAATGATGTTTTTGTGGATTTTGATGGAAAATTAGACTTTATGTGTTATTTTTGGTGTTTTAAAAGAATGATTACAAATAATAATTGCATTACATTAGAGATATTCTTTGTGGTATTATGGTTGATGAGTGGCTCTACATATTATGATGTTAGGGTACTTAAGGCTATTGTTTTGGCATAGTGTTATCATTGATGTCAATTTGATGTCATTAATGTCAAAATGTGTTATCATTCATGTTTAGATGAATTTGGTAAAGATGAATGGTGAGTGGTATTTTAGATATCCATGAGTTAAGGCTAATGTATAGTTAATCAAGGATAGTTATGGTATCATCATGAGCTTATAAAATATTATCAATTGTCAACATTGTTACTCAGTGTTATCTTTGTTGTTGGAAGGCTTGATGTCAAGATGCTCCATAAAACTATGTAGATGTTCTATTGAAGTTTTGAAGATCTTCCAAGTAACTTTGAACATGTTATATCTAAGATTCAAAGATCTACCTAGGCAACTTAAAATATGTTTCAATGAAACTTCAAAGATGTTATGATGAAGCTCTGAAGACCTATCTATCCATGCTCTAAAGACACATAACCATGCTCTAAATATATTATCTAAATAACATGAAAGGCATGTGATCAAGGTATATAAGCATCAAGAAGTATTTCAATATTATTTTATAAATTTGATAAGTGTTTAAACCTAGCAAGAGATTTGAGAAGGCTTGTGCATAGGATGCCTAGTCTTGTACATGAAGGAGCATGGAGGCCTAGTGAGATGGAAGTGTAGAGGCATAAGAGGATGAATAGAGTTTCTTAAGTATAAATATCAGGCATTGGATCACTTAGGTGAGTTTTAAGGTGAATCTATAGGGATAGGACCTATAAACCTAGCATGAAACTAGACTAGTTTTAGACCCTACCAAACCTAATGAGGCATCATGATCTATTATCAAGGTAAATGAAGGATATTTGACATTTTTTGAGAATGTGAGATGCTATGTGAACATGTAATTGAGGTGGAAATATAATGGAAAGAGTTTTGAAGGTTATTTTTGGACCTAATGAGGTGTGAAGACTCAGGTGTAGTAAAGAATGATGGTGAGAGCATGACCCAATGAGGTATCAGGATCCATTTCCAAGGCATGTGTGAGTAGTCAAGCATTGAAAAAGGTTATTCAAGGTGTTTTAATCATATGCATTAAGTTTATAGGTCATGATCTACAAGAAAAGGATTAAAAAAGTGTTTTAAGGTCTTTTGAGTACACATAATGTAGAGTAGTCTACCCAAGAAGGGTTTTCAAGTATTTGTTGGCATGTAAAAAGTCATCATGAGAACCTAAGGTATTAATGGTATATGGGAAATGGTCCTAGCTCAAATAGCAAAGAATTATTGTTTGTAATAAGGCATTAATCTTTATGAATGATCATTAATATTGTAAGATGGTTTAAACCTTCAAAGAACCCTAATAGTGACATGATATGAAATAACTTGTTTTAAATTGATCAAATATATTGGTATGTCTTGTTAAGCTATTGGATCATGTATTCAAATCTCCTAGGCACCTCCAAGTGTGATTGGTTTGTTAGGTGAGTGAATGGACCCTATAGGAAAGGCTTTATTTCTTAGACAATCACTACAATAGTTAGAGTTGACCAAGTCAAAGTTTATAAATGGATAAAGGTTGAAGATTGATACTTTTATTTATTTTCAAACTGGTATTTTATTATATTATATCCCTTAAGTGTGAAAATTTGGTGATGTAAGTTGTCTAGTCACTAGCAGGCCTAATAAAGAAAAATAGTGTAAAACCCAGGTTTTATGGAAAGGTGGATTTTCATGTGACCTCATGAAAGAGTGATGGATATACATGCATGCTGGTGTTTTTTTTTAATTAAATTTCCTCTCCATGATTTGAATAAGGTTTTATAGTCAATAATTTTTTTTGATTTTTTGAAGCTAAGATGGCTTGCCTAGCCTAGTGAGGACAGTGTGAAATGAGGTCAAGAAATATGTCTATAAGACCAGTATTTTCCACTAGAAATTATTATTTATACTTTAATATGGTCTATATATGTCATAATATCATTTACATGCATCAAAATTCATGTAAATTGCTTACACAGATGGTTAAATTCTGACTCTTTATGACTAAGTTTTTTGAGTATTTTGGTAATTCTATGAAAGAGAGTTGTAAAGATGTTATTGAGCCATAATTTCATGAGTAAAAATGTATCAAGTAGTTTTGGATGATAATTGGATCATAAATTATCTGCATATATGTTTATTTTATCATGTTTAGTTGATTATATGTGTTTGAACTTCATTTGTACACGATAGTCTTTTGAGCTTACATAGGTCTAACAAGGTAGTTTGTCTTAAAGAAGGTTTCAGAGTATAAATTAAGGATTAAGATATAAATAATAATTTATAATGTAATAATAACTTATTTAAAAAAAATTGAGTGTCTTTTGATGATTGGATAAGGTCAATTGAATCCAATAAGATCAAGTTGTTCATGGCTAGCTTTTGACAGTCTTAGTAGTGTTGAGTGAGCATATTAAAGAGATGTGTTTAAGAATTTTTACCTTGAGTTGAAGTATTTAAATCACATCATAATTTTATTAATTTCATTTATTTTATATTTAATTTATTTATTATCATGTTTATGTGACTAAATTGTGTACATGCTTTAGTTTTGTCTGGCAGACTTTCTCTAGGTTCACAGGCCTAATTATGAACAATTTTAATGGTGTGTTTCAAGTGGTGGTTGGAGATATAATGTGTCATGGACATACTATGATATTTTTGTGGATATTTTTTAGTATTATATGAAGTTTTCCTTTTTTGTGTGAATTTTTAAAGTGTTTTAATAAGATCAAAGGGTAACATGTTGCTAAGAAGCTTTATTAGGTATCCATAAGGCCTAAAAGAGGAGTAAGAGATAATTGAGATATGACCAACAAATGTATGATAAAATTATGATTTAATAATTTTAATATAGTGTGAAAAAACTACTACATGTATAACATGATATGTTTGAGGTGTGTGGCCAACCAAGTGGTGTATGAACAAGAGACTAGTATATATGTAAGGCTTATTAGGCATATTTGTGAGTTAGATATATGGGTGTGAAAGCAAATGAAATAACATATTTTTGAGTGGAAGGAGTTAATTTTTACCATAATAGGAGTGTATATTATCTATTATAAATATATAATAGGTGTATTCATTTTAAAATTAAGGTCATATGACCTAATTAGTCTTGAAGAGACCTAGTTGAGTGAAGAGGCCAAGTAGGTAGTTTGAGAGGGGTAAAAGAGAGAGAAGAGAAGAAGAATGTGATAATCACATATTATATGATAAACAAAGTTTTATTAAGGTGATCAAAGGTTTTCAATGGTTGAGTTGGTGTTGATTCATATAGGGGGTTGGTACCTCCTTACAAGTTGGTTCTTGTTAAACCCTAACTAGGTTGGTGCTTAGATAGTTGGTGTTAATACTCCGTGTAGAGTTGGTGCTTCACTAAATAAAGTGGATGATTTGTTTTTTATTCATCTATTGGGTTGGTGCTTCTTTAAATTTAGATATTTTTAAAGCCTAGCTAGGTTGGTGCTTAGCTAATTGGGGTTGGTACTCCATGTGGAGTTGGTGCTTCACTAAATTATGATCTTTTGAATTATAAGATAGTAGTCAATTTATAGAGATCAATGGGTTTTATTCCCCTTGAGGGTTTCCCACTTAGATAAGTGTTCTTATGTTTCATGCTTATGTGGATAGTTGATTATGCTTTGATTCATCTATATGCTTATGTGAATGGCTCATGAATGTTAAGTATAATTGAATGAATGTTTTAAATATTGATTCACCCCCCCCACCTTAGTCATTATGATTAAAATAATTATTATAAAATCCTAGTCCTTTGAAGTAGGACTAAAAACCTAAAGGAGATCTTAGAAGCAAGGATGGCTAGTCAACTAGCTCGAAGTGGTTTCTCTTCCAGTAAGGATCCATTATTTAATTGATATAATTATGCATTTTTAATGTTAGGATTAAGATATATTTGATGTCTCAAGGTCATGATATGTGGTAGTCAATTGTAGATGGCTATAGTGCTTCTCTTATTCCACTAATTGACGTAGAATGTAAGAAAGTGAAAATAAATTCAAGGTAATGCACGCTATTATTTGTGGTCTATCAATGGAAAAGTTTATGAGGTTAATGTATTTTGAATTAGGTTAAAGAGATATGGTACAATTTGAAGACTATATATGAAGGAGACACCAAGGTGAAGATTGCCAAATTGTAGACCCACTAAAGATAGTTTAAAATCTTTAAGATTAATAAAGATGAAACCATTAAATCTTACCTATTAAGGTTTGATAAAGTTATCAATGTCATAAAAGGATTGGGAGAAGAAGATAAATAATCTATTTTTATCCAAAAGGTGTTAAGATCACTAACTCTTAAGTTTGAATCTAAGGTGTCTACAGTAGAAGAGATGCAAGATTTTGAAAAGCTAAAAATGGATGATATTCATGAAATATTGAATGCCTATGAGATGAGAACTAATGAAGGAAGACCTCCTAATAAGTAATCAACTTTAAAAGTTGAAAATAAGTTAAAAGCCAAGAAGGTTAAGGATGAGTAATGCTCATATGTTGATGATAATCAACTAATATCCATGTTTGAAATAAAGTTGAGGTTTGGATCTAGTGAGTACAAAGGTATGTTGCCCTTTAAATGTTTCAACTATGGATATATGGTCACTTTTCATCCAAGTGTCCTAAAAAGGATAAATTTGAGCATAATGAATAACATGATGAACATCATGGAGATGAAATAAAGGCCTTTAAGTCTAATAGGAAAAAAAGACATTTCAAGAAGAATGAATGTAGGAAAGGGTCATTCAAAAATAAGAAGAGTGTCTATACAAAATAAGATAACTCATATGATGTAAGTTATTCAAGCACATTTGATAGTGATGATGGAAGTAATGAGCCTAAACATGATAATAATGAAACCTTATTCATGGCCATACAATTTGACAATGAGGGTTTCTCACATGGGAAAGGCCTTATGGTTGATGTAGAATCAGATGAAGAAGAAATAAAAGTGAATCTTGAGGTAGAATTGGTAAGTGCCTTAGATGAGTTGAAGCTTCAAAGAACAAAGAATCATAAGCTAAGATCACTAGTTAATGACTATGAGGAGAAGATTAGCTTGTTTGAGGATAGATTGAATATCACCTCTAAGGAGTATGATGATATCATCAATCAAGTTGAGGCACTGATGGGGATAGTCAATGCAAACCTAAGAGCTAAAGAGGAAGAATGTATTGGGTATTAAGATAAACTATAATACCTAAAATTTGAGTTGGATCAAACATATAGCAATGTGAAGAGCTTTATGAGGTTTTAAAAGAGCATTGAAACTATAGATGATATCTTGAGTATTCAAAAGTATGCAAGTGACAAGACAAGTCTTGGTTTCAAAAAATACCAAAAGGAGGCACCTCTAATCAAGGAGAAGACTATAAAATATAAATATGTCAACATGAAAAGACCTATAAAATAGTTTAATTTTTTAAGGTATGTTATTTATTTCAATGGTTATTATTTTGTATGTAGTTATCTTGGTCATAGAACATGAGAGTGTAGAAGACCCTCCAAGAAAGAGTACCCATGGAACTATGGAAGGAGTCACAATTCACCTCAGTAAAATGGTATGTATAAGGTGATTTTTTATAGTTTTCATAATATAGGACACTTTGAAAGATTTTGCCCTAATAGATTTAGAAGCTCATCAATTAAAAATAGAAATTTTGAAACACCTAGAGTGTAAGATAGAAGCCAAATGAATATATAGAAACCAAAGGTAATAAAGATGAGTCATGATTAATCTACAAGCTCAAGTAGACTACTCATTATGATATATCATGCCTCACGTGTGAAATCTAGTTAGGAATGTCTATCCTCAACTCACATTGATGATCAAATGGTTGATGAAAAGATAAAAGCTATAGTGTCAATCAAGCCCAAAAGGATATTGAAGAACATTTAGTCTTGTGAAAGCATGGAGATCTAGGAATATCCTAAACTAGTGTTGTTTTAATGACCTATGGTAATGGTTGACTCCATTATGATTCATGAAAACACTCATCAGTTAGTATAATTTGGGTCTAAGGGGGAGCTAACCAGGTGATTCATCAGCTCCAAAAGAAGGTGAGCAATACTAAGAAGGTTTGTGAGGTGAAGGTGATCAAACAAGATAGAAATTTTTAATACAGTGAAATAAGTGTTTTACAAACCCAAGGAGTATTGAAATAATATAATAAGGGTTATCATGATGTAAATGAATTATGTATGGCTTATAGATCTTAGAGAAGATCAACAAAGATTATTTACATAATGTGTGAATGGATAATGATATATTAAGGAAATCAAAATTCTCAAGATGAACTTGGTTGATCGGTTGATTAATATGGTGAGAGAGTTGTGAAGTCAAAGGGAGAGAATGGTTGTGTATTTATGTATAAAATTTATTTGTTGATTTGTTACATTTATTGATATATGCTTGGTATAATGGGAGGCTTGGTAGCTCTGAAGTTCTTTGTAAAGAGAGTGGTTGAATTTGATATCAGAATAGAGGTATCCATGGAGTTAGTTAAAGAAAAATCTAGAGCTAAGTTCTGAGGGAGACTATTTAGAATGGAGAGGTAGCCTTTTAAAAATAGTGGTTTATAAAGACTATTTTCCATTTAGTGTCTATGAGAGATTGCATTAGCTTAGAGGGAGAAAGTGTGTTTTCAAAAATTGTCTACAACAGCAAGTATGAACCTAAGGTGAGTGGTTTTTATAATTTCTTTGTGTTTTCTATTTGTGTTCAGGTCTAAGGATCAAATGTTAATTTTTCAAAGACCCTTTTTCCATTAATGTCAAAGAGGGAAAAATGCCTATTTGATGGAAAAGAGATTGATCAGACTATAGAATGTTTTTCCATCAATGACAAAGGGGAAGTTTGTTGGCATAATGTTTTCATTGATGTCAATTTGATGTCATAAATTTTAAAGTGTGTTGTCATTTATGTCTAGAGGCATCTGTTGAATATGTATGGTGAGTGTTATTTTAGGTATACATGATTGAACGCTGATATCTAGGTAAGAAATGATAGTTGTGGTATCAGAATAAGGTTATTGCTTAGAGTTGCTTAGTGTTATTTTTGTTGTTGCAAGATTTGATGTCAATATGCCCCATCAAGATATGGATATGTTATGTTGAAGTTATAAATATCTTCCATGTAACTTTAAAGAAATTTTGTCAAAGTTATGATGTTTTTATAAATCTCTAATGATGTTAAGATGAAGCTATGAAGACTTGTTCAGCCCTACTCTGAACATAACTAGATAGGCTATGAAGATATTATCTAAGGAGAATGAAAATAATGTGGGCATGTTTTATAAGCATCAATGAGTGTTTCAATATTAGTTTCCAAAGTTGACAAGTGTTTGAACAAAGTGAGAGACTTGAGAAGGCTTACGCATAGGATGCTTAGTCTTGTAGATGAAGGAACATGGTGGCCTAGTGATATGGATGCACACAAGCATAAGAGGCTATATAGAGTTATGTTAGTATGCATATGAGGCACTAGAGCACTCAGGTTAGTTATAAGGTGAGCCTATAGGGGTAGGACCTATAGACCTATCATGTAACTAGACTAGTTCTAAACCTTGCCTAATCTAATGAGGCATCGTGATCTGTTGTCAAGGAAAATGAAGGATGTTTGACATTTTTTGATCATGTGAGATGTTGTTTTATCATTTAATTGATGTTCAAATTTCATGGAAAGATGTTTCAAGGTCAATTTAAGATGTAACGAGGTGTGAAGAATTAGGTGTAGTAAAGCACAATGGTGAGAGCATGGCCTAATGAGGTATTAGGATTATTTTCCAAGGAATGTGTGAGTAGGTGAGAATTGAAAAAGGGGAGTCAAGGTGTTTTAATAAAATTAATGATGTTTTAGGTCATGGTTCAGAAGAAAAGTCTTGAAAAAGTGTTTTAAGGTCTCTTAAGTGCACAAAATGTAGAGTAGTCTACCCAAAACGTTTTCTTAAGTATTCATTGGCATGTGAAAAGTATGCATGAGAACCTAATATATTCAAGGTATATGGGGAAAGGTCCTAACTTAAATTTCCAAGCATTGGTTTTTGGAATAAGGGGTTAAGCTTTATGAATTATCTTTAAGACTATAAGATGGTTTAAACCTTTAAAAAACCTTAATAGTGACCCAATATGAAAGAACTTGTTCTAAAGTGCTTAGAATGGATTGGTATGGCTAATTAAGCTATTGGATCATGTATTCAACTGTCCTAGGCACCTATATGTGTGATTGGTTTATTAGGTGAATGAGTGGACCCTATAAGAAAGGCCTTATTTCTTAGAGAATTATTGTAGCAGTCAAAGTTGATAAAGTTAAAGTTTATAAATGGATGAATCTTGAAGCTTGAGACTTATATTTATTGTCTATGGTGGTTTTTTATCATATTCTATCCCTCAAGTTTGTAAGTTTGGTGATCCAAGTTGGTCAATAACTAGCAGGCCTAATGAAGAAAAATAGTACAAAACCTAAGTAGTATGAAATGATGGCTTTTAGTGTGATTTCATGAAAGATTGATAGATCTAAGTACATGGTTCTATTTTTTAGGTATTTAATGTCCTATCCATGATTTTTATAAGGTGTCATAGTCATTAAAAATGGTTGATTTTTTGAATCCAAAATGGCTTGTTTGTCTCAGTGAGGATAGTGTGAAATGAGGTCAAGAAATTGATATGTAAGACCAATAGTTGCCACTAGACCATATGATGTCTATATTTTAAGATGGTATGTAGATGTCATAGGATAATGTACAATGCTCACATAGGTGGTTGAAGTCTAACTCTTTACGACTATGTTTTTTGAGTATTTTGGTAGTTTTATAAAAGAGAGTTGTAAAGATGTTATTGAGCCATAATTGAATGAGTAAAAATATTTCAAGTATTTGAAGATGTTCATGGAGTCATAAAGTATCTACCTATATGTTTATTTTTCCATTTTGAGTTGATTATGTGTGTTTGAACTTAATTTTTCCAAGATAGACTTTTGAGATTACATAGGTCTAATAAGGCAGTCTATCCTAAAGAAGGTTTCATATTATAAATAAAGGATGGAGATATAAATTTTAGACACCTAAATCTGACCATTGATAACCTCCAACCAAGATTTTGACTAATTTCCACCCAAAATTCATAATTTAGCCTAAAACACTAAAATGCATTAAATGAGTTAAAATTGATTTATTAAAATGTTGATTCTAGCTAGGGTATCATAAAATGGGGCAATGCAATTTATGGGATAGCTAACTTTGATCAAATCATTTTGAGTCAAAATGCCAATTTTGCACCTGGATGCTCTGGATTGATTTTTCCTATCAAATCTCTTACATAATACATGTGAATTTGCTATTTGTTGTTGGTAACATCCTAAATGGGATAATGGATCCAATGCATCTAACATTGTCTTCCAATTCTAATCGAGTCAAATTTTAGACCAATAAGAAGGCATTTTGACCAATTTGAGTATTTTGTGCACAAAGTGCTTAAAATGATTAAGAGCTAATTAACCAAAATCAAGGCCTAATTAATAATTCCATGGAAAAATTTTGAATAATTTATTTTGGAAATGAATATTTAATATCTACATCATTAGGTGACCTCATTTATTAGGAAGACATTCCTCAGCCATAAATGCCACAAATATCAGGATGCATGCCCTCCATACCTCATCAATGCCTTCCATGATGCCCTTCATGCCTCTTAATTTCCCCTTCTTCCAATGTCATGATGAGGATAATTATAATCTTAATTCCAAAAAATGAATTAATCCTCAACCACACATCTCAATCTCAAGATGAATAGTTTAGGTTGATTCTAGACATTCTCAAAAATCTATAAATAGAGAGGCCATGAACATCATTTCTAAGACATGATTATACAAAGTTATAATGAAAAAATGATTCCAAAAGCTTTATGAAACTAGTGTTATCATGCCAAATTTATTCCAAGCCAAGCCAAGCCATAAGCCAAATATTCCAAGGAGAGATGGAGGTAGCCAAGATTCTATTGCCAAGGACTTCATGAGCACAAGATGAGTAAGCCACTACAACAAGAATTTTCGAGAATCTAAGGAAGGTAAAAGAGGGTTTATTTTACATTTTAGTTATGTGTTTTATCCATGTTTGTTAAATAATCTCTCCCTAGTTTCTAGGCCTAGAGATGTTATGCTAGTTAGTGTGTTTCTTTTATTTTGTTTTCAATTTGAAACTAACACCATACTAACCATCCTCTCTTGAGTTAGATTCCTAGTTCACACATGTCACATTAAATGGGACCAAATGCATTCCACACATGACTAATATCATGATGCAACTGTAAAATCTTCATTTGGATCATTAAAACTCTTGAAATTTGACTTTCTAACTTTGTTTTGCCATTTTTTTTGTCATGAGTTTACATAGCAACTGACGTCAGTTAGTAAAATCATCATCGATTGGCATAGCCATCATTAGTGATTATTTGTGTAACCAATGTTAGTTAGATAACTATCATCAGTTAGTAAGAGTAACTGATGTTGGTTATATAACCAATGTTGGTCACTATGTTTTCTTAAAAACACAAACCCAAGAGCTATTTTAAAATGTTTGGTTTGGTGTCATACGGACTCCATTTTGGATGATTTTTTTTTAAATCACATGTTTTCTCATAAATTATTAGAATTTGACATTAATTTAGCTTCAATTTTCATATTGTTTTACAAAATTTGGAAAATATATTTAAATTTTTTCTAATCTAACATATTTACTTTTAGGGTGATGCCTTAAGGGTAGACAGATAACTAGAAAATTTTAAGTTTGATAAATCATGTTTCAAAACATATTTTGTATGTTTTAAAATGAATTAGGAACATTATTTTGGTGCTTAAATTAACATTTAAGGTCATTAAATAAGTGTTTTTAGTACTAGTTTTTAAAGTTACAACTAAGATCAAGGGGTCAAATAAACACCACCTCATTTTCATTTGGGCTTAAAAATGAACTCATCTTTCCAAGATTTTTGTCTTCAATAGTTGTTTGATCTTTTTTTTTTTGGAAAGAAGAGGGATGTTGCATGTATGATCTTCCATTTTTCCCCTTTAGGGAACCCTTGGAATAAAAAGTTCCATTCCTATTAGAAATAGCCTAGTCCAAGGCTTAGAAAGAAAGTTATCTAAAGCACTCTCCAAAAACTTGTCAAAGTTTGGGTGACCTTGGAAATGACCCTAAAGTATTTATATTTCATGATTTATTTATTTTTATGAAAACTTGGCTTGTGAGGGGGAATTCATCACCACCCAAAAAATCATTAGGGAAGCTTTGACCTTGGGTTTCATCTCTTGACATTGACTTCATTTGGATCCTAATTGAAGTTACATACATGATGTATCTGCATTTAGACATCGCACTACACTAAGAAAAAAATAGGATGTAGTGGTTGTAAAATGGACTAGACCTTTTTAAAACTAGATAATTCCATGGTCACCCAATTCCATGCTTGTCTTTTACATCATTTGACTCAAAATTAATTGTACAATTGATTCCCCTAGAAACGTTTAAAAGCTTGCTAGTTTAGTCAACCCCACATTGCCATACCCTTGCTAGCATTTGGATGATTATACTTAGTGTAATTTGGTCATTTTTGTTTGGTATGTTTTGAGACTAAATTTTTTTTGTTCATAATCCATGTCAAAATTAATTTGTCTATATATCACTCTTTTGTCTAAAGAGTTCTTATGTCTACCATTTTACACCATACTTATGCCTTGAAATTTTTGCTAAACTTGTTTGTGTGTGTGTCATTTGAGTTGAGGAGGGTATTTTTATGCTACCCAAATCATATCAAAACATTTTGAGCCTTTTTTAACCTTTGAAACATAAAACAGATCACATCATTTGAGCATGTTTATGTTGTTAGGCTGCTCAATTTATTTTAAGACTAGTTTACCTTGTATCAAAAATCCTTTATTTAAAACCATGTCATGTATACCATTTGGATCTTATTATTATGCTATCATGTTGTCTAATATTGTCTATCTCATTTGATCAAGTCTTAGTCTTCAACATTGAGTTTTAAATTAGCCTTATCAAGTCTAGATTTAAACATTGATTGATTTTTGTTTAGGCCTTAATTCGTGGGGTAGATACATAGATATTTATCTTTTGGGTTGCATAACTTTGGTTAATCGATTACCCAAATTTGAAAGATATTGATGGTTTATTTGTTTAATGCCTATCCTCATCATTATTTGTGCCTTTATTTGGGAGAACATAACCTTTCTTCAAAGAGCCTTTTATCTTATGCCTAATGCCAACTAATCATGTTTATGTTTGATTCTATGTGCTGGGTTTATGTCAAAGTTGTTTCCAAACTTGTTAGATTAAATCAAATCACATTAACCTTTATTTAAAGACTAACTTTTGACACCATTTGGACAAAAGTCTTAGAATATGCCTATTTGTTTGAGCATAGATTTTGACTCTGTTTTTTGACAAAAGACCTAGTAACTCAACTTTGTCCTTTCCTAGTTTAGAACTTATTTGGAACACTTTGACCTAGACCTTTAACATGTCAATTTTTATTTAGACACTTGACCTTTTATGTATATGACATTTGATATTAGACATTTGATGTTAGGCTATTTTATTTCAAGTCTTAAAACAAATCATTTTGGAGATAAAGCTCCACTTTCAAACCACATTGAAGATACAACTCCACCTTTTGACCAAGTTAGACCAAGCTTGAACCATTTATCATTTGGGCATAGTTTTTTAGAGTTTGTAGAAATCTAAACCTTTTTATTTTAAAGCTTTCATCATTTACGCATATATGTTTCACTACACATATGGTGGAGTCATGTACAATATAAACTATGATAGAATGGCCAAACAAAATCCCATTAGGAACCCCTATAGAGAAAGATTTTCTAAAGATTTTTATTATTCTCCCTACAATACTCCATATGGGGAATATAGTCAAAATCCATAAAATCCAATTCAAAACCTTGATTGGTATGAAAAAAAAGTGAGGAGGACTTTGAAGATCTAACTATAGATAATATTGTTTGGGATATAGATCCATACCCTCTTTATAATAATCAGTACATGGAACATAGTCAAGAACTAGCTTATGAGCCAACTCACGATTGGGATGATATGGTTTATGAGGAAGACTTGGATACTTTATCTTATGCAAGTAATCAGGCTCCACCATATCATACCATTTTTATTCCAAGACCATAATGTCACACCTTTCCTAGAAAAAGACCTCATCCTCTATCTTGTGCAAGCAATCAAGATCCACAATGTCCCTCCATCATTCCAATACCTAGTCCTTTAGCTTGTTTAGGAAATCAATCCCAACAATACCCTATTGTTACCCTTTTAGGACTTTAGGCTTTGGCTCATATGATACATGATGATCCCCAAGGCCCTACCATTATCCAACCACAAGTCATTCCTCATCTAGCACCAATCCCATCCAAACCTCAACCCATCCAATCATTCAAATACTAAGCTATGTTCAAAACTAGTATCTTCCAACTCATTGGAAACCAAGGCCAAAAAAACCAACCAATATGATGTGTTTCTATTAAATCAACCATTTGTGATCAGTCAACCTATGATGAATTGCCTATTTATCCTATACTAGTTGTCAAGGACTCTCACTCTAATGAGCCAATATTTATTGAGTCACTTCTTAATGATTATAACCACCTTTGGGAAAATCAATACCTTGACCATGTGCCTATTTTTCATGATCCTCCTATTGGTAAGTCAATCTCTAAGGAGTTGTCTCTTAACATTTTTCCCATCTTAGAGGAGTCTCACTTTGAAAAACTAGTCTTTGTAGAGCCCATCATGCTATTATATGTTGTTACTTATCCAATACCAAGCATTCAACAAGACATCATTGTAATAAAATACCCATCAGATTAAGAATTAGAATTAGAGTTAGGTTCTATTATTAAACTAACATTAGATTTAGCATCAAAATTAGAATCAACATCAGTCTCAATATTAGATTTAATGTCTCTTGATTTAAAATTAGATTCAGAAGAAGAATATGCACATGGTTGTTACAATATTTGTTATGCAAGCCTCACAGATCAATTTGAATACATTTGTGATCCTTTTATAGTTTTTGAGGATGATTAATTCAGCTTTGACACAAGTTATCCTATTATATTATATAAGGATTGTGCAGCCTCTCTCCATTCCATTACCATTCCACAAGCCATTACCATCAACCAAAATAGCCATATCATTGACATTCCATCTCCCACAAGTGTTGATTGGGATTGATAGAATCACACTTTGTTGAACTATATCCATGGTGACATAGTAGTTGAAGAAGATCAAGGAGACCAAGACCACATTCATATAGTATAACACTCTCCTAGTGAAACCTTTTCAATGGCACTAAGGGATAATCAAATTCAAAACTCAACATCTTCTAGTGAAACTTTTTTGGAAGTGTTATAAGACAATCAAAGTCAAATGTCCACATTCCTTAGTGAAACCTTCTTAAAGGTGCTATGTGACAATCAAGATAATTTCATTGGTGAAAACCTTTTTGAGGCACCAATAGCTGAGCATAAAAGTTATTCACTACTTGATGAAGACAAAATAAAAAGATCAAATCAAAATAGCTTCCAATCTACAGCTTAATCAGATGGTAGCTACTCTCAAGATCAAACAATATAAAAATTTAGTGGTCTTATTGATAGAACAAGTCTTCATCCCCATCATAACTAGATTTATGTTGAATATGACATTAACAACATTATGTGTGATTAAACGTCCTGATCTTAATTTGTTTCCCAATCATTCCACATTCCATTATCATCAACCATACCATTTCATAATCAAACCTACCATCCATTATTTATCCTTATTTACCATCCATGGTTTCACTTTCCTTTGTAGAGGATATAAATATACCTTGTCTTGATGTTTGAAGGAATCAAAATCGATAACCAATGAAGATCACAAAAAAAATCTCAACAACCAAATTTGTAGGCCATTTTTGATAGAGTAGCTATTCAGATGAGGTGTGGGCTAGAAATTAACATGATCAAGTATTTTGTTTATATCATTTGTTTATTAGGATGAACATCTCCCCATAAATAGGAATAATAAAATAAAAACACCAAAACCAAGCTAAAAACATGTACCATACCATTTCACATTGTCATGTCATTGCCATGTTTATATATGCCTATTTACCATTATTGTAAATCCCAACCATTTACCCCATCACTTGGGGGTAACCCTCTTACCATTTTATCCAATTTATCAAACCATCATTATCCTAAATCAATGTCATTCCATCTTATCATTTCATTTCTATCTAGAACAAATATTATTTTTAGTCATCCTACCCAACCTATTCTGATATTGGTTCCTTTGGTTCTTCCCACACTTTTTGTGAGAGGATTGCAATTAGGTTTCAACAATCAATAAAGTTCATGTTTAAATGATAGTATATGAAAGTAGTGTGATAGTTGATCTAGAAATATATTTTTCATCTTATATCCATGTTAATTAATGTGAGCTTGATTATAACCGCCTATGGGCAAATTAGTGTTTCACTAGTCTTGCTACTAATTATAACCACCTATGAAAAAATTAGTATCATTGACCTATACCATTGCATCCTAGTTATAACCACATATGGGATAACTAGGGGCAACACTTGTTTACCATGCATTTATGCGTCACCTTGCCATTTCTATTTTCATTTAATTGGCCATTTGCTAGATTTGAGAAATTGTTGGAACCTAGCTAGTTTTTCCCTACCTTTTATGTGGATGGAATTAATATGACTTGAGCTTATTTTAAGACTATCTAGATCATGCTTAACTCATGTTCAGGTCAAATCAGTCCCCCTTTCCATATACTCTCACTATTTTGTGAGCAACCTAGGCTAAATGCTCTTATCATTTCATGTGCAGGTATGTTGTCATTTTCTAACGAGTTAAGATACCTCAAGATTCCTAAAACATTCATAATATTTCAAAATCCAAAAATATTTTTCCTATCTAAGCCTATTTAGTTATCCTCAATCCACCTTATTGGGGCATTTCCATTGTTAGGATGATTTCTTTTGCTTTTGTTTTCAAGCTATTTATTTATTTGTTTATTTCAAGTTGTTTGTTTGTTTGTTTGTTTTCTATATTTGTTTATTTGTTTGCTTGCTTGCCTATTTGTTTGCTTTCAGCATGGTTTCCTTGATTTAGTTTGTGTGTGTTCATTGGGTGATTCCTTTCCCGCAATTATACTTGAATCCATACATATTTATATGTTAACATTGTCATCATGGTTTTTATCATTGGTGCATTATTTTTGAGTATTTATTGAATATTAGGAGTTAGTCCTTATGTATTTTTTGACCAAGAATTCATGGTTTTTATCATGATGCCTACCACCACATGCTACAACAAAATTTATCTTCAAAAAGGTCTATAATCAATAGATCCATAGAAGTTTCTCCTTGGCATCTTGGCAAATCCTTCCATCCCAACCTTGTTCAAATTAACTCATTTGACCATTCTAGTTGTATCATTTTTAATCAAGACAAGCATCTCCTCATTGATAGGTACTAATTCATCTAATGATCAATCTTATTCCTCCATCCATCTCTTTCATCACATTACACCCACTCATTTTTAATCTATATTCTAGGTTATATCCTTGAGTTATGCTTGTTAATCAGCCTTAACTAGGGCATAATCATCTTTAAACAATCCAGGTCTACTTAATGATTATAATTTCCTATAGGCAAATAATTATTTTGAATTTTATTCTTTATTATAAGCACCTTTAGGAAAATAAGCATATTTTTTAAATTAATTCATGCAAGCATTTTCTTATTTGGATTAATCTCAATCATGGATTAATTTCACCTTTATTCTTATTTCTTTTCAAGGGACCATCCATAAAAGAATGTGATGGCCACTCACTCAAGAGGGAATCATCATAGGCTTCCAAAACACCATTTAAATCCAAGCCATGCCATAAGCCAAAGGTGTCAAGGAGAGATGGAGAAGTCAAGATTCCATTGCCAAGGGCTTCATGAGCACAAGCTAAACAAGCCACTACAACAAGCATTTTGGAGCATCCAAAGAAGGTAAAAGAGTGTTTATTTTAAATTTTAGTTGTGTGTTTTATCCATGTTTGTTAACTAATCTCTCCCTAGTGTTTAGGCCTAGATATGTTATGTTAGTTAATGTGTTTCTTTCATTTTATCATCATTTTAAAACTAACACCATACTAACCATCCTCTCTTGAGTAAAATTCCTAGTTCACATAAATAAGCATAAATGAGTTTATAATAATTTAGTGGCAACTTTTTTCAGTGGTTTGTGATTAATGGATAAGCTCAATTAGATCCAAGAAGATCAAGTTGTTAATGACTAGTTTTTGACAGTCCTAATAGTGTTGAGTGAGCATACTAAAGAGATGTGTTTAAGCCTTTTTTCCCTAAGTTTAAGTATTTGAAGAACATGGTTATGTTTTTAAGTTCATGGAGTTTTTTAAAATTTATTTATTTTCATTTTTATGTGACTAAATTGTGCACATACTTCAATTTTGTTTGGTAGACTTTATGTAGGTTCATAAGCCTAATTGTGAATAGTGATAATGGTGTGATTCAAGTGGTGGTTGGAGATATAAAATGTCATGGACCTAATAGGATCTCATTGGGGGAATATTTTAGTTTCATATTAAGTATTCCTACTATGTGTGAATTTTAAAGTGTTTTAATAATATCAAAGCGTAATGTGTTGTTAAGAAGGCCTAATATCAAAGCGTAATGTGTTGTTAAGAAGGCCTATTAGGTCTCCATAAGGCTTAAAAGAGGAGTAAAAGCTAATTGAGATATGACCAAACAAAATGTCATAAAATTATTATTGAAGTTTCTTATTATAGTGTGATAATTCCTATTACTTTTTTTACCTAAGAGGTTTGAGGTATGTGGCCAACTAAGTGGTGTATGAATAAGAGACTAGTATATATGCAGGGCTTATTAGGCCTATTTGTGAGTTAAATAAATGTGTGTCAAAGAAAATGAATTAACACATTATTGAGTATAAGGAGGTATTTATTTTACCATAAAATGAGTGTATAGGATCTATCATGAATATATAATATTTGTATTCATATGAATATCAAGATCATATGATCTAATCAGACTTAAAGAGACTTGGTTGAGTGAAGAGGCCAAGAAGGTAGTTTGAGAGGGGTAGAAGAGAGAGAAGAGATGAAGAAGGTAATAATCACATGTTATATGATAAATATATTATTATAAATGTGATCAAAGGTTTTAAGTGGTTGATTTGGTGCTATGTCATCTAGGGGGTTAGTTCCTCTTGGTAAGTCAGTGCTTGTTAAAGCCTAGTTGGGTTGGTGCTTAGCTAGTTAGGGTTGGTACTCCATGTGGATTTGGTACTTCACTAAATTATGTGGATAAACTAGTTCTTATTCATCTATGGGGTTAGTGTCTCCTTGAAATTTGGTGCTTAATAAATCCTCATTCAGTTAGTGTAGACACTAGAAATCTGGACACTACATTTTTAGATGTCACACCAACCCTTAAACCACCTGTGGACCCCCTCAAGACTACTTCAAAAAAATTTAAACACAAAACCTAAGTCACCCTAAATAACTTTGACCATTATAATCTTTGACCTATTGACTATAGATGGTCAACCCCTAACCATCAATGGTCAACTTTTAACCACCTTAACGGTTAACTCTAGCTCAACTCCACCTTGATTTTCTATTCTTATCCACTCACATAGTTATGCATGTGAATACTAAACTCAGATGACCTATTGAGACCTTGTTTGAACTTATTATTTCACCTCTCCCTTCCTTTTATAAAAAGAGAAGAGGAGGAGGTGAAAGAGATGAAGAATCATTAGGGAGGATTAGTGACTTATCAAATCTTCTTATATCATAAATTATTTTGTATGTATTCTTCCAATGAATCTAAGAAAGGTTCCAATGAGTGTGACAAAGAGAACAAGTGCTATAATTCATCAATCATAGCCAAGACATCAACACTCTACCAAAATTTCTCTAAGATCCATAATGGGTTCTCAACCATTCACCTGAACATTATTCAAACAATAGATCTAAGTAGATTTTTTTATTAATTAGTTCCTTTATTTCTATCTCACAACCAGTCTCCATCTTAAACCCAACTCCCAGAATCATTCAACAACCTTCCCAACTAGACCTACCCTTTCCTAAGCCAAATTTGATAGTAACCATCAATTGTCATGTAACCATTCATTATTTTCCCCTTACCACCAATGGTCACCTAGTCATAGATATATATCTAACCATTGTTTATTTACCCAACCATCGACAGTCATTATGTGAAAATTCCAATAGTAAGTCAATTCCACCTATCAAGCCCCAACCAAATGCCACTTTTTGACTTTTTTCATAATCATAGAATATGACTCTGTTTTATAAACCATGTTTTATTCATTTAAAATTAATATCCAATCATTTATTGCTATAATTAGTTTAATTCATCTCTTTTCAAGCACTTCTTGCACTTGGTTTCAATATCTTCTATTATTTATGCAAACAGTTTATCTTTTATTTTTAGAACTTGATTATTTAAAAGTGTGGATTAAAATCCTCCAAGGAAGCTTGTGCTTCTTAGATATAGATTGATAGGAAATCCACCCTACTATCTAACTAATCAACCATTTATTTAGTTCTTTCTTATCTATAGGTCATTCCTCTCAAGCCAAAGAGGATTATCTACAACTGTCTATATCATGGAGTGTAAACCAAATCTAGTTTCTACTAACCTCACCCATATTTTAAGTTTTACATATTTATTCTAAGACATAAAGCACAATTTATGTGAAACATTCTAGCATGCTTGGTGGGATCCTTGAGTCTTTTCTTGGGTTCATAGTTGCATCTAGGTACTTCTTATTTTTTAGCTCATACAGTGAAATAAAAATTTCATTTTGGGCTTAAAATTGATTGCATAAATTGTTTGATTTCTTATTTTAACTCACATAGATTAATTAATCAATTGAATTAATAATATTTTCACACTTATCACACACACAAGACAAAATGACTTACACCTAATCAAGTAGAAAAACATTTACATAAGGCCCGACTAGGATTTCATCACCTAGTGATCACCTTTCCTGACTATCCTCCTTATATTTCATCACCAAGGGGAGAACCAACTTATTTCATTGGCTAAGTATAATCTCTGACAATTGGTATATTTTGGCTAAGCATCTAACACCCTTATCACTATGGTGTGTGAAGTGAGAGGGTATGCCCCAATATCAAGCAATGTATTGATTTCTAACAAAGACCCCTTTGAAAGCCTAAACATAACCTAAAACCAACCATATACTTATTTTCTATTACCTAATCTAAAAGACAAGTCAAGTCACATAATTCTTAAATATTAAGGCATAAGCCAAAAGAGAGACTAAAAATAACCTTAGGATTTAAAATAATTTATTATGTGTTTTGTTTCCTTGACTTTTTCTTATCTTCTCTTTTTTTGAGTTATGATATTACTTGTATCTTCCTCTTTCCTTTACCTTCATGGTTTTAACTAGGTAACAACTAAGAAACCAAGAAAATCAAGATCCACCTCCTAATCATCCATCTTTTTCTTCTCCCTCATCCATGGAGTACATCTTAGATGTAGAGAGTTCTCCCCATCCTTTTGTAAGTCATGGCATCCCTTAAACAATTTCCCAAGGTGATGCATATTTCACCACCTTTATGGATAACAACCCCATATCCCTCCAACATTACCTTAACACCATATCTTACCATACTTGTACATTGCTTTTGCATGTTGATCTGCCCTATGGCATGCCATCTTAACTTATAGGAAACACTTTAGTTGCCACTATTTCCACCCAACCCTTGGTCACCCAAGCATCCTCTTATGCAAAAAATCCCACCAATATCACCATCCAAAACCAACTGACCCAACCAACCAACACCTAAACACCTTCTACCTTAACTAACAACCCTTCTAGTAGAAGGGCAACGTAACCTTTAGGCATTGGTACTTCACTTATTATGTGAGTACCCTATACTAGTGTCACCACCCCTTTTGTTTCTAATCCACCTACCTCCACTCCATTCCAAAGCTTAGTGGTTCCCATACCTTCTACCCTTCCACCAATTAGTACTAAAGTTACCACTTATCCTCTATCTACCAACCCAACCATACCTCTAACCTAACCTACATCAGTCCCATAATAGGTGCCTATTGCATAAAACCCAAGCTACATGCCTAACCCATAAGGGTATGTACCTATACCTTCCACCCAACCACCTATCTCCATATATTCATATGTGACATCATCCCAACCACCCATGTCCACATACCAATATGTGGTAGCTTCTCAACCCCCACTAGCTAATTGTATGCTAAAACTACCCAAACCCAAAATAACCTACCCTAAAACTATGAGGGTACACAACCACAAATGGACCTTATTAAAATTTTAATGGAAAAAATGACTACTTTGGAGTCATTTATTTATGGTGCCCATAACCTCTTGTCTTACGACCAAATCTTCAATGAATTGATTTGTCCATCCATCCCCATTCAATCTTATCCTCCTCGATAGGAACTTCCAATATTTTCAAAATTACAGAGCAAGGAAGACCCTAAATAAAATTTGAGATAATTTAGGCATTATTTATATTTGATCTCTGATGATGCTCTCCTTATTCATACCTTTCCTATGTTTTTGTCAGGTCTGACACTAGATTAGTACAATGCTATTACAAATCACTCCCTCTTTTCTTTTTCCCAACTAGCTCAAACTTTCTTAGATCACTTTTACATGAACATCTCTAAGAAGTTTTTCATCACCGATCTCTACTCCATTCATAAATTTGACAATGAGTCCATAGCTAACTTCTTCTCTTGATTGAGAAGCTTAATAAATCAACTCTCTTTCTCTTTACCCCAACTTGAGTTAATTAAAATCTTTGCTTGGCATTGTGCCAAACACATTTCACCCACTTTATGGGTTCAAACTTTAAGGACCTTTGATGAGTCTTTCACCATGTCACTAAAATTAGAGAACAAAGCCATTAATAAGGGGAAGTTGAAATTGATAAAAAAACAATTTCACCTTCAAATCAAATAAGGCCTCCTCATCAAAACCTAATAATCAAACAAACACTAACACCAAAAACAAGGGAACCATGAATGTGGTTATCCTTAAAACTACTCCTCCACCAATTGTTAACCAACCCAACTCTTATAATTCCTCCAATCAGAACACTAAAAACACAAACCACAATAACAAAAAATAATTTACTCTAGTAGGGGAATCATATGATTCAATCTTAGAAAAAAAATTAAAATCAAATGTCATACAACTTTCATTGATCAAACCTCCCAAAATTTTTGATTCCTCTCATCCTATACATGGTTGGTATAAAGAGAAAAAATTGTGTGCCTTCCATTTGTCATTGAAAATGACATTAATAGGTGTAATACCTTCAACTAAATCATCCAAAATCTCATTAACAAGGGGTAAATTGTGTGAGATAACCCCAAATTAATGACTTGACATCTTTCTATAGTCATTTCCCAACCATGCCCCTTCAATAAATAATGAAAAAAAAGAGTGGAATCCTCTCATAACCATGAGGTCCATAACATTAACATGGTTCTTAATGAACTCATTAGTTATGGGACCATTGATGAAAATACCTTTCCTTACCCTCCACTTATTGATGCAATGGATTCACTTTCCATTCCTTCAAAAAAATAGACCAAGAAAGTGACTTTTCCCTTTTCTTCACTCATTAAGGTATTTGAGATACCAACCTCTCCTTTGGGAGACATACCAAGAGAGAAAAAAATTATTACCATATCCTTCTCCTTCATCATACAAAAATCCACTCTTCTTTTGGAAATCATCCTTAAGGAAGATATCACTCTACCTACATCTCTCATAGGAGACTCATCTTCCTAAACCCTGGAGCCTTTGATTTAAGAAAAGGATGAGGTAACCAATTCTCTCTCTCCACCCATGGGTTTGACCTTTGATATCAATATCTAAGGGGTCAAACCCATCTATAATCTTTTATCTAGACTAGTTTAAAACTTGGATTACTTATCCCAACCCAACATAGATTATACCACATTTTGGCACCATCTCGGGCTTCTTTATCCAACCAAGCTAAAGCCTCCAACCACACCACTATCATCCCAAACTTTTTTTTCCACTATTGAACCCACTATCATCAAAACCAAACCATTGAAAACCTCTCCTAATCAAAGCATAACTAAATCATTTGAGATGGCTCCACCTAAAATAACTAAGTCACCTTCTACCACTCCAACCAAGACCACTAAGAACCTTATCATATCCCTTATTCATAACCTTACTCACCCCCATTTAAATTTGGATTAAATTCATTAAACTTATCAAATAAAACCCAAACTAAGCCAATAAAGAAGGTGAAACCACCCAGTATTCCACAAACCAAAACTCTGCCTCCCCTTTCCACTTTGCCTTCTATTTTGGGACCTCATCCTTCTACCCTAGTAAGGATACCAACCATCCCAAGCAAAACCCAAATCTAACCACAAATTTTTGTTACAGCATCACCCCTACTTTCATCCTCACCTATTTTCACCAAACCTTCTATAACCAAACTACCTAATTCTCAGGCATCTACTCCAACACCTTTCACCTCCAAGAAATCCATACTAAAACCATCCACCAGGAATGCTCCTTCACCCAAATCTCTTACTATCAAACTTACTCATAAAAGGGCTTCCTCCTCAACTACCAAACCTAAGACCTCCATGCCTTTACCACCTTTGCCTAAATATTACTCAACCATCCTGCAAAGTTTATTACAAGCATCTTTCTTAACATTACCACCTATCAAACCATTTTACCCACATAGTCCTAAACCATCTTGGTATAATGATAAATTAGTATGATCATATCATAGAACACCCATACATGATACAAATAATTGTAAAGCTCTCTAAGTATTAATCCATCGATTGTATCATGAGGTTGACCTATTATTTGATGAGCCTCCTGTGATCCCACCACTAACCCAAGAACCAAAATCCATCAACCAATACCTACCTACTCCCCTACTCTCACCTCAAAATGAAGAGGAACTAAAGTAATCCTCTAACTCGACTCTATCCCAAATCCATACCATCCATGTGGTCACATAGTCATAGGTAGGACCAAAGGATAAAGAAAAAGGAAAGGTGTCCATTCCATGGGCATATCTCTCTTCTACCACCCACTCACCCAACCAACACCAAGAACCTTTACCTTCAACCAAACCCAAGGTATCCATCTTGGGTCCCTCTCAATCTAACCCATCTAAATCAATCTAATTACTTATGAAATAGCTTCACCAAATACTAGTGAATATGAGTGTGTATCAACTAATAAATACCTCTCCCATCACCTCCAAGTGATTATAGTGTCTTTGAAATCCATACAAGTTCAACTAGAAGACCCTTAAACTCTAGCATCTTTTGTTAGAGTTATTTAACTTTTCAACCTTGTTACCTTCAAGGATTCAAAAATACCATCCATCCATCAAGCTGATCCAAATCATCCCCTCTTCATTACCATGTACATCAACCAAACCCACATCAATAGGGTTATGAGTGATAGGGGAGATATCATCAACATTATCTCATACCATGTATATAAACAACTCAAATAACCTAAGAACATTATGTTAAAAACCTTGATGGTGCTCTGATCTTTCAATGATACAATAGCCACAACTCTAAGAACCGTTATCCTTCATATTTGCCTAAGGCCCCACATGCTTTTTGAGATATTCTACATAGTATAAGGTGATTTCTAGTATAATTTGTTATTGAGATCTCCTTAGATCCATTTCATGGTTTTTGTGTCATAAACCCTACACTGATACATCAAATTTGAAAATAAAGGTCAATTTATTACCATACAAGTTGACCTAAGTCCTTTTAAATCATGCAACATGATGTACCGACCCAATGGTGTTCTCCTTCCTTCATCCAAAAAGCCTTCATTAGTAAAAGATGAATCCCCATCTCTTTTTCCCAATAAATAATCACCATTTCATTTGTCCCTTCTACCCAAATCCCCATAATGGACCTTATGTAATTAAACTTCTAGCATCTTTTGTTGGGTAAGTATCACCTTTTGACACTAGACATTTTTCTTACTCCTCAAGAGTATGGGAATATGGACCAACAACCCAATTATTACCCCAATATTAGATCCATTGTTCCTTTTAGTCCCTTAACTAATCAATCCAATTTAATTTATGGGTGACTTGATAAACCTCTTGACACTTCTACCACCTCTTTTTCACCTCAACCATTCACCTCCAATTTTTCCTATCTAGATAAACTAGAGTTTGCCAAGACATATCTTTATAGGTGTGCTTGGAAGTGATTTGTTTTAGGTTAGTATGAACATAGGATGTATAATTCTCTTCCAATCAAGACCCAAAAACCTCATGAAATCCCATCCTCACCATCCACTCCACCATCAATAACTAAGGATTTTGACATCATCTCCCCTAACTTTTTTTCATCAACATGATTAGCCTCAAATCCCTAACTTATCAAAAGGACAAGGTGATCATAACCATTCCTATAACTCATCCTAAGATGGTAGGAGATGACTCTCCTATTATTAATACCATTTGGTGTTAGGATGATGTTTCCATTCTCACCTATCTTAGTGTAGAAGATTCCTCTATCCATAAATCTATTCATCCTAAAACTTTAACCATGTTGAGCAAATCCATCATGGATATCAACTTGGGTACTCTAAATGACCTTCACATTATCAAAATTGACCAATCACTAAATTTTAAAGAGCTTCATGACTTCCCTTCCTTCCTAAAATACTACAACATAACATTGCTTGGTCTTATAGTGACATGAAAATAATCAAAACCTCCATTGCTACCCAAAACATAGTCACTAACCATGATGCCAATCTAGTTAGGCAAAAACTTTGATGAATGCACCCTCACATAACCCTTCTCATCAAAGAAGAGCTTCAATATATCCTATCCATCAATTTCATCCAACCCATTGATTATCCCTAATGGGTCTTGAACATTGTACCTATCACTAAAGCCATAAGGGGAATTCACATTTTTGTGGAATTTCATGACCTTAACCTTGTTTACCCAAAGGATGACTTTCCTTTAACAATAATTCACCATCTTGTTGATATTATAGCTGACCATGAGATGTTATCTCTTATAGATGGGTTATAAAGTTTCAATTAGATCTTAATCACCCCTAAAGATCAACATAAACCTACCTTTATCACCCCATGGGGAATTTTTCTCTATAGGGTCATGCCTTTTGGACTAAAAAACACTAGTGTAACCTACCAATGTGTTATGACCTACATCTTCCATTACCTTATTCATAATATTGTAGAAGACTATGTTGATGACCTTCTTGGGAAATCTAAATGTTGTAAAGATCATTTGGATGTTCTTAATATTATTTTTGTACAACTCATCCATTACCATGTTTCCCTTAACCCTAATAAGTGTATTTTTAGGTTCTTGTCAAGAAATCTCCTTAGCTTTATCATCTCTTTTCAGGGAATTGAAATAAATCTTACCAAAATCAAAGAAATCCTTGGCATGCCTCTTCCCACCCACCTTAAGCAACTTTTTAGCTTTTAAGGGAAGCTCTAATCCATTCATCTCTTTATCTCTTAGCTCTTAGATCAATGCCAAACTTTCCACCACCTTATTAAGAAGGATGTATCTTTTCAATGGAATAACAACTATCAAAAGGCCTTTGATTCACTTAAATAGTACCTTCTATCTCCACCCATCCTAATTCTTCCCAAGGAAGATCAATATTTTTATCTTTATATTTCTACCACCAACCACTCCTTAGGGGTAATGTTGGCTCATCGAGATGAGCAACATAAAGAGAAAATCATCTACTATATTAGCTATATGCTTGTAAAGTATGAAACCTAGTAAACCCATAAAAAAATCTTTACATCACCTTAGTCTTTATGGCCATAAAACTTCATCATTACATTATTAACCACAAGACATATTCCATAACCAATACTAACCCAATCAATTATATGCACTCCAAGCCATACCAAAATCAGTGTATGGCCAAGTGGCTCATGCTTTTAGTTTTGTTTGACTTTGGTTCCTCCAATAGAATTCAATTAAAGGGAAATTCATTATTGATGAATTGGCTAAAGCACCATTAGCAAAAACCAACCTCATCCTCTCAAGTTTATAGATGAGTCCATCATAACCCTCTCTCAAGTAGACTTCACCTGTCAAGTGATCATGTTCTTCAATGGATCAAAGTGTTAGCATGGTGGGGGACTAGCATAATCCTTATCCCCCTTCATGGTGAACCTCTTCTGTTATCTTTAAAACCATATTTTTAATGTACCAATAATATGGTTGAGTATGAAGCCCTAGTAATAGGTCTACAAACTACATTAGCCTTGGGAGTCAAAATGATCAACATTTTTGGTGACTCTTAACTTGTGCTCAATCAAATAAATGGCTCTTATCAATGTAAGAATGATATTTTGAAATATTAGAAGTAACTAGATGATTTAATCTTGTCATCATCTAAATACTACTATATCCAAACCATTCTATTATTTATGAACAAGTTTTTTGACATGATGGCTTCTTTCATTATCCATCAACTTACCAAGCCTTATATCAAATCAAAATCTCCTACCATCTTTAGTGTGGAGGAGACCCATCTTGACCTTTAGTTATCAGCATATTTTTGACTATCTCAACCTTAACATCATCCCTTATAACCTTTCTAAGAATGATCAAATATTATTTATCCAAACCACCTCACATTATACCATACTTAGGGGAATTGTTTATAAACATGGCTTTGATGGTCTCCTCTTCCATTGCCTATGTAGTCATGAATCCTCTTATGCTATCAAAGAAATGCATGATGGGATTTACAAATGACACTTTCATGTTCAACTCATCACTAAACAAATCCTTCACCTTGGCTATTATTGGCCCACTCTTAACCAATATTGTTGAGATTATGTGAAAAAGTGTGTCAAATGTCAACAAAATGCTAATTTACATCACACACCTAGCCATAGTCTCTATATATCCAAGGATATATGGCCCTTCTCATAATGGGATTTAGATTCAATTGGTGATACTAACCCCTATTATTCACATTGACATCATTCAATCATCACTATAACAAAATATTTTGCCAAATGGGTTATTCCTCACATCTCAATCAAAGCTAAAAATATTATCAATTTTATCAACCATCACATTATCTATCATTTCGGTATACCTCATAAAATTATCACCAAAAATGGTAGCTCTTTCAAAAATTAACAAGTCCAAGGTCTTTGTGATTCATTTAGTATTAATTTAAATTTCTCTTCACCTTATCATCTACAAGCAAATGTACAGGCCAAAGCTTCTAACAAAACTATAAACAACATGCTAACTAAAATGGTTAATATATCTGGTTAGGATTAGCATTTACACATCCCCTTTACCTTATGGGCATATCACACTAGCATTTAAACCCTTATGGGTGCTACCCTTTTTTATCTTGTGTTTGGAGCTAAGGTTGTCTTTCCACTCGAAGTCCAAATTCCCTCTCTTCGCATATAATACAAGTTCTCATTTCTAAGAATGATTATTTTCAAGAATATTTATCCCAACTTGAGCTTATTAATGAACATTATTTATCAACAATTAATCATCTTCATGTTTATCAATAAAAAATCAAGCATGCTTATAACAAACACCTTAAATTTCATAAATTTAATATTGAAGACCTCATCTTAAAGGAAAATCAACATGTCACCAATATGGATAAAAGTAAGTGTGTCAAGTTTGATTTCAATTTACTTGGACCTTATATCATAATGCACAAGTGTGGATCATGAGCTTATTGGTTGTCCTCTCTTGAATGGAAATCAAAACTTGAGCCCTTTAATGTTTTCACCCACATGCATCCCTTTATTTTATAACTGATTAAATTTGAATCATGTGATTATCCATTACATTCTTCACCTAATCTTGAAGATAGGTACCATGTATCTACCCATGGCATGGTCTTCATGGTACTTTCCATCCTATTATAGGATGGATTCGCATGGTCATTATCACTTAAACCTCTTTTACCCATAATCAACCTTCTTTTTCCCTAGTTTTGCCTTCATAAGGTGAACCTTTTTAAGCCTATATAATCAAATCTATGTCAATAGAAAAAAAATAAATAAATAAATCATAAAGGCAAAAAAATTGATATGGGTCATTTCTAACACTTGTAGGCTACTCCTTTGAGGGAAAGATGCCAAAACATATCAAAAAAATTCAATATAAGGTAGACTACTCCCTTGAAGGATAGATATAAAAATATTTAAACAAAGCACGCAAGCTTAGACCACTCCATTGAATGATGGATGAGTATATTATTTGTCAAATCATAGCAATTCATGGGTAGCTTCCCACATCGTTCAACTTCCTGATCAATAGACCCATTATCAGCATCAAAAATATTATTATTATTATTAATATTATTATTATTATATATGTATATATTTATATATATATATATATATATATATATATGTATGTATATATATATGTATCTATATATATATGTATGTATGTATGTATATATATATATATATATATGTATATATATGTATGTATATGTATATATATATATATGTATGTATATGTATATATATATATATATATGTATGTATATGTATATGTGTGTGTGTGTATATATATATACATATACATATATACATACATATATATATATAAATATATATATATATACATATATATATATATATATATACATATATTTTGAAGCCACAATTAGCTCTCATGAGTAGACTTCCCATATAAATTAGTCTACACTTTATATGACATAGACTTGTTTATATTGGCTCTTTGGTAACCTATCAAAGAGAAATGCTAGCCTCATAAGAAGGTTCCATTTTCATCCATCTCTCCTTTATACATTCTATAAACAAGGGATTTTGAGCTTACCTAACATTTTGTGATCATGACACCTTTTTTAAAAAATTAACAGATGCTAATACAAATAATTTGAAGGACTTATGTTACTAATCTGATCATACTTTGATTTATTTTAGTCCTTTCTAAAGAAGAAACATCATACCTTCTTATTCTCTCATATCTAATTGTTGATACATTCATTATAGTGTTTGTCTCTTGATTAGCCTATCTCCCTGACATTTAATTTTTTAATCCAACTTACTTTATGTGTCTTAAGATTCAATGACCTTCATCTAATCATATGCAGCTCGTTAAAAACATTTCAAAAACAATTGTGTTTTATTATGTTTTATGTCTTATTTAAGTGTTTTTAATCAAAAGAACATCTTAACCATCATAGTCAATCATAAAAACGTACAATCCTCATAACATTACCTTTTATCATATCATAAGTCAATAAATCATCACATACAATCTACCTCAACATGTCTCTACTCAAAATAACATCAATATCATCTCATCCAAATAACCAAAAACACCAACTAATCATAATACATATATCACTATTCAATCATACACATATGATATCCATCATATGCCTATCTAGGTAAGAAATAAAGATTCATCCACATGTCCAACAAAACATCTCATCATCACTAACATCATCATATCCTAACATCATGAACATCACATCACCTTAATCATAACATCATAAATCACCTATCACATCCATAGAATTATGATCTATTAACCCATAACCATATCATGAATGTAAATTACATCATATTCATCAATAACCATAATAATAATCACAAACATCATAGTCATGTCCAACAAAGCATAAACATTGTCATATCATAAGCAATATCCATCAATATCAAACATCATCACATGCCTAGCTAGGTGAGTAAACATAAACCATAACATGTTAATCATCATAACATCATATCATAAATAAAAAACATCTCATCCATCAACACAAACCTTAAACCATGATCACATCTAAATATCATGAGCTCATAATCAAAATAATGATCATTTATATAATAATGTACATGTCTCTCAATGGATATATATATATATATATATATATACCTTGCTACATTAGATCATAGGCTAGTATCAAAATCATATAGTACATCAAAATTACAATTTCACATAATACTCTAATCCCTTGGATCACCACTGCCTCTTGGAGCCTACCCTCTCGAGCCTACCTATCCACCTACAGATACAACCTACTATTTTGGTGTTGCACTATTGGCCCCTCTAGTGATCTTGGATCTATACTCACCCCATTTGGGTTCATTTGGTAGCTATTTAAAAACCAAGGACTCATAGTACCAAATCTCCTCAACTATCACTACATATCTCACCATCAAGATTTTCCCTAGTAGTCTTGTGGCTATTGGTACTCCTCTTACCTACCTTAAAGAATCTCTCCTTTGAGTAACCATGTCTAGATGAGCCCTAGCCTAATCCCTCTACCTAGTAAGAGTGGCCACCTAGTCCTATCCTACATCCCTCTCTTAGGTTATTGACACTAAGGATGCTTGTGTTATGGCTAGTGTCACCCATGCATGATCCCTCTTAGTAATCAATGTATATCTATCCAGGGCTTCTACATCCCTCTAATCACCACTACCCACCTCTATATCAACATCCATGTCCTAGTGTCCACCATTACCATCAAAAATTTCTACATCATAATGTGCTTAAAACCATGTAGAGTACCCATTAGTAATTACTATGTCATCTATCCCATCCCTTACTAGTAGTTCCCTATAATCAATAAGCACATCCTCGAGCTCTAGAGTATGCAATGAGAACTCTACATCCTCCCTCTTTTATATAGGGAACTCTTTAGGGATATCCTATACTATTCAAAACTACCTCCTCACCTTGTCAAAAAGGATAATCTCAATCTCATGATCTCACCCCTTGAAGATCCATTTGTAGCTCTGTATTGATAATGTGTGTTGAGCGTAGCTTGCCCAAGATAAGAATGTAATATATGGGCACCAAATCACATCTCTCACAACTAGTACCTCTAGTCGATATCTATACCAATATAAGTCTCAAGAACCTCCCCCTGGTCTTGCAAGAGAATAATAACCTCTCTACCTCATATATCCAACCCTATAATCTATATAAATAAACCCATGCCATGGTAGTTTTTTGAGTCTCGGTACCCTGATGTGCTTGTATACCCAATATTGTAGCATAAACCTAATGTTGATCCCATATCTCTTATGAACATGGTATCACTAAAACTCTTGATAGATCATAACTAATAATACTAATACCCACTCAAACATTATGTGATCCAACCACATCTCCACTATAACCCCCAACAATAAGTAAGAAAATCTCCCACTGATAAAATCTGATAATGTTTATTAAGTAATAGCTATCATCATCATCATCATGAATAGCCATATTTCATCCCTATCCAATTGATATAAAGTTGTGTATTGAAAACCTCTTGAGTACCATCTCGTACGTATGAGGTCCTCTCCATATAAGTGATCCATCTACTCATCTCTCTCATCACTACTAATATGGTTTATCATCTCACCCCATATAGGTGGTCATAATATCTGGTGGATGTCCTCTGGTAAAATGGTCATCTCACCTATTAATAGTAAGAATGTGTTAGTGGTTAGATCCTATCTCTTGATGAGCATTATTAACATCATTTCATCCTAAGGTATGTGTTGATAGTAGCTTATGCCTCTTAAGCCTACATCGGTCATGTGATCCTAGTATAAATACCTCATGCCTCAATGTACCTCATCAAGGATCTAGGACACTCTATTTTTACATCTACAATTGTTCCCTCACCTTAAAGGTTTGTAACTAATGACTTATTTCACCTAATCTAACCTACACACAAGAACATAGCTTCAAATTTACCTTTTCTAAATTGTCACATCTAAATTACCTAAACCCTTAGACCTCTTAACCTATACCCTTAAACACTAACATAAACACTTGACCACTAAATTAAAACCTTCAATTTCACCTTCTAACCCACACCTTTTCCTAATTTTCAATGTTTGAGGGTAGAATGGAGATAGTTCCCTTTGGAACCATCATTGATCAACTTTTGACCATCGATGATTAGCTAGTTGATCATCAACAGTCTACACAATCACCATTTAGGGGTCATCTATCAACCATTACCAATTGATAATGACCATTTATGGTCATTATGTAGTGACCACTGATGATCCTCAAGCCCTAAGGATTGAATAAATAACCTCCAAACTACAATAGACACTATAATTTTTCACTATACCCATGTAAGCTAACCCTTTATTACCATTCAAAACACTAAGTACCTACTGAGATATCCTACTTCATACCTACTTCTCACTAACAACAAAACATATTAAACCCTAAACTTAGCGAACTATAAACCAACCCAAATTTTTAACCAAATAATAAGACAATCATAAATTCAACTTTACTCTACAAATACAAGTACAAAACCTACATCATTCCTTGACCACCATTATGAAAGAAACTTCAAAACTCTCACCATACCCTACACTCTATTTTGACTCCTATGCATCCTCCATCACTACCCAATCAACCTCACTCAACTCACCAAACAAATCACTCAACTCACATCATCACCATTTTGATCACATGAGCCATAAGGTAACCATCAAAGATCAAATTCACAAATAAATAACTAAAACCCTTCAGGGCCTTTTTATCATTGCCTCTTTTAGGGCTGATGTATGACCATTAATGGTCAGTATGTGACCATCAACAATCAACCCTGACCATCGATGGTCAATCTACTTAAACTTTTCCAACCTAATTTACCATTTTAGACATGATCAAATTATTTATTACCCACTTATACCTTAACAATTACCAACTCCTTACCATTGGAGTACCCATTATCCACCAACTAAACAACTAACCATATAACCTTGATATTAGGCATGTTGGCCCAAATTTCACATGTTTTTTGATGACCTTGCCTTAGTTTCTTTGACTAATATGACTACATTACCATCTTTAACAACTTAAACTCATGCTACTTTTGCACACTAACCCAATCGTGTCTTCCTGGGGTCACATCCTACCTTAGATACCTATGAATACATTAACCTTTCTTAGGAAACTTGTGTTTACAAGTATAACCTAACCACCATGCCTAAGTGTAGTCTCTTGGTTTACTTGTCACTTGTCATTCTAGTTTTGACCTTATTTTTAACCAAATAACTCAATTATGGTAGTCTAATCTATGCATGATATGTGATATCACATTTAATCACATTATGTGCACATATTTGTACATTGATACCTAATCCAACTAATGTAGTCATCCACTTAGCCACTTGTTAAACTCACACCTAATTTTGTTTCACCTCATCAAATCCTAATTTGAGGGGAAACACCTTCCATGCTCAAGGTAGCTGAACCTTTGAACCAACCTTCCTTTTTTTTATAACTTGAAGATACTATTAGGTTGTGGAGCTAAAAGCTTCACCCAGATGCAAACATGGAGGGTTGTTGAGTGTCACAGTCACTAGCATTAGTCAAGTGTAGTTAGAAAGTTGCTGACATCGATCAGGGATCAGCCAGCATCAGTCATCCCCAAACAGATAGGGACTGACACCGGTCGCTTGTGCAGTTTAGAACTATGAGTTTCATGGACAATTTGTTAACAAATCAGTTGTTTGGATGTTAAAGGCTAATTTTAGTCTTGGAGCTGCAGATCTAATTATTGTAATTGGATGTCTAATTATTATTTACATGGGATCTATATAATAGACTCATGGGTTGTATTGTAAAGTGTGCTAGTTGAGTAAGAGCAAGGTTAGCTCCTTTAGAGTGAAGAGAGCAAGGTGTGTTCTTCCTAGTGCCATAGTGCCAAGTGTGTATGATCAGGTAGATCTGCAGGTTGTTGCAAGGTCTAGTAGAAGATCCATAGGGGGCCTTGTTATGGTAGAATCATAAGGACTTGGTGAGGCAAGGACAAGGGTTCTATCTGAGTATGTAAGATTAGGTTGATCTACATGTGTGCAAGATTAGGAAGGAGATCTACATGTGGTAAGTAAGGTCGGTTGATCTGTAGGTGTGTGTGTGTGAGATCTAGGTTTATAGGTGTGCAAAACCAAGTTGATCTGTAGGTGGCAGCAAGATCAAGGAGATTAGCAACACAATAGGTAGCAAGATTAGGGGATATCTACTTCGAGTATGGTGTGTACTCAATCATGGAGCACATGGAGTACTTGTGTACTGGTAGTAGTGATACTAAATAGTGGTACTAGCAATAGTGATACTGACTGGTTAGAGGTGAACACCAACTCTATGTTTGAGTTGTGTGTTGGGACCGTAATTGAGAGAGTGAACTCTTGAAGGTGAATTACTGTACACTTGGTGTGGGAATCTTGTAAGGTGTGGAAGAGTGTGGTGTCTCTTCATTGTAATTTCTTTTTAGAAGAGTATTAATACAATTGGGTATTGTATCTCATATTTTGTGTTGTTTTTGAATTCTAGTTACTTGTTACTTCCGGTTAATTCCACATTTATTTGCTTGTACATGGTAATCAATTGTGTGCTCCATAATCCTATCAGATACAAATTACATAACAAAAAGGAGGAGAATGTAGACACTAAAAATCTACACACTATAGTTATATATGTCACACCAACCCCTAGACCACCCTTGGACCCCCTCAAGACCACTTCAAAACCTTTCAACCACTAAACCTAACTCACCTTGACTAACTCTGACCATTCTACCTTTGACATATCAACTGATGATGATCAACCCCTAACTGACAATGGTTATACTTGATTATCGATTAGCAGCCTTTAAGCACCTTAAGCTTAACTTCATCTCAACTCCACCTTTATTTTTTATTCTTATCCACTCATATATTTATCCAAGTTAATACTAAAATTATATGACCTATTGAGACTTTATTTGAACTTATTGTTTCACCTCTCCCTTATTTATATAAAAATATAAGAGGAGGTGAAAGAGAGGAAGAATAATTAGGTAAGATCAATGAAATATTAGATATTATTGTATCAAAACTTCTCTTGCATGTCTTCTTTTGATGAATCCAAGAAAGATTCTAATCAGCATGATAGAGATCACAAGCATTGCAATTCATAAATCATAACCAAACACTAACACTCTACCAAAATTGCTCCAAGATCCATAATAGGTTCTCAACTACTCACCTCAACATTATTTAGCCACTAGATCTAAGTAGTTATTTTCAATATATAATTCCTTTGTTTCTATCTCACAACTAGTCTCTAGACTAAATCCACCTCCCAGAATCACTCAGCAACCTTCCCAACTAGACCTACCCTTACCTAAGCTAAATTTTATAGTAACAATCAATGGTCACTTAACCATCGATAGTTTACCATCAATAATCTATGGTCACCCAGTCATAATTGTGTGATAATTCCAACATCAATTCAATTTCACCTATCAGGCCCCAACCAAATCCCACTTTCTAAATTTTTACCTAATCATAGAGTATCATCCTATTTTATTAACCATGTATGATTAATTTAGCATTAATATCCAATTATGTATTGTTATTATTATTCAAATTCATCTCTTTTCAATTACTTCTTATACTTGGTTTCAATATCTTCTATTATTTATGAATGTTATTTATATTTTATTTTTAGAACTTGATTGTTTAAAAGTGTGGATTGACAACCTCTAAGCAAGCTTGTGCTTCTTGGATCTAGATTTCTAGGCAATCCACCCTACTATATAACTAATCAACCATTTATTTAGTGCTTTCTTAACTAACCAAATCTAGGATCATAACTTTCTTCTAAGAAATAAAGCAAAATTTATGTGAAATAGTTGGTGCTTAGCTATTTGGGGTTGGTGCTCCTGTGGAGTTGGTATTTCACTAAATTTTGATCTTTTAAATTATAGGATAGTAGTCCATTTGTAGAGATCAATGGGTTTTCTTCCCCTAGAGGTTTTCCCACTCAAATAAGTGTTCTTGTGTTTTATGCTTATGTGGATAGTTATTTATGCTTTGATTTATCTATATGCTTGTTTGAATGGCTCATGAATGTTAAATGAAATTGAATGAATGTTTAAATATTGATTCAACCCTCTTATTCATTATGCTTAGAAAAATTAGTATCAGATCCTAGTCCTTTAAAGTAGGTCTAAATACCTAAAGGAGATCCTAGAAGCAAGGATAGATAGTCAGCAAGATCAAAGTGATTTTCCCAATAATAAGTATCCATTATTTAATGGATATAATATTACCTTTTATAATATCATGATAATTATATATTTTATGTCTCAGGGTCATGATATCCAATATTCAGTTGTGGATGGCTATAGTGTTCCTCTTATTCCACCAAATGATGTAGCAAATAAGAAAGTTAGTGAAGACAACTCTAAGATAATGAATGTCATTCTTTATGGCCTATCATAGGTAGAGATTGTGAATGTAATGCAATGTAAATTAGCTAAATATATATGGGATGATTTGAAGGCTATCTATGAAGGAGACATGAAGGTGAATATGGCCAAATTATAGACCTTCCAAGGATAGTTTGAAATCCTAAAGATGAATGAAGATGAAACCATTGAATCTTACCTATTAAGGGTTGATAAATTTATCGATGCCATTAAAGGATTGGGAGAAGTGAAAGAATCTACTATTATCCAAAGGGTGTTAATATTACTAACTCATAAGTTTGACTCTAAGGTGTCTATAGTAGAAGAGATGCAAGATTTGGACAAGCTATAAATGGATGGTCTTTATGGAATCTTCACTACCTATGAGATGAAAAATAATGAAGGAAGACCTCTCAAGAAGGAAGCAAAATTCAAAGTTGAGAAGAAGTCAAAATCCAAGAAGGTCAAGGATGAGAAATGCTTAGATGTTGATGATGATAATTGATAGACATATTTGCAATAAATTTGAGGATTGGATCTAGTAAGTATAAATTTAATTTCCCTTCAAATGTTTCAACTATAGAAATATTTCTCACTTTTCATCTAATTGTCCTAACAAGGATAGATCTAAGCATAATTAAGAACATGATGAACATCATGGAGATGATAGAAAGGCCTATAAGTTTGACAAGAATAAGAGATATTTCAAGAAGAATGAAGGTAGGAAAGGGTCATCCAAAAATGAGAAGATTTTCTATACCAAAGAACACAACTCATCTAATGTAAGTGATTCAAACACATTTGAAAGTGATGATGGAAGTAATAAACTAGAACATGATAATAATAATAATAATAATAATAATAATAATAATAATAATAATAATAATAATAATAATAAAACCTTATTCATGGCCATAAAATCAAATATTAAAGGTTTATCAAGTGTGAAAGGCCTTATGGCTAATGTATAATCAAATGAAGGAGAAGCAAAAGTGAATCTTGAGGCAAAATTGGTAATTTGCTTAGAAGAGTTAAAATTTCAAAGAAGAAAGAATCACAAACTAAGATCACTAGTTAAGGACTATGAAGATTAGATTGGATTGTTTGAGGATAGATTAAGTATCACCTCTAATAAGTATGATGATATCATCAATAAAGTTGAGATATAGATCAAGATAGTCAATGAAAAATTGAAAGATAAAGAGGAAGAATGCATGAGGTATGAAGTTAAAGTAGAATCCCTAAAAACTAAGTTTGATCAAACATATAACAAGGTTAAGAGCTTTGTAAGGTTTGAAAAGATCACTAAGGTTCTAGATGATATCTTCAGTTTTCAAAAGTCTACAATTAACAAAACATGTCTTGGTTTCAAAGAAGACCAAAATGAGGCACCTCTACTTAAGGAGAAGGCTATTGAAGACAAAAAGGTGAACATGAAAAGACCTATCAAACAACATAATGCTATAAGGTATTCTATTTATTTCACTTTTTACTATTTTGTATGTGGTTAGTTTGGTCATAGAGCAAGAGAGTGTAGAAATCCCTTGAAGAATGAGTACTCATGGAACTATGGAAGGAGTCATAATTCACATCAGTCAAAATTTATGTATAATGTGGTTTGTTATAGATGTCATAATGTAGGACACTTTTCAATATTCTATCCTGATAGATTTAGAAGGTCATCAAGTCAAAATGGGAATTTTGAAGCCCCTAGATTCTAAGAAAGAAGGAAATTTATTGTATGGAAACCAAATGTAGTAAAGATTAGTCATGATCAGTCTACAAGCTTAAGTGTAGTTCTTGATCTGACAGAGCATGCCTCAAGTGTGAAATCAAGTTAGGAATGTCTGTGGTCGTTTCACATTGATGATAAAATGGTAGATGAAGAGATCAAGCCCATAATACCAATCAAGCCCAAAAGGATAGTGAATAACATATAGTCTTTTGAGAGCATGGAGACTAGGAATCTCCTAAACTTATGTTGTTTTAGTGTTATATGGTAAGGGGTGACTCTATTAAGCTTAATGGAGACACTCATCAATTAGTATACATTAGGTTTAAGGGGGAGATAATCAGGTGATTCATTATATTTAATAGTAGGTGAGTAATGCCAAGAAGGTTTATGGGATGAACGTGATCAAGAAAGATAGAAATATGACAAATAGTGAAATAAGTGTTTTATTGACCTAATGAGTAGTGACTAATACAAGAAGGGTTGTCATGATGTAAATGGATCAGATATGGCTTATAGAACTTAGAGAAGATGTAAAATGATAATTTTGATAGTGTATGAGTTGATAATGATAGATTGATGAAATCAAAATGATCAAGAAGAACTTGGATGACCAGTTGATTCATATGGTGAGTGAATTATGAAGGCAAAGGGGGAGCATGGTTGTGTAGTTATTTATAATATTTATGTGTTTATTTTTTGCATTGATTGATATATTCTTGGTCTAAGTGGGAGATTTATAGCTTTGAATTTCTTTGTAAAGAGAGTGGTTAACTTTAATATCATAATAGAGGTATGCATGAAGTCAGTAGGAGAAAAAGCTAGAGTTAAGTTCTAATAGAGAATTTTCAAAATGAGAGGTATCCTATTGAAAAGAGTGGTTTATAAAGACTATTTTCCATTTATTTTCTCTACGAGTTTGCATCAACTCAGGGGGAGAAAGTGTTTTTCTAAAAAAATTCTATAAAAATAAATATGAACCTTATATGAGTGTTTATCAGCATTTCTTTGTGGTTTATATTTTATTTTAGGTCCAAGGATCATATGGTAGTTTTTGGAAAATCCTTTTGTCATTAATGTAAAATGGGTAGAAAGAAATATTTGAGGGAAAAGAGATTGATCAAATTGTGGTATGTTTTTCCATCAATGAAAAAGGGAAAGTTTGTTGGCATAGTGTTGCCATTCATGTCAATTTGATGTAATTAATGTCAAAGTGTGTTATCATTAATGTATAAATGAATCTATTGAAAACTTATGGTGAGTGGTCTTTGAGGTATGCATGAGTCAAGGTTGATGTACAAGTAAGCAAGAATAGTTATGGTATTAGCATGAGGTTTCCAAAGATGATCAATGGTCAAGGTTTTTGATTAGAGTTGCTTAGTGTTGTCTTTGTTATTGGAAGGATTGATGTCAAGATTATTTGTTGATCTAAAAATATGTTCTATCAAATCTATAAAGATCTACCAATAATTTTTGAAGATGTTTTATTTTTTCTCTAAAGATCCACCCAGGTATGATAAAGCTCTGAAGATGTTTCGATGAAGCTCCAAAGACCTGCCCATCCATTCTCTAAATACATCTATCCATGATCTAAATATATTATCTAAGGAGCATGAAAGTCGTGTTAGAAATGTGTATAATCATCAATGAGTGTTTCAAGATTAGTTTCCAAATTTGACAAGTGTTTAAACCTAACAAAATACTTGAGAAGGCTTGTGCATAGGATCCCTAGTCTTATACAAGAAGGAGCATGGTGGCCAAGTGACATAGATGCACAAAGGAATAAGAGGATGAATAGAGTTGATTTATTATGAATATGAGGCATTGTATCATTTAGTTTATTTTTAAGGTGAGCCTACAGGGGTAGGACGTATAGACCTAACATACAACTAGACAAGTTCTAGACCCTGTCTAACATAATGAGGCATCATGATTTATTATAAAGGAAAAATAAATATGTTTGACATTATTTGAGAATGTGATATTTTGTGTGAGAATGTAAGTGACGTATAAATCTCATATAAATAGGTTTTAAGGTCAGTTTAAGACCTAATGAGGTGTGAAGACTCAGATGTAGTAAAGCAAGATGGTGAGAGGATGGCCTAATGAGGTATCAAGATCAGTTTTCAAGTCATATGTGAGTAGGTGAGAATTTATAAAGGTAATAAATGTGTTTTAAGAATATACATTAATTTTTAGGTCATTTTTTGTAAGAAAAGTCTTGGAAAAGTGATTTAAGGTCTCTCAAGTGCACAAAATGTAGCGTAGTGTACTTGAGAAGGTTTTTAGAGTGTTAATTGGCACATGAAAAGTATACATGATAACATAATATATTCATTATATATGGGTAATGGTCCTAGGTCAAATTTACAAGAATATAATTTTATAATAAAGGACTAAGATTTATGAATGATCATTAAGACTATAAGATGATTTAAACCCTCAAAAAACCCTAATAGTGACCCAATATGAATGAAATTGTTCTAAAGTTCTAATAATTGATTTTTATGGATATTTAATATATTATATCATGTATTAAAATCTCTTAGGCACCTCCAAGTATGATTGGTTTGTTCGGTGAGTGAGTGGACCATACAAGAAAGGCCTTGTTTCTTAGAGAATTATTGTAGTAGTTAGAGTTGATGAAGTCAAAGTTTTTAAATTAATGAAGGTTGAATCTTGAGAATTTTATTTATTATCCATGGTGGTTTATAAAAAATATTATATAGATTAGGTGTGTAATTTTTGTGATCTAATTTGTCTAGTCTCTAGAAGGCCTAAAAAGGAAAAATAGTGTAAAACCCCAGTAGTATCAAAAGGTGGCTTTTGATGTGATTTCATGAAAGAGTGATGGCTATAAGTTCATGGTGGTATTATTTGGGACTTGAATTTCCTATCTATGATTTTTATAATGTTTTATAGAATATAAAAATTATTGATTTATTGAATCCAAAATGGCTTATTTAGCTCAGTGAAGATAGTATGAAATGAGGTCAAGAAATTGGTATGTAAGACCAATAGTTGCCACTAGACCATATGATGTTTATATTTGAAGATGGTATGGAGATTTCAGTGGATCATTTACATGCATCATAATTTATGTAAATTTCATATACATGTGGTTGAATTCTAAATATTTATGACTATGTTTTTTTATTATTCTAGTAGTTCTATGAAAGAGAGTTGTAGAGATGTTCTTGAGCTAGAATTGCACGAGGAAAAATATTTCAAGTAGTTAGGGATGTTAATGGAGTCATAAAGTATTTAATTATATGTTTATTATTTCATGTTTATTTTATTATGTGTTTTTGAACTTAATTTGATCAAGATAGACTTTTTAGCTTACATAGGTCTAATAGGGTAGTCTATCCTAAAGAAGGTTTCACAATATAAATGAAGGATGAAGATATAAATAATAATTAAGTAGGTTATAATAAGTCACTTTAATTTTTTTTAGGGTCTTTTGATGATTAGAGAAGATAAATTGGATCCAAAAATATCAATTTGTTCATGATTGGTTTTTGACAGTCCTAGTAGTGTTGACTAATAATACTAAAGAGATGTGTTTAAGACTTTTTGCCCCGAGTTGAAGTGTTTTAAGCACATGGTGATTTTTTTAACATCATGGAGTTTTTTTTCAAGTGATTTATTTTTATGGTTATGTGACTAAATTTTTTACATTCTTCATTTATGTTCTGCACTTAAGAAGATCAAAGGGTAACGTGTTGCTAAGAAGGCCTATTAAGTCTTCATAGGGCCTAAAAAAGGAGTAAGACTTAATTGAGATATGATAGACTAATGCATGATAAAATTATTATTTAAGAATTTTATTATAGTGTTATAATACCTATTACATGTATGACCTAATATATTTGAGGTGTGTGGCCAACCAAGTGGTGTATGAACAAGAGACTAGTATTTATGCAAGGATTATTAAGCTTATTTGTGAGTTAGAGAAATGTGTCTACAATCAAATGAAATATCAAATTATTAAGTAAAATGTGGTATTTAACACCATCAAAGGATTATATATGATATATCATTCATATATAATATATGTCTTCATATGAATATCAAGGTCATATGACCTAATCAATGTTGAAGAGACCTAGTTGAGCAAAGAGTCCAAGAAGGTAGTTTGAGAGGGGTAAAAGAGAGAGAATATATGAATAAGGTAATCATCACCTATTGTATGAGTAGTAAATTTTTACTAATGTGATCAAAAAATTTATGTGGTTCATTTGATACTAATTCATCTAGGGGGTTGGTAACTCCTTATAAGTTGTTGTTTGTTAAAGTATAGTTGGTTTGGTGCTTAGCTAGTTGGGGTTGGTGCTCTATGTGGAGTTTTTGCTTCACTAAATAAAGTGGATGAATTGATGCTTATTAATCTAAGGTATTTATTCCTCCTTGTAATTTTGTGATTACTAAATCTTAATTAGGTTGGTGCTTGGATAATTGGGGTTGGTACTCCATGTGGGGTTGGTGCTTTACTAAATTGTGATTTTTTGACTTATAGGATAGTAGTCCATTTGTAGATATTAGTGGGTTTTCTTCCCCTTCATGTTTTCCCACTTAAACAAGTGTTCTTGTGTTTCATTCTTATGTGAATAGTTTCTTATGATTTTATTGATCTATATGCTTATGTGAATGGCTCATGAATGTTAAGTGGAAATGAATGAATGTTTTAAAGATTAATTCACCTTCCCCTCTCATTTAGTAAGATCAATGTGGTTTCTCTACTAGTAATGATTTTTTATTAAATGGATCTAATTATGCCTTTTGTAATGTAATGATGAAGATATATTTGATGTCTCAAGGTCATGATATCTATAAGTTAGTTGTGGATGGCTATAGTTCTCTTCCTATTTCACCAACTAGTATAATAATTAAGAAAGCTAGTGAAAAAAACTCCAAGGCATTTAATTCCATTCTTTGTAACTTATAAAAGGTAGATATTTTAAAGGTAATGCATTGTGAATTAGGCCAAAGATATATGGTATAAGTTAAAGACTATCTATGAAGGAGATACTAAGGTGAAAATGACCAAATTACAAACCCATCAAAGAGAGTTTGAAAGACTAAATATGAATGAATATTAAACCATTACATATTAACTATTAAGGGTTGTTGAAGTTGTCAATTTCATTAGAGGATTGGGATAAGAAGCTAAATAATATATTATTGTCCAAAAGGTGTTAAGATCACTAACTCCTAAGTTTTACTTTGAGGAGTATGTAGTAGAAGAGATGCAAGATTTGGACAAGCTAGAAATGGATTGGATTCATGGAATCTTGACTACCTATGAGATGTTAACTAATTAAAGAAGACCTCTCAAGAAGGAATCAAATTTAAAAGTTGAGAAGTCAAAATCTAAGAAGGTCAAGGATGAGGAATGCTCAGATGTTGATGATGACCAAATCATAGCCATGTTTACAATAAAGTTGAGGTTTGGATTTAGTAAGTACAAAGGTAATTTTCCCTTAAAATTTTTAAACTATGGCAATATTGGTAATTTTACATCCAAGTTTCCTAATAAGAATAAATTTGAGCATAATGAATAACATGATGAACATCATGGAGATAACAAAAAGACCTATAATTTTGACAATAAAAAGAGATATTTAAAGAAGAATTAATGTAGTTAAGGGTCATTCAAAAATAGAGAAGATTTTTTATACCAAAGATAATAACTCATTTAATGTAAGTTATTTAAGCACACCTCATAGTGATGATGGCGGTAATGACCCTAAATATGACAATAATGAAACCTTTTCCATGACTATAAAATTAGATAATGAGGGTTGCTCAAGTGGAAAATTCCTTATGGTTGATGTATAATTAGATTAAGAAGAAGTAGAAGTGAATCTTGAGGCAAAATTAGTAAGTGCCTTAGAGGATTTGAATTTTCAAAGAAGAAATAATCACAAACTAAGATCACTAGTTAAGGACTATGAGGAGTAATTGTATTTTTTAAGAGATCGAATATCACCTCCAAGGAATATGATGATATAATCCATTAAGTTGAGGTATATATGGGATATTCAATATATCCCTAAATTCTAAAGAGTAAGAATACATCAAGTATGAAGCTAAAAATAGAATCCTTAAAATCTAAGTTGGATCAAGCATCTATCAAGGTGAATAGCTTTGTGAAGTTTGAAAATATCACTAAGGTTATAGATGATATATTGAGTATTCAAAAGTATACAAGTGATAAAACATGTCTTGGTTTCAAAAAATACCGAAAGGAGGCCCCTCTAGTCAAGGAGAAGACTGTTTAAGATAACAATGTCAATATGAAAATACTTATCAAACAGCCTAATGCTATAAGGTATAATAGTTATTCTAATGGTTATTATTTTATATGTATTTAGTTTTGTTATGGAGTAAGAGAGTGTAGAATACCCTCCAAGAATTAGTAATCATGGAAATATGGAAGGAGTCATAATTCACATCAGTAAAATGGTATGTATAAGGTGGTTTATTATAGCTATATAATGTAGGACACTTTGAAATAATCTATCCTAACAAAGTTAGAAGGTCATCAAGTAAAATTAGGAAGTTTGAATATGTTAGAGTGAAATAAAAAAGGAAAATAAATGTATGGAAACCAAAGGTAGTAAAGATGAATCATGATTAGTCTAAAAAATCAAGTGGACTGTTTGCTATGATATAACATGTCTTAGGTGTGAAATTCAGTCAAGAATTTTTGTTTTCATCTCAAATTGATGATCAAATGGCTGCTAAAGAGATCAAGCCTATAGTGAAAATTAATTTAATATTTTTGGGAATACTAGAGTTTTATTCCTAATTTAGTTAAGGGTCTAGAATAATAAACTGGTAAATAATATTGCAATAATTATAGTATTGATTTGTATAAATTATTTGACTTTCATAGATTTCTAAAAATAGTAATGAAGGGGAAGAAATGAAAATTAGATTAAAAATAGATTGAGATAGTTGAGATAGAGGTTGAAATTGACTGTGCAGGACTAGAACAGTGTCATAAACTTGGATTTGGCTTTCATTCGATGAAAGGGTAGGAGCACCAAAAACATAACACTTCAAGGTCTAATGTTATATTCTAGGTCCTATCGCTATTATCCAAAATAGTCATAGAGATATAAATTTTTTAGGTTTTGTCTATTGTCCTTAAATGAGCCTACCTATGAAATTTCAAATCTTGAATGTTGATAGAGCTCTTTGTAGAGTTGATTTAATCTTGAACCCTAGACCTTCATTATGCTTAAATAAAATTTAAGAAAGAGGGAATGTTAGTGTGTGTAAGATGCATTAAACATGTATCCACACCCCTTATGTGGATACATTACCTACATACGAATACTTTGAAGAGGGATCAAGCCATATGTATTTCTCCTACTTAATATGCTTTGTGTAATAGTGTTATGTAGATGTAAAAATGCCAAATTGAGATTTTTTGATGTGGTTAGGGATTAGTGTGAGGAGTTGAATATGTTGGTAGCTGTATTGAATGTTTATATTTAGATAATAGGGAAATTTACCTCAGTGGTTTTTCTTATATTCTTGCTTGATTTTGTAATATTTGCAAACCCCTTCTAAATTAACTTTTAATGGGATTTTATAGAGATCTATTGGTCATCGGTTAAATATATTCATGTTAAGTCGACATAATAAAGAATAGGAATTGGAAAGAAATTGTCATTTAGGCTCAAATTTTGATTGGATAAGAGCACCAAAAATGGGACACCCTAGGGTCTAATGTTATATTCCAACCCCAACACTCCTATCCTATAGGATCAGGACCTAAGGGATGGAATTAGCATGAGAATTATCCTATAGATTATTAGTTATAAGAAAAAAGGTGTCTAGAAGGGTTATAAGAGCATTCAAGATGGTCATATAGATTGGGTTTCACAAGCCACACTCAAACTACCAATTTGGATGTTTTATATGACTATATATCCCCCCCCCCACTTATTAGAGTGATGTAGTAAAGAAAAATACTAGGATAAAGGAAATTAGACAACATACTTGAACTAACCTACAAAGGTGAAGCCCATGAAGCTTTGTGATGTTGAGTGTGCAAAGAGAGAGCACACTGTGAAATGTAAATCTACAAGAGAAAATAAAGAATAGATCATTTTTTACTAGATATGTTATATCTAAAATAATGATATATAAAATTTAGGTAAGAAAGAGAGAGAGAGAGAGCAAGAGAAAGAAATGAATACACATCATTGGGTATGTGGACCAATACAAAACATGTTGGGTTATTAAGTGATGTTAAGTGATGCTAGGTATGTGTTGTACCAAGAGTAATATCATGAATGGAGCTAAGTGCTCAATTTTTTGAAAGTGGATCAAGAATTAAAAAGTTGGCCCTTTAGCTCCATTATCACCCATTAAGTAAATATATGTGATCATGTGTGTGTTAATCAATGTTTAGACTATGTATCCAATCCCTCTAAGTAGATGGCTCAAGAATACAAAGGCTAGCTATTCCTTTGGATCCATCATTTCCCACCAAGTGAAGCTATGAAATAATATTAGTATGAATGTGTGCCATATGGGCTTCTAAATCTCATGAATTATCTAAAATATGACAATGTGGCATGGATAGTCAAATGTGTACTAGAAACTAGGCCAATCTTGGCCACTCTAGAAGCAGGAGATTAGGCTTGTATGAAAGCCATTCTAAAATTAGAAACTAGGCTTATGTGGAAGCCACTCAAGAATGTGGAGGTTAGGATTGTATGAAATCCACTCTAAAATGATGCCAACCACCTCCAAATAGAATAAGGCATGCAACTAATAAGAATTCTTGGGTAATATATTGAACTTAGAAAGAAAACAAGGCCAATGTGCCATGCACATTTCCTCCAATCATTATTGTTTGTAACATGGATTTTGATCTAGAATTTATACTAACTAGCCAATCTAAAACTAGAAGTGAGATCCATCATGTTGTGCATGATACCCCTTATATTGGGATTCTCTAAGAAAAAATCTAATAAAATTGTTGAATCTAAACTAATATATATGTGACAAGCTTGTAGTTGAGCTAGCCTTTCTGCTTGTTTCTAGAAAATCTAGTTTTTTTATTATTTGAATAGAAGGAAAAAAAATAGGACACCCTACTATCTATCATTATTTTCCATGTCCAACATTGTTATCCTTTACTAAATTTGATGACTATTCTATAATAATCAGTATTTTTTTGGTATATTCTACCTGGTTTGATCTCTAATTATTATTTTGGGTTTTCTAAAAATTGATTTTTGATCAATAGGAGGCTCTAATCTCTATGACAAAACTCCAAATTGTTTTTCCCTCTTTTGAGGGTAGGAATAGAGACCTTGCAATGACTGCCCTAAAAAAAAGATCCCTGAAAGTGTGTTATGCTATATAATATATTATATAGTAATGTTAATTGAAAATATGTCTCAAGCTATAGCATAGTTTGTATTGGAGATTTTTAAATCAACAAGGCAATTCCTAGATAGATTTAACAATGTAATAGAATGTGTATTACACTAAATTTTAAATATAAATGTTAGTTGTTATTTTTCAAGGAGGGATGGAGTATGATGTCCATCATGGCATCCAATAAAGCAAGATAATTCATGATGTGGATCATGGCATTGCAAAGAGTGAGAAGAAAACAAGCAACAAGCATATAAGGTAAGAAACAAGAATCCTACAGGAGTGGCCAAGGGGCCAATAAAACAAGGGACATAGGCACATGTCACTCAAACTAAAAATCAAACATACATGGCATGTTCAAATTCCCACATACACATATAATTGAAAACAAACAAGGTTGTCACAAGGGCCACAATCACATAGAATAAAATAGGTAAAAGACATTAGAAAATATCCTAAGGCACACACAAAAATAAAATCAAAGTACATTGGCAAATGTCCTAAGGCACACACAAGATAAAATAGGAACTAAAATCACATATAGCTACATAAATAAATAAAGGAAAGCATGTAATATGATGGAAATACAATCAAATCTAACTAATCAAAGGAAAAAGTGATAGTATACAAGACATATAGTATAATACTAGGTAAATGCTAAGAAATACACAAGTGCGATATACTAGTGAGTTTCAATAGAGTAATATATGTAAGCTAATAACTAATTTACATTAACATGATATATAGAGTGTGTGGTGTAGGAATGACATAATCCAGATGGTGTAATCATGTAGAATATGCCCCTAGTGAGTAGATATATCAACGTATGTCTTGAATGTAAAAGTAGGATGCCCCCTTAATAGGTAGAGTGAAGCAATCAAGGATTTTTATGTCACTGCACACACTTAGAGAAGATCAAGTGAAGCATGGTAATGTAGATAAATCAAAATATAATAGAATAGAACAACAAATGTAAGTCTAGCATGGTATTAGGAATGTAAACCATGGATAATACATACAATCAAAATATTTTTGGTGTTTTTGATATATTTGAATGTTTTTTTATTTTGATATTTGAATATTTTTGGTATTTTTAAAATTTTATATTTATTTTGGTATTTTGAAATATTACTATGTATAATCAATCATAAGAATACTATGTATAAGTAATTTGACAAGAAGCTATGTGCAATCAACCATTAGGAGACTATGTACAAGATATTAAAAAGAATCTATGTACAATTAATTTTGAAAAAATATGTAAAAGAAAGATTAAGAATAAATGATACTAATTGAAGAGTCTCAAGAGAGACTCCCTATCATGGTGTCTTATATTAAACAAAGGAATCATGCATAATTTTGAAGCATAAAGTAATGGTTACAAATATGACTTTAAATATTTGGATTTATTTTTAGTATCTTGGAAATCCTAATAACCTATATTATTCTACTCATCATTATCATATTGATTTTAAACCAATGGAATGCTAGTGTTGACCTTTGTTGTATCTAGATCTTTTCCTTTGATAAATTGTGTCTATCAATGATTTGCCTTAGGATGTTCAATAAATCCCAAACCTTGGTGACAAACATTATCAACTTCTGAAATAGGAGTAGTGATGCCTTGAGCATGTTTTCCCAACCCTTAACCTTGATAATAAAAGTATTGTATATATTTTTGACCAAAATCATACTGCCTTGAAATTTTAGCCTTATTTTGGAGAGGTAGATTTGCATCTTTTCATGATTTCCCTATACTTGTGGTACTATTTCTTGCTCTAACTTTGCTTTTTAATCCTTTTTTTAATCTAAGTTATGATTTAGTAATCACTTTTATACTATTTCTAATTTTGATCCTTTATTAATGTGTTCTTGTGTCACTATGGATTACTTGATTGATTTACCTTGTATAGGGTCTTCATTAGCAATTATCTATTGTATATGTTTTTTCAATGCAAAACATGAATCTATGTGATGCCCATGCATTCTATGATATGCATAATAATATCTAGATATTCTCACTAGATGTAGAGGAGGTATTTTGATCAAATTATATTTAATCATTTCCCTTAGTACCTGACTTGAACTCTTAATTGATCTTTGAATTCTTTTTGAATCACTAGTTACAGAGTTACTTTGTTTTGATTTCTTATTTGATATGTAATATTACTTGCAACCAATTGACTAGGTGAAGGTGCATATACATGATTGACATTAGGGTGCCTTTGAGGCTTTTTTATTATAATCTAATTTTCCAATGTTGTGATATTTTCATGTAATATCTGATTTTGCATTTGTAAATTTGAAATTAACTTTCTCATATTGGTGATTTGATCCCTTAGAGTTTCATAAGTGCAAACCCTAGTTTCTTTTGATTAAAAATGTAAGAACATATTTTAAAGAGTATTTGATGAAGATAAAGCCTAAATATATGCATTAGGAATAATAGTATAGGCTACCTCACCTTTTGGAGGGGTGATAGAATGGACCTAGTTAGATGGAAAGTTGCTATCACCCTCTTGGGGGAGAGGAGGAGAAGGAAATTTTATCTTGTACATAATATATGACATTGAAACTTGATATGTGGTTGTTAGCTTATGCAATGGATACTATAAGTATGTAAGGATTTTAATCCTGATTGAATTACACATAATAGAGAGATAGCATGTTAAAATAAGTCATTAGAGTTATAAGTTGTATAACAATATGATTATAAAGAATAATTCACATTAAAGATAGTAAACAAGGGATAGAGAACATGTAATTTTTCACAAATGCATAAAAAACTTTGACTTGTAACATAACATTTCTAACATGTGTATAAAAATAGAGTTGGAAATTATTCCATATGTGAGAGAGAGAGAGAGAGAGAGAGAGAGAGAGAGAATATGCAAAAGAAATATTGAAAACTTGTACATTTTTAGTAATAAATTTTGTAATATCATCCCTTATTATAATAATTAAGCATGAAAGGGAAAGAATGAAGCTTTGAATTAACATACATTAAACTTCATCATTCATATACATGATAGTACTGAGTATGGACTCATTATTTTCAAGAAATGTTATGAAATGAGAGAAATCCATTTTTTATTTTTATGTGAAAGCTGATTTGGATGTAAGGTGATACCTCAAAAGCATGGGACCTAGTATATACAACTAGGGTTTGAAAGGAAATGATTTTTAAAATTACTATGGTAAATTTAAAAATTAAATGTGAAGTTCTAATTTAAACATGGAGGAAAAATTAGAAAAATAGTGGAAAAATATTGGGACCTAGTATAGGCAACTAGGGTTTGAAAGAAAATAATTTTTAAAATTACTATAGTAAATTTAAAAATTAAATGTGAATTTTTTATTTTAAATATGCAGGAAAAAAATTGAAAAAAAAATTGAGAAAATCAGCAAGGAATTTACCCTAGGGTTTATAGGGTTTTTATGCAGAAACAAAGTAAGTCAGGTTCACCAAATGATTTACCTTTTTTGGGAATATTAGAATATCTTCCTAATTTAGTTAAGGGTATAAAAAAATAAATTAGTAAATAATTTGTAATAATTACAGTACTAATTTGTATAATTATTTTGACTTTTATATCTTTCTAAAAATAATAATGGAGGAGAAATATAACTTAACTTAAAACTAGACTAAGATGGCTGAGACAAAGGATAAAATTGACTATGCAAGACTAGGATAGTGTCGTAAGACTAGATCGGGATTTCATTTGGTGAAAAGATAAGAGAAACAAAAATAGGACACTTCAAGGCCCAACAATATAGTTTAGGTCATACCACTATTATCTAAACTAGTCATAGAGATCTAAGTTTTCTGGGTTTTATTTTCTATCCTTATGTGAACTTACCTATGAGATTTTAAATATTGAATATTGATGGAACTCCTTATAGATCTGATTTGATATCAAAACCTAGAACTTAATTATGCTTGAATAAAACTTGAGAAAGAGGGGTGGTTAGTGTGTATAAGATGCACTAAATGTGTATCCACACCCCTTGTGTAGACACACTACCTACATACCAATACCCTAGAGAAGGATCAAGCCATATGTAGTTCTACCACTTGATGTGCTTTATGAAATAGTGTTATGCAGATGAAAAAATTCCAAACTAAGAGTGTTTGAGGTGGTTAGGGACTGGTGTGAGGGTTTGAATATGTTGGTAGCAGTATTGGATGGATATATTTAGAGAATAGGGAGATTTACCCTAGTGGTTTTTCTTGTATTCTTTCTTGTTTTGGTAATATTTTCCAACCCATTCTAAATGAAATTTGAATGGGATTTTATATATATCTATTGGTCATGGCTTAAATGTATTCATGCTAGGCCAATATAATGAATAATGGGAATAAAAAAAAAAGGATAATTTGGGATAGAAATGTGATTGGATAGGAGTGCCAAAAATAAGACACCCTAGGGTTTGGTGCTATAGTCCAACCCTAATGCTCCTATCCTATAATATTGAGACCTACGGGGATAGAATTAACATGGTAAATGTAGCATGGCTAAGCTATAATCAAGGCTCAAAAGTCTATAGATGATAAGTTATAATTAAAAAGGTGTCTGGAAGGGTTATGAGAGAATGCAAGAGGATCCTATGGATTAGGTGTCACAAGCCACACTCAAGCTACCAATTTGGACATTTTATATGACTATACCAATCAAGCCCAAAAGGATATTGAAGAAAATTTAGTCTTGTGAGAGCATGAAGATCTAGGAATCTCTTGAACTAGTGTTATTTTAGTGCTTTATCATAAGGGGTTTTTCCATTATGCTTCATGAAGACACTCATCTATAAATAGAATCTAGGTCTGAGGGGGAATTAATAAGGTGTTTCATCAGCTCCAAAAGTAGGTGAGAAATGTTAAGAAGGCTTGTGAGGTGAAGGTGATCAAACATGATAGAAATATGGAAAATAGTGAATTAATTGTTTTAAAGACCCAATGAGTAGTGAACTAATATAAAAAGGGGTGTCATGATGCAAATGGATCAGATATGGATTATGGATCTTAGAGAATATTAGAAGAGATTATTTTCACAGTCTATGAATGGATAATGATAGATTGAGGAAATCAAAATGCTCAAGAATAACTTGAATAACTTACATGGTTGTGTAGTTTTGTATAATATTTATTTTTTTGAGTTGTTTAAATGATTGATATATGCTTGGTCTAAGGGGGAGATTTGTATTTGTAAAGTTATTTATCAAGAGAGTGGTTGAATTTGATATCAGCATAGAGGTATGCATGGAGTTAGTTGGATAAAAATCTAGATCTAAGTCCTAAGGGAGATTGTTCAGAATGGAGAGGTAGCCTACTAAAAAAAGTGGTTTTTGAAGAATATTTGTTGTATAGTGTCTCTAAGATTTTGTATTATCTTAAAGGGAGAAAATGTGTTTCCATAAATTGTCTATAATAACAAGTATGAACCTAAGGTGAGTGTTTGTTAGCATTTCCTTGTGTTTTCTATTTGAGTTCAGGTCTAAGGATCATATGATAGTTTTTGGAAGATCCTTTTTTCATTAATTTCAAAGGCAGAGAAAGACCTATATGAGGGAAAAGAGATTGATCATATTATAATATGTTTTACCATCAATGACAAAGGGGGAGTTTGTTGGCATAGTGTTGTCATTAATGTCAATCTGATGTCATTACTACCAAAGTGTGTTATCATTGATATCTAGATAAATCTTGTGACAATGCATGGTGAGTGGTATTTTAGGTATGAATGAGTGAATTTTGATGTTTAGGAAAGAAAGGATAGTTGTGGTATCAACATGAGGTTATCAAAGATGATCAATGGTCAAGGTTATTACTTAGAGTTTCTTAATGTTGTCTTTTTTGTTGGAAGGTGTGATGTCAAGATGTTCCATCAAAATATGCAGATGTTATGTTGAAGATCTAAATATTTTATAGGTAGCTCTAAAGGCATTCTATCAAAACTCCTAAGATACACCTAGGTATCTCTGATGACATTTTGATAAAGCTCTGAATACATTTTGACAAATCTCCAAAGACCTATCTAGCTATGCTCCAAAGATACCTAGACATGCTCTAAATATATTTTCTAAGGAGTAGGAAAGGAATTTGAGTAAGGATTATAACCATCAAATAGTTTTTCAATATCAGTTTCCAAAGTTAAAAAGTGTTTGAACCCAACAAGAGACTTAAGAAGGCTTGTGCACAAGATGCCTAGTCTTATACATGAAGGAGCATGGTGGCCTAGTGAGATGGATGAACACATCCATAAGAGGATACATAGAGTTTTATTATGAGGCATTAGATCACTCAAGTGATTTTTAAGGTGAGCCATAGGGGTAGGACCTACAAACCTAACATGTAACTATACTAGTTCTAGACCAAGATTGACCTAATGAGGCATCATGATCTATTGCCAAGAAAAATTAAGGATGTTTGACATTATTTGAGAATTTTATATGATTTTTATCATGTTATGGAGGTGTAAATCTCATGGAAAGAGGTTTAGTGTTTAGTTTAAGACCTAATGAGGTGTGAAGAATCAGGTGTAGTAAAGCAAGACAATGAGAGCATGGCCTAATGAGGTATCAAGATCAATTTCCAAGGCATGTGTGAGTATGTGATCATTGAAAAAGGTGATTTAGGTGGTTTTAGCATATGAAGGAATTTTTAGGTCATGGTTCACAACAAAAGTCACGAAAAAGTGTTTTAAGGATGCTCGAGTGCACAAAATGTAAAGTAATCTACCCACGAAGGTATTTCAAGTATTCATTGGCATGTGTAAATTCTACATGAGAACATAAGATATTTAAGGTATATGGGGAATGGTCCTAAATCAAATTTATAATCATTTGTTTCTATAATAAGGGGTTAAGATTTATGAATGATCTTTAAGACTGTAAGATGGTTTAAACCCTCAAAAAACCCTAATAGTGACCCAATATGAAAGAACTTGTTCTAAAGTGATAATAATGGATTGGTATGGATATTTAAGCTTTTGAATCATATATTAAACTCTCCTAGGCACTTCTATTTATTATTGGTTTGTCAGGTGAGTGAGTGAAACCTACAAGAAAGGCCTTCTTTCTTAGAGAATTATTGTAATAGTTAAAGTTGACTAAGTCAAAGTTACTAAATGGATGAAGGTTTAAGTTGAGATTTTTAATTATTTTACATAGTGGTTTATAATAATATTATATCCCTTATGTGTGAAAACTTGGTGATCCAAGTTGGCTAGTCACTAGTAGGCCTAATGAAAAAAATAGTGCAAAACCTAGGCAATATGAAAAGGTGGCTTTTTGTATGATTTCATGAAAGAGCGATGGATATAAGAACACTATGGAATTTTTTTGATATTTAATGTAATATCCATGATTTTTATAAGGTTTTAAAATTATTTAAAAAGGTTGATTTTTTGAATCCAAAATGGCTTGTCTGGCTCAGTGAGGACAGTGTGAAATGAGGTCAATAAATTCATCTGTAAGACCAATAGTTTCCACTAGACCATATGATGTTTATATTTTAATATGTTTTGGAGATGTCATAGGATAATTTACATGAATAATAATTCATGGAAATTTCTTACATAGTTGGTTCAAGTCTAACTCTTTATGACTGTGTTTTTTGAGTATTATAGCAGTTCTCTAAAAGAGAGTTGTAGATATGTTCTCAATCCATAATTTCAAGAGTAAAAATGTTTGAAGTAGTTTTATATATTCATGGAGTCATAAATTATATAAATATATGTTTATTTTTTTCATTTTGAGTTGATTAGGTGTGTTTGAACTTCATTTATGTAAGATGGACTTTTGAACTTACATAGGTCTAATAGGGAAGTTTGTCCTAAAGAAGGTTTCACATTATAATGAAGGATACATATCTAAATAAACATGGATGAGGTAAAAATAACTAATTTTCAATTTTTTATTTATTTTTTATTGTTATTTGATAAGTTTAATTGGATCTAAGAAGATCAAGTTATTCATGACTAGTTTTTGATAGTCATAGTAGTGCTGATGGAGCATACTAAAGAGATGTGTTTAAGCCTTTTTGACCTAAGTTGAAGTTTTTAAATCACATGGTGATGTTTTTAAGTTCATTTAGTTTTTTTTAAATTAATTTATTATCATGGGTATTTGAATAAATTGTGTACATTCTTCAGTTTTGTTTGGTAGACTTTATGTAGGTTCATAAGCCTAATTATGAATAGTGCTAATGGTGTGCTTCAAGTGTTGGTTGGACCTAGAAAGTGTCATGGACATAATAGGATCTTAGTGGGGGTATATTTTAATTTAATATGAATTTTTACTACTATTTTTTAATTTTAAATTATTTTAATAAGATCAAAAGGTAACATGTTGTTAAGAAGGTCTATTAGGTTTCTAGAAGGCCTAAAAGAGGAGTAAAAGCTAATTGAGCTATGACTGACCAATGTGTGTTGAAATTATGATTTAATAATTTTATTATAGTGTGATAATACCTAATACATGGATTAATGAAGATTTTTTAGGTGTGTGGCTGACCAAGTGGTGTATGAGCAAGAGACTAGTATATATGCAAGGCTTATTAGGCTTATTTGTGAGCTAGAGAAATGTGTGTGCAAGTAAATTAAATAGCATATTTTTTATTATAAGGAGGTATTTTTTACCATAATAGGAGTTTATAGGATATTTCATTAATATATAATAGGTTTCTTAATATGAATATCAAGTTCATATTACCTAATCAGTCTTGAAGAGATATAGTTGAGCAAAGAGGCCAAGAAGGTAGTTTGAGAGGGGTAGAAAAGAGAAAAGAGATGAAGAAGGTGACCATCACCTATTTTATGATAAATAAAGTGTTTTTAAGGTGATAAAAGGTTTCAAATTTTTTATTTGGTTCTAATTCATCTATAAGGTTGGTGTCTCCTTGCAAGTTGGTGGTTATTAAATCCTAATTGGGTTGGTGCTTAGCTAGTTGGGGTTATTAATCCATGTAGATTTGGTGATTCACTAAATAAGGTTTCTTATTTGGTTATTATTCATCTATGGGGTTGGTTATTCCTTTCCATTTGGTTCTTTATAAAGCCTAGATGGGTTGGTGCTTAGCTAATTGGGGTTGGTGCTTCACTAAATTATGATATTTTGACTTATAGGACAGTTGTCCATTTACAGAGATTAGTGGGGTTTCTTCCCCATGAGGGTTTCCCACTTAAATAAGTTATTTTTTGTTTCATGCTTATGTGGATAGTTTCTTATGCTTTCATTTTTATATATACTTGTGTGAATGGCTCATGAATGTTAATTAGAATTGAATGAATGTTTTAAAGATTGATTCACCCCCCCTTATTCATTATTATTATGACAATTGTTATCAGAGCTTGGTCCTTTGAAGTAGGTCTAAAAACTTATAAGATATACTAGAAGCAAGGATGGCTAGTAAATAAGCTCAAAGTGCTTTCTCCACTAGTTAGGCTTTGTTATTCAATGGATCTAATTATTCCTTTTGGAATGTTAGGATTAAGATATATTAGATGTATCAAGGTCATGATATATAATAATTAGTTATGGATGTCTATAGTGATCCTCCTATTCCATTAACTGATGCAACATGTATGAAATCTAGTGAAAACAACTCCAAGGCAATGAATGTCATTCTTTATGACCTATTAGAAGTATATCTTGTGAAGGTACAGTACTATGAATTAGCTAAAGAGATAGGGGATAAGTTGAAGGCTATATATGAAGGAGACACCAAGGTGATGATTGCCAAATTGTAGACCTACAAAAGATATATTGAAAGCCTAAAGATGAATGAAGATGAAACCATTACATCTTACCTATGACAGGTTTAAACTACATATAGATTTGACCTAGTTTGACTTATGGTCAAATTAGTCAACATTCTTGGTGATTTTTTTAGGGGTAGAAAGCTATATATGCTAGATACTAGTAGCCTACTATCCATTGGGATATGGAGTCAGCTATACACATATTTGACATTGAATTACCTCTTAAAAAACACAAAACACACCAAAAAACATAAAACAAACACACAAGACAAGAAACCAAATCAAAATAACACTTTTGGTCTCAATAACATTTATAGAAGACACATAACAAACTAACCTAAACACAAAATAACCTAAATGAATCTCTACCTCCTAGATCTAAGTGTAAGACTAAAAATTCCTTGATACATGAATGGAGTGAATGAGATATATTTCCTTTTCCTCATTGACATTGATACGTCTAACTCCTTCATGATGTTTTCCAATCTCCTTGGCATGATCCTTAATGCAATAAAGGTATCTACAACAAAATCACCTATTAATGTAAACTCCTCTTATAATTTTATAACCTCAACCTTCTCATCAAACTTCTTAGATTTAACTTCCCATGATTTTTCGACAAAAACTAACTCCTTTACTTCCATGGTGCATTGAGAGAGATTAGATTGATCACCATCTTCAAGTTCTTCAAGCTCATCAAGGAGCTTTGTATAGTCCATCCAATCCTGATCATTGTCTTCTATGGAAACTTATTAATCTACCTTATCATACACATGGCCGTTAACTTTTAAAATTTCTTAAAAATCTTGGAAAATCCTCATTTGTCATTGCTAATAATCCTTTATGTATTATTCCTTAATAACCACCACATCTTCAGCTTCATCTTCTTGGTCTTTGAGCACTTGATCAACATCAAATTTGACTGTAACTTCAACAAGTTAGGATGGCATAAGATCTTCTTTTAAGGGTGCACCACCAAGAGGTAAGGTAGATTCAAGAGTGTCTTAAATGGAAACAAACTCCTTATCATTTTTACGCTCATTAATTTCCACTTAAACAAAGATACCTTGGGATTTATCATGTTGTTCTTCAAAAGATAAAACATTGTCAACAACATTGTCAACATCTTCAACTTGGACAGTAGGAGGTATAGGTTCTTTCTCCTTCTCATGGACATCAATTAACTCAGTAGATATGGATTCATTGTCAAACACCTCTTATTTCATGTCTTGACCAAATTATTTGTGGACAAATACAACATGAGATTAAACATCTTATCGTTCAATAAATAAGATTGAATTTCACTTGTTTTCACCAAGAGGGTCCCTATGGTGATTTCTTCTTCATAGTCACTTGAAGCATCATCTTGGTTAGCTTTAGTTTGAGATTTATCTTTTTTACTTTCATCCCAAAAGATACGTTCTCCTTTAATAAGGGATGATCTAGGAGGGTAATGGATAGGCTCATGGGTTGGAGAGGGAGTAGGTGTGATGGAGGGGTCATGAATCAGCTTGGGATTGACATTTTCTTGAATGAAATCATAGGGGAATGACAAGTTGGGTTGGTCAATAGGAAAGACACCTTCAATAAGATTTTTAATTTTTTCATATCCTTATTAAGGATCTTAAATAGTTTTAGGCTCATTTTTATGTTCTTTTTAATCCCAAATTCTTAGTCTATCTATTGAGCATTGGACACAACATTTTACCAAGTATAGTTATTCATTGATATTATTTTGGGATTCCTCTTCAAATTAATTCCACACATCCATAAAATTTTGAATAAAATATCTTAACTACTCCATGAGATGGTTAGAGAGCACATAAAGTTCCTTATCCCATGTTCTCATGTTTTCTTCACTATCTACTAGACTTGGTATGAATGTTAATAAGGATTTATCATGAAATGGGGTTGAAGGAGGAGGAAGAGGGTAATACTATGAATTATGAACATCTTCAATTTTTTGAGTTATGTGCCTAATATAAGCTTATAGGAATTCATATCTTAACTTGGAATATCTTGAATTATAATCAATGGGATCATATAATTCCTAATGACAAGACTAATAAGAATCATCTTGAGGTTGATATGTATCATGATAAGGTTCGTAGGAGTTATATTGGGGTTGATACGAAGACACTTATTCATACACTTCTTGAGAACCTACTTCATATGCTTTTTTAACAACATGATGTTCATATGGAAAAGGAATATGATGATCATAGGGTTTCCAAGGCCCATATGACTAATAACAAATTTTATAGGGTTGTTGAGGTATATAGTATGGGTCATAACAAGGTTGATAAGGAGGTGCATAGTATGGATTCTCATTATATCCATCCATACCAACTTCATGAGTAAAATTAAATATAATAATTGATAAGAATATTCAAAAATATATACTTATGATGCTTACAACTAGATTATTTCATTTGAGGTTGCCATTGGTGTTTAATTTAATGCTTCTAAAAGATGATGAAAGGAAATACACACTAATAATCCTTCCACTCTTTTGGACCTTGGTCCCACCAAGCATGCTATAAATATTGTCACCAAATATTTCACACTATAATTGGTTGTTAAATACCACTCTACTATTTGAAAAATATTGGAATACCTCTAGGCTTGTGGGTTTCTTATGATAGAGGAAAACCTCTAGGTTTAAGGGCTACCTCCCTAGATTTATCTTTGCTTGCTTATCACATACACAAATTATTTTCTTGGATGAAAAATGATATAAGTGACATGTAAAATAACCAAATATAATGAGGTGATACACTATAAATATCTCCAATAGACCATCATATCATTTCACTATGAAACATGACCTACAATACTAGTCTCAAAATCTTGAATTGCTTTAACATTAATATTTCAATCATGGAGGTCATGTGCATTGGAATACTCAAGGTGATTTGACCATAGGTTATATTATAGAAACTAGGGCTACATATAGACTTAAAAATATTAAAACACACTATATACACTCCATATGACTTTTTAGAATTAGAAGTACTTGTACCAAATATGAATAGATAAATAGAAGGCAAGGATAAAGACTTATCACTAACACTTTACTATACATCACTTCACATACCTAGATAATAAATTAATGTGAACTCAAAACTATATTTAAAATACTATTTCAAAATAAAATTACAATATCAAACTAGTAGGACTTTACCATATTAGGTGTGGATTTTTTTATAAAAGCCAAAATGTCTTGCATTTATAGAACATGTGAGAGAGAGAGAGAGAGAGAGAGAGAGAGAGAGAGAGAGAGAGAGAGAGAGAGAGAGAGAGAGAGAGAGAGAGAGAGAGAGAGAGAGAGAGAGAGAACTAAATCTCAAGGGTCGTAATAAAAAGTGTCAAGTGATAATGAATAGTTAAATTTCATAACAATTAATTGTATAATATATGTCTATACGTTTTTCTTGGACAAGTGTCTATTTTAAGCATAAAACTCTCCAAAATTAGCATAGAGGTCTTCAACTACCTTCATAATTAGGCATATTTTGAGAACTTAAAAATAGGTTAGGGAGAGTTAAAACATTTTTAATATATCATGAGGTTTGAAACATGCCATGATAGTCATCAAATTCATCCCTAATTTCTATCCATATGTTGGACACTTGTAATCACCATCTGCTATCATTCATTGGTCTTCTAGGCCTCATTCTTCACATTTGTCATCCCAATGGTCTTTAGTTGCTCAACCAAATCCATGGAATTGGTTTTAGGAAAAATTTATATAGTATATTTTTCTTCCACTCCATGTTTGATACTTAAATTTTTCCAAAAACCAACTTATCATCCTCTCACTAGGTAGTCACTCTTTATCTTCAATCTCTACCAAAGACTGCCTGAGATGAATGAGTCAGAGTCATCAAAGTGTTTGCATGATAATATGTGTAGATAAATTAATATGGAGAGTTATAATATGTAAAAATTTACCCCCTCTAATGTATATCACCTATTCATCTTCTTCTATACCTTCAAAAAAATTATAAACTTATAAAAAACATCATTTCTTACCCTATTCGTACAAGTAGGGTACACACTAATTAGGTGTCATGGAGCCTGAGAGAGTATTAAAGAAGTTCCAAAAAAAAATTAGGCCACATTACTACCTCTATGTGCATTCAAATTTTAATTTCATTCATTAGGTATTTGACAAGGGTTTAGGAGGGTTTTAACATGTTTCAATTCTTAGGAATGATTCATAAAAACTAGACATTAAATCTCTAAATAATTTCCACTAAAAGCAAGTGTAGTACATCCTTCAAATCTAGCCAAGTGATTGAGGCACCATGAAATAGTTATGTAAAAATATGAGTTCTTGAATATTGTCTCTCAATATCTAGAGTGCATTATGGGTACCCTAAAAGTATTTTTAGGCCAAAAATGACCTTGTGAAATCCTCTAAAAACCAATGGTTTAAACTCATCCTATTGTCACTTGGATTTTCACCCTTTGAGGAGATGTCTTAGCTCTCCTCATCCAAGTTTCACAATTAAAACACCTCTAAGATATGGGTGAGCCTAAGAATGAGGTGAATCTATATATAGGGCTAGCTCCCTTGATTAACCACATGTAGAACACTACTATACATATGCTTGTGAGGTAAAAGGGAGAGAAAAATAAAAGTAAACTATCATAAATGAGGTGATACACCAAATTATTTGATGACTACCAACCATCTACATGTTACACATGAGAACAAGGGACCAACCAAACATACACTTCTCCAATCTACATCTTCTGACATCAATATTTCATTGTGAGTGTAGACACCAAAATTGTGTCTAACCCTTGGTCATCTTCCCCCCTTGGTCCATTCTTAACCCATTCCTAAACCATGTAATTACTAATTTAAAATAATAAACTTATTTTGAATTAATAACCCCCCTCCTTTGACACATCACCCATGACACCTCGCCTAGGACACCTTGCCTTGGACCACTTCCCACCCTATGACTCACCCAAGACCTATTCTTACTCCTTTCCAACTGCCTAACCAACTCTCTTGCATATTTATCCTAACCTTCGACGAATTCCCCAATGGATTATGCACCTGGCGGATGGAGAACGGGCTTGATGCCCTTTTACTCATTCTACACCCGTCGACGTCGATCAATTGTTGACTGACGTCGGCAGGATCGCCAATGTTGATTTACTTAAACCAACTTCTAACCTCTTTCTGGAGCTAATCACAAACTCTAAATCTCGGGAGCTAATCACGACTCTAGAATCCTTCAATCTTTAGTCTTCGACGATCTGCCACTCTGCCAATCAATCTGCCCATCTCTCAGCCAAGCCTCTCACTCTCTCCCTCAAGTGTAGCAATAGGAATTCTGTCTTCAGCAACTCCATTAGTAACAGGGCTTTCACACCAGCAACACCAATAATAGGTACACCAGTCTGCACCACACCTTCAATAAGGCACAAGTATGTATATTGTCTGTGTTTTCATTGTGTTTTCTAGTCATTTACTTCTAAGTATTATGAACTAGATTCAACACTTCCTATCCCCAGACCAGACCTAAATCCTTATTTCCCTGTTTCCCTATTGGCCTCCTCTACCCTTATGTCCATTTGACTCCCTTGCATCTCTGCACAGACCCCCAGACCATTTAACCAAGCCCAAAACTTTGTCTCAGACCACTCAAACAGACCCAGACCCTTCTTTGGCCTTGTCCACAGAACAGAGCCCTGACCAGACCCTGTCCACAGACCACAAACCTGACCAGACCTCGTCTAAGCTTACTGCCCCAACCAACGCTAGTCGCAGAGACCATTGCCCCAACCAATGTCGACAGCCTAACTGACATCGGCATACCTCAACAACCGATGCCAGTAGGACCACCGATGCTGGTGACTATGACTAGTCTGACTTCATTTTTTAGGTAAGCCTTTGCTTCCATTTTCCTTTTTAGTCTTTTATCATTTCAGTATTTTTACATTATGCTATTTATCAGACATCCTTTTTATCAACTAGTGGGTTGATATCCCTTAAGGAAGTCTTCATACTTTTGGGATTAAGCTTTCACTTGACAACCCACCATTTATCCATCTAACATCTTCTTCATCTTAGTCTATTTCCTCTGCAGGTGTCATTCCTCCACAGCCAAAGAGGAGTTCTCACAGTGTCTAGATTATAGTGCGCACAACTACATCTAGGTACATACACGCCTTGACCATTTCTTCTCAGTTTCTTATTCTTCTCTTTGAATGTAGAAAGCAAAATTAGCATAGAAACAATCTGGCACACTCGGTGGGATCCTTAGGGCCTTCCTTGGGTTCCTTTCCTTCTTTTTTCATATAGGGTGCATTAGGTTCCTCCCTTTTCACCTCTTTCTTTTCTTCCAAATGACATCATAAGTAGGAATAAAAAGAACTTTTCTTTCTTTTCTTGCATTTCTAGACTAGTCAAAAATCATATTCTTCAACCCTTTTCTCAACCTATTTTCATCTGAACTTAACATTTTGACTTGGGGCTTAAAACTTATTGCATTGCATTTCTGTTTGCTTGCATTTCTTATTCCACACTTAGTAATTAACAAACCACATATTGAATTAATCATAGTCCACTTTATGTTACACACCCGAACCACTTGCACTAAATCAAACATCAAACTTACCTGAGACAAGGCCCGACTGGGATTTCATCCCCCAGCGGATACCTTACCCATATTGGCAATCCTACTTGGATTTCATCACCAAGGGGAAAGCCAACTCTATTTTCTGGCAGAGTCTAATCTCTAGGGAAAGTATATTTTGGCTAAGTGAGACCAGCTTATCACTGGACTCGTGAAGTGAGGGGAGCTTGCTCCTTAGCACCAGGCCATGTACAGAACCTAACCCAAACTTCTTGAGCGCCTAAAAAAAACCTAAAACCATCCATAGACTACCTTTTCTAGGAGCCCTCTAATAGCCAACCTCCCAAACATCACTTTAAGTCATAAGCCACAGGATTCTAAAAAGTTGATTCTTAAGATTTAACGCTTAGGGCCTGTCTGTCTCCATCTCTATTTTTTTCATTCCTATCTGGTTTTTTGAGCTAATGAGGATGTTATTCTTCCTTTTTTCCAAGAATCTTCAATTTTTTTGAGTTTTTGGAAACCACAGTCACCAGCATCGGCTTTGCCACCGACGTCGGCCACATTCCTCCACCGGCATCGGTTATCTGACCGACGTCGGCCATCTTCCATCACCGACATCGATTTTTAAACAGACGTCGGTCACTGTCACAGTCCTTTTTTCCAAAACATCAACATAAAACCCAACCCTTTTTTCTGCCAAAAACCTCATTCTAATTTTCTAAAACTGTAAAAAAATAGTTTCTGGAACCTGCCCCCGTCTTGCCTTGAATGGTTTTGATGCACAGTCCAACCAAGGCTCTTCTTGACCATGCTCCCTCATCCCTAACTAGTCCTATAATGGAGTTCCACTCGGAGACTGAAAGAACTCCTACAAGACCGACTTTGACTCAAATCCCCGTCATCCCTGAAAGGGACCAAGATTTTGAAAGATTCTTAGACCTCAACATCAAAGCCCTCCAAAACTATCTTGCAAGAAACCCAATGCGAGACCTTTCGGGTGAAGTGGCGATGACATCGACACCATTTGCTACCCAACCTTTTATGAGCCAACCTTTTGTTTCAACCATTAATCAAACCATGGCCAATATGCAAAGTTTGGCCTCCACATCTATTTTTAGACCAACCTCCATTGGGGTTCCATTACTCCCTCAACCACATGCAATTCAACCAAGTTCTATATCATACCAGAACTTGATTGTCTTGACTCCTCACACTCTTGCACCCATAAATGCAGGAGTGCCAACCTATCCTTCTACTAGTGCTGCCATTCAACCACCTTTAGCAGTATCTAGTTAGCTTATGCCTTCTACCTTCATAACTCAGCCACTTTTGGCCTCCACTTATGTCCCTGCGACTAGTTATACATATGTTTCACCCCCACTACTATAACCAACTACATTGTATGCCTCCTCTAGCCTCTTTCAAGCACCCTACAACCTAGGGGGCACCCTATCCTTCAATCTGTTAGTAGACGTCATCAAAATGCTGATGGATAAAATGTCCAGTCTCGAGACCTCTATCTCTGGTTCACGCAATGCTCTCTCATATGAGAAAATTTGCAACGAGCCCATCCATCCTTCCGTCCCTATCCGACCATACCCCAACCAATGGGAGCTTCCTAAATTCACTTGCTTCTAGAGTAAGGAGGACCTGCAACAACATCTATGGGCATTCAGACATGCCTGCTATCTTATAGTGCATGATGATGTGTTACTTTTACGCACATTTCCCATGTCGCTTGTTGGCCCTGCCCTTAAATGGTATAGCTCTCTTACCAGACATTCTATCTTTTCATTCATTCAACTTGCCCAATTATTTCTCAACCATTTTTCTATCAACATCACCAAACAAGTCTCAATCACAGACCTCTACTCCATCAGGCAATTTGATGATGAATCAATAGTCAATTTTGTCGCCCGTTGGAGAGGCTTGATTAACCAACTCTCCTTCTCCTTGCCTCAGCCTGAGCTCATCAAACTCTTTTCTGGAGCATGTGTCAAGCACATCTCTTTTACCTTGTGGATTCAGACATTCTGCACTTTCAACGAAGCTTTCATCATGTCTCGAAAGCTTGAAGTCTGTGCCATTAAAGAGGATAAGGTCAAATTACGTAATACTAATGCAAAAACCAATGACCATTCTTCTTCCAGACCTTCTTCTTATGCCAACTCCAAGTCCAAAGGAGTGGCCAACACTGTGGTCATTAGATCACCATCTTTGATGACAACTAATTACTCTTAACCTTCTACATCTCCAAGCATCACCAAACAATTCCAATAATGGTACATCCAGCATTCATACACTTCGCTTGGAGAATCATACGCTTCCATTTTGGAAAAACTTGTCAAGCAGGGGGTCCTCAATCTCCCTCCAATCTGACCACCTCAATTTGACCCTTCAAAAGCCATCCCTACATGGTATAGGGAGGCTGACTTCTGTCACTTTCACTGCATCCATGGCCATGACATTGATAATTGCCGAACCTTCAAGAACATCATCCAAGACATGATCGACAAGGGGGATCTTATTTTAGATAACCCAAATGCGCCTCCCAACCAACACATCGACATTTTCAAACAACCATTTCCAAACCATCCACCTACTCAAAACAATGTCCAAACCATGATTAATGACCCCCAAGACCATGATATTCACACAATCAACACTATCTTGCCTCTTGTCCCTAACCAACTTCCTCCATCACAGGATGAAGAACTTTCTTCTCCTATTAGTCCTCCATCTACCTCTCTTATACTGGAGGATGCCTTGACCATGCCAATGCCATTAGCCCTACCTTCATTTGGAGACCCTACCTTGCCTACTCCTCAAGCACAAATAGAAGGCACCATCATCCCTGCCTCTTGCCCTCTTGAGGAGCTGCACTCTCTTATTTCTTCTCCACCACGAGAAGAACTAGTCTCTTCACCCATTTTGATTGAGGAAAACCCAGTCACGGTTTCCTCTTGCCTTTTGCCTGAGATTGCTACATCTCACTCATCTCTGTCCTTATCTGAACTCAAACCTGCATCTAACCTCACCTCACACAATGGTGTCCCTCAACCCAAACCAAAGAATGCCACTAGACCACACTAGAGGCCTCCTCCCCCACCTTCGTCATTACCCTCAATCTTGGGCCTGCATCCGTCCACTTTAATAGGAGTGCTTCCTACTCCCATACTTCATAGAGGCAAGTCACCTCCATTACTCTCTCAACCCATCAAACAATATCTCCTCCAAACTATCGACCAATGCCTCTTACGCCTCCTAAACCAAAGTCATCAACCCCTACTACAACAAAATATCTAGACCCATTAGCAGGTTCTTATGCCTTACTGTTATGGCAATTATTGCAGTCCTCTCGCATTAATCTCCCACCTCTTAAACCATATCAATTTCTCAAGACCAAAATCGCCCTAGTTTGATGACACTCACATTTGTGCGTATCATCGCATGCCTGGGCATGACACTGAGCATTATTGTGCCCTCAAGGTTGCCATTCGCCAATGTATGGGGGATGACACCTTTCTTCTTGACCACATCACCAATAAACCTTCAACACCACCCCACTCTTCAACTCTTGGATCAAGGCCATCTTGGTTCAATAACTCTAAATTTTGCCACTATCATCACACTCTGGGACATGACACTGAGTGTTTTTATGCTCTTAAGGCTGTCACTCATCACCACCAAAAAAAGGATACCCTTCTCATCTAGGATCCTCTTGACCTCCTCTTCGACAAATTATCAACACCAACCCATGCCTCTCAAACCTCATCACCTAAATCAGGATCTCCACGCTAGACTATGATCCCTTTGCCACCTTTAACCCCCTTATTTGACATCAATACAGTCCATCTGACCACTAAGCCTCAACTGACCTTGACCATTCTATCCAACATTCTCCCTAAGCGACTAGGGGAATCCAACCTTATCCTAACCTCGACCAAACATTTAACCAAGCTTTCGACCAAACATTCGACCAACTTTGACCAGACATTCAACCAAACTTCGATCAAGTCTCGACCAACCATCAATCAACCTTCTTATCATGACCCCGACCAGCATCAACCAAACCTCGACCAAACTTCAATTATCAAACATCAAACAACCAAGGACCTATCACTTCTTCAAACCGTCATCAATCATCGTGACCAATCTGGAAAGAGCCAAATGGGGCAAGTTTGATCCTAATTGACTTGGACCTTATCATAACACACAAGCATGGCCCAGGGAATTATTAGACCTTGAGCCCCTTTTTATGCCTTGCATCTTTGACCATTCTACTGTTAGTCTAGTACTCAATCACTTGACATTTTACTCAAGCTTGTCCCTTGAGCAACTCCCTGTCATTGTCATTCCTATTCCTTTCAACCCTGATTCCCAACATTCGTCAACCCTTTTTGTCAAGCAATAATGCTTTGTCCTCATAAAAGGGAACCCTTAAACCTATAGAGGCTCATCCATGGCAAAAAACTTCAATCAACAATATATCAATACCTATCATATCAAAGGTCATAAAAGTCATAATGTAGACTGCTCCCTCGAAGGACAGCTACATAATTACTGTATTTACTAGACTGCTCCCTTGAAGGACAGTTAGTCCAACTTATCAAACATATAAAGCAAAATATAGACCACTCCCTCAAAGGATGGCTATGACTAAATCTTGCTATAGACAGCACCTCTCATTCTGAAGCTTCCCGCATCGATTAGCTTCACATATATGACCACAACTCAAGACAACATCCCTATGTAGACTTCCCGCTTCGATCAGTTTGTGCCAAAAAAAAGACTGACAAGCTATCAAGCCATGGATATGCCTATAGTCATTCTCGGGTCACCTATAAAAGGGGCAATGTTATCTCTGCTCTAAAAATCGGTTACCCTATCCTCTCATATCATAATCGTACTTATCACCCCAACATACTCAAGGGACTTCGAGCTCATTTAACATCAAGTGATTCGATTACTTCTCTAACACAACATATGGTCAACAACACAATGCATAAATGGGGCTTTTGTTCTAATAACCCCTATCTATGCTCTCTTTTTGGTCCTTATCAATGAAAGAGCAATTCACCTTTCACTTATCTTTCACACTTTGGCCACATTCAACCAAGCCTTTTTGTCAACCCAAACATTCTCAGAACAACAACATGACATCATCATCATCCTAGTCCATTTCACATAGTTTCTATGGACACCAATACACATGGAAACTATCGACTCGACACAATTTATGTTAAGCATAAACCAATACTTGCTGAAGCATAAATAGACCTCAATTTATTTTTAGCATACATCCATCACAAATATGGAAAATTGCTAGGGATGAAAGACACTCAACCAATGTTACAGAATACACCATTAGAAAAGGCTGTAACATCTTCTTCTCCTCATCATTTTGACCTTGACCTCGACCAAGACCAACCTATCAACCTCTTTGACCCTCTTTCTGAACTACATTGGTCTGAGGCCCTTCCCACAGGAGCTATGTAGGTAGCACTCAGTCTTTTGAGGTTAGCTCGGCCATTCCTTCGTCCACCCATCTGCTCGTTCATCTCTCTCAAGACATCAACCTTTCATCTTTCATTATGACCAATCAACTAGCCTTGCCAATGTCGAGTCATTTCTGACTCCTCATGGGGCATATTTGAGATCACTTATATCCCAACCCGACCAACAACCATGGAGATCATGCCTATCTTCATAGACCCTGACCACTTCCGAGACAACTCTATCTTGGTTTTGTTTGCACACATGATACCTCATGAATAGATAGCAAAATTTTTTGCAAACCATTTTTTTTGGACCCTCACAAGTATAGGATCGCAAGCCGGTTGATCCACACTACTTGTCACATTTTTGTGTTTCTAGGAGCACTTCCTGAGCCCGGGATACCTGGAACACGATGACCATTGGAGCTACAGCTTTGATTAAATAACTCGATCAGCAAATGACTAAATGCTGGGGCCTAGTTATTTCAATTTTGGCACTCCTCGACCTTCGACCTGTGACAATTTGACCTGACCATCTCATGAAGTGGTATGCATGCAATCACAACTATTGCAGCATTTTCACTCACTCTTCATCTTTCTCATCCACCTTTTGTCAAATCAGCACCCGACATTAGCTTCCCTTCCCTTGACTCCCACTTTGAGGGGGGAACACATCATCCATACCTCGGGGCAATCCACATCATCCCATACCTGGGGCAACCAACTCCTATTTTTGTCTTACAGTTCATCCAGAACAAACAACAAGACAAAAAGGGGCAAATGTAGACACTAAAATTGTGTCTAACCCTTGGTCATCTTCCCCCCTTGGTCCATTCTTAACACATTCCTAAACCATGAAATTACTAATTTAAAATAATAAACTTATTTTGAATTAATAACCCCCTTCCTTTGACACATCACCCATGACACCTCGCCTAGGACACCTCGCCTTGGACCACTTCCCACCCTATGACTCACCCAAGACCTATTCTTACTCCTTTCCAACCACCTAACCAACTCTTGTGCATATTTATCCTAACCTTCAACAAATTCCCCAATGAATTATGCACTTGGCAGATGGAGAACAGGCTTGATGCCCTTTTACTCATTCTACACCCGCCGACGTCGGTCAACTGTTAGCCAACGCCGACGTCAGTTTACTTAAATCGACTTCTAACCTCTTTTTGGGGCTAATCACAAAATTCAAATCACAAACTCTGAATCTCGAGAGCTAATCATGACTCTAGAATCCTTCAATCTTTAGTCTTCGATGATCTGCCACTTTGCCAATCAATCTGCCCATCTCTCAGCCAAGCCTCTCACTCTCTCCCTCAGGTGTAGCAACAAGAATTCTGCCTTCAACAACTCCATCAGCAATAGGGCTTTCACACTAGTAGCACCAACAACAAGTACACCATTCTGCACCACACCTTCAATAAGGCACAGGTATGTATATTGTTTGTGTTTTCATTATGTTTTCTAGTCATTTGCTTCTAAGTATTATGAACTAGATTTAGCACTTCCTATCCCCAAACCAGACCTGAATCTTTATTTCCCTATCTCCCTATTGGCCTCCTCCACCCTTCTATCCATTTGACACCCTTGCATCTCTGCACAGACTGCCAGACCATTCAACCAAGCCCAAAACTTTGTCTTAGACCACTCAAACAGACCCAAACCCTTCCTTGGCCTTGTCCACAGACCAGAGCCCTGACCAGACCCTGTCCACAGACCACAGACCTGACCAGACCTTGTCCAAGCTTAGTTTCCCCAACCGATGCCGATTGTAGAGACCATTTCCCCAATCGATGTCATCAGCCTAACCGACGTTGGCAGACCTCAACAACCGATGCCGGTAGGACCACCGACGCTGGTGACTGTGACCAGTCTGACTGCATCTTTCAGGTAAGCCTTTGCTTTCATTTTCCTTTTTAGTCTTTTATCATTTTAGTATTTTAACATTCTACTATTTATCAGACATCCTTTTTATCGACTAGTGGGTTGATATCCCTTAAGGAAGTCTTCATACATCTGGGATCAAGCTTTCACTTGACAACCCACCATTTATCCATCTAACATCTTCTTCATCTTAGTCTATTTCCTCTGTAGGTGTCATTCCTCCATAGCCAAAGAGGAGTTCTCATAGCATCTGGATTACGGTGCACACAACTACATCTAGGTACATACACGCCTTGACCATTTCTTCTCAGTTTCTTATTCTTCTCTTTGAATGTAGAAAGCAAAATTAGCATAGAAACAGTGAGGTTGTGATGAATATTTAGGCTAGGAAGAATATATAAGAGACCTAAGATGACACTGTTTGAATATAATAACTCACTCAACCTTGGAACATCAATATAACACTTCACATGACCTGTAAGAAGTACTTTTCCAACAAATAGGTGAGAGAATGAAACAATAAAGTTAAGGAAATAACAAGTTATCACTAAGCAAAAGTAATCATCTAAGTTAACACATTATGAATAGTCATGGAAGAGTTAAAAATAAGTATTATGAATTGATCCATCATATTCAAATGAGTAGGTATTCACCATACTTAGGTGGAACATAATTTATAAAGGCCAAAATGGTTAGTTATTATAGAACTTGAGAGAGAGAGAGAGAGAGAGGAGAAGAGAGAATTCCAAAAGTCAAAAGGAAAATTATTAATCTAATTAAATGAGTTACACGTGCATTGGAAGAGGATGTGAAATGGACCATGTAAGTTTAGAAGAGACAAGTGGATTTTAAAGTCATAAAACTCATGAAAAGTGGTGTGGAATTCCCTTTATTGGCTCAAAAATTTGCCTTCATGATTTAGCCCCATTTGAACATCTAAAAACTAGATAGGGATAGGTCTAATTATTAGAATGATAGTAAAGGATTTCAAATAGGCCTCTTAATGCATTAGTTATAGTCCTAGTCACTAGAATCTTTTAGAAGTGAGCCATCACTATGTGTAGTCTAAGAAACTCATCTTTCCCACACCTTGCACATATGGCCTAAAATTTTGATTCATTTTTCCATGAAAATCTATAAAATATAGTGTGTCACTTTTCAAGACCCTCCATTACCTTATAAACATCAAGCACACCTTAAGAAAACTTCCACTTGAAGTTTTCATCCTTCTTGCCATCATGTTTACTATGCCAATTTTGACTGGCTGAGATGAAGTAGGTAGTAAAAACAATTGGGAGTTTTTCCAAGGCATGAAATTGACATGGTTAGATATCTTGAGTCTTAATATTTCTTCTAAATATTATTTAATCTCTTAAAACCTCTTAGAACTTGCACAATACATAAAATAATGAAAGGAAGTAATTTTGTATCCTATTTTTATAGATTCCATACAACTAATCCTTATTATATGGAGATTTATTGAGTATTATATAACCTAAAATCACTTTCATGATCAAAATAGCCCATTAGAATATCTTTCCATATCCATTTTCTTCATCAGGCCTATAACTAGGGTTTTCAAGGGTTTTAGGCCATTTCTACCCTTAAAATTTGTTCATAAAGATAGGATGTTAGAATTTCCAAAAAATTACACAAACATGATATCAAGGACCCCTAATAACTTTTCCAAACTTCCTATATTCCCATGCATAGTGTCTAAGGAGATGTGAGCAACTAAAGTTACTATATCGAGCTCCTCTCTCCATTTCTTATAGGATTGAGAGAGTCTTAAGCCAAAAGTGGCTTTTTTATGCTTTATCTACATACCAAGAGTTTTTTCACTCTAAAATGACTCTAAAATCATGATATAATCCATTATATTTCCATCCTAATGTTATAATTGAATATGACTTCTCATTCAGGCATTAGGCTTGAACCTTGCCTAACAAGCATGTTTTCTTTTTTAAGGGTTTAGACCTCCCTAAAAGGTTCCAAAATTATATGCTTGATTCCTCCTATTTTTATGTTTATTTAAACTTATCACACCTTATTTACATGTTTTATCAGCCTCTAACTCACCTAACCATTGTCATTCTTCAAAGCCTGTCAATTTGTGCATAAAGGGAGTACCCTCTATCTGAGACAGAATAAAGGGAACTTAACCTATTTTTAAAGATAGTTTGAATTTTTTAGAGGGTAATACAAGTGATATATAACCTATGAACTAAATTTTATCCTTTGATAAAGTCACCCTACTCCTTCAAACTCCAAAGTAGACTCCTCGAAAAGGTAGACTATGTAGGTTTCTTTCATGTGGACTATGTATTACTTATCTAGAGCCCTTTATCTATTATATGTATATCATGAGAACACCATAAGACTATAGTTATCATATTTTATGGATTCCAATCTTCATATTTCTCTCCAACCTCTCACATAACCCTCCATAAACCTTGTTGAGACAAGACTGAGTTCCATTTCTTACTATATTTTATTGATTTGGAGGTACACCTATAGGTGTGTACATATAGATTGGATTTTGAAACATTGAAAAATTACTCCTAAGACCTTACAATATTAAATTAATATATTTTATTTATCACCTCACACTTTAGGGTTTGAATTGCTCCAAAGACTAGCCATATATAGTTAATTGTGTATTCTATGTTTCCTCCTCCAAAAGTGACCCATGTAGATGCATATTTGCCTAAGTAGACTTTGATAACAATGTGTAAACACCATAATTTAATATTTAAGATAAATTATCATATATTTATACTTTTTCATTCATTTTTTGACTAATTCCACATCAAGAATCTTGTCTCTCTTACTCTCTACCCCTCACAGTCAACTACAGTTGATTGTGTGGGGTAGTGTAGGTGTAGCTATATGATTTAGGCCTTATTTTATGGCCTAAAATCCATATTAAATCTATCCAAACCATTACATAAGTTAACTCATTCCCTCTATTCTTTAATTTATTTCTATTATCAAGGATTTCTATAATAATCTCCATGGTAACCCTACAGCCAACCTATAGGTGCACATTTTGTGATGCAAAGAGACCTATAGGTAGTATTGAGATTTAAAAAGAAGTATAACATCCTATTCTAATGATATTTATTCTCCTTGAAATCAATTTTAACTGAATAATTTCATCCACACATGAGGATATGCCTTATAATACCAACTTGGAAAACAAGTTTTCTCAAAGACTCAAAATCTTGTATGTTTTACTATCTAGAAATAGTGCTTAAAAGTTTGACTTTAGGTCTTATAAAAGCCATCCTCCAATAATTTTTTTCCATCCATATTTTTAAAATTGATATACCTAAGTTAAAATTTTAATAAAATTTAACCTAGATATATTAAAAACCAATTCAACGCTGTTATATGACCTTCATCAAATGGTCCAGACTTCTGTTTTGCACTTTTGGGGATTAGGTCCTTAAATTTCATAGTCATTATCTTTAGAAGGTTATTCCACTTTGTCCAAAAAATTTATCACATAAAATGAGTCTACCATTATTATTTAACCATAATAATACACTAAGGATAGTTTCATCACTTATTTAAACACTTCAAAATGGCTCCTCAACTCTTTATGGTACCACCTGTAGGTGGTTATTCTGATATGTACATGTAGTGAAGAAGAATGGGAAATAGACATGGGGGAAGACCTTAAATTTATACTCAAATCATATAAAACTTTAAAAACACAATTATTTATCATGAAAGACTTGAAATAATGTCTAAAACTCCATCTTGGTATTTTTATCTTTTATAGATGATAATGGAGTTGTAGATAGGTAGTGGCTAGAATTGAAGCAATATGCATAGTGAATGGCTTCATGAAAAACTTGAGCTCATTATAAATTATTAAAATAAATTTCTATAAATATAAATTTATTGAAAAAACCCTCAAAACCTTCATTCCAACATGATATCCTTCTAAAATATGCTTATAAACGTACATCCATGGTTGCCAGATTGTATATGTTGCATATGGCTACAATTCCATGAAGATTGATTTAGGGAAGGAGATTGAAAATAAATGAGACAAAATTTAAAACATGTAAAATAAACTATAATAACCTTAAAAACTCATTATCAAAGCATGGAGATCTGAAAATGATGGAAACAGGCATGTCATTCTCAATTAAGACCAGTCTATAAACCTGAGGTGATTTATCCATCACAATATCTTAAAACATGAAACCAAGAATGGATATCATTAGTTAAGGGTTTACATGTCCTTTTTATTCAATTAAAATAGTTTTATTTTACATAATCATCCAAATAAGATAAAAACCTATAGGTTGCATAGATTAGCAAGAAAAACAACATAGTCAACTTGTTAGGGATGATTCATAAAGCATAGTTGATCAATATTTGAAATATTGTTATTTAAATGGATATATATAATTTTATTTTCACCTCCCAAAGTAATTTATTCTAAAACCTCCTCAATTGGACATACTAAGTATAAACCTATTGACCACTTTTATGTGTCTAGAAGAGCAAAGAAGGAAAAGAATGGTTTTAGCTAAAAAATGGAACTTATATAGAGTATTTCAAGAATGGAAATGAGTATAATTAATTTTAAGAGTCATATCACAACCTTCTCCCATGTGTCACACTCCCTTATGGGTTGTACAAGTGCTAAACTCTTCCACTTTTCAAGAAAACCACCCTTTCTTCTGAAGAACTTACCACTTTTCAATTATGAATAGTTTCTTAAGGCATAATAAGACACATAGAACATGACATAAAACTCACACTTCCAAAGGAGGATATAAAACTCATTTAATGCTCATTTTAACCCTCAAAATGACTCAAAAAGATATAAGGACTAAAATGACTAATGACCAAGGCTAATATAACATGAAAACACACTAAATGACCTATAATAAACCTTAATACATATATATTAGACCCCTAAGAAACCTAAAAATCAATTTTTTACCTATAGGGGTCCTAATTTGACCTGTAGGATCAAATTTGGTCAACAAATTGGTGACTCATAGAGGTATCATGTTTCTTATTCTAACTAGACCAGTAACCTTATTAGTCCATTGGTCTTAAGGATTCATCTAAATTTTAAAACATAATGAGAGGACCTAACACTTGATAACAATATTTGATCAAAATAAGACCAATGGCTACTTCAACCACACAAAACAAAATACACACACAAAGCAAAAGCAAATACACATGTACTTCATGAGCACTTATGGAACACACACACAAAACTAAACAAACTTAATAAAACACCAACTAACCTAATATGAAAACTCCCTTCTAGATCAAATGGTAAGTTTGAAACCCTTCTTGCTTCATGACATGAAGGAATGAATGTGGCATATAATCTTTTGATCCTTGACATTAATGCCTCCAACTTTTTCATGATGTTTTACGGCTTCATCAGCATGATGTTCAATGAGAACCAAGTAGTTCCAAATAGGTTGGATATGTAATTTAAATATTATTATATCTAAACAACCTCAAATTTCTCATATGGATCCTTAATTATAACCTCTAGTGGTGGTTCAACAAGGCATACCTTATTGATTTCCATAGTGCACTTAATAAGATTGGGTTTCTTCTAAGCTATAAGATCTTATAGATAATCAAATAAATTTCCATATTCTACCCAATATTGGTCATTATCCTCCATGGAAGACTCTTTCTTCACCTTTTTATGTACTTGACCCTCAACTTGGCAAAGCTCTTCAAGATCTCGAAAGAACTTCATTTACAACTACCAATCATCTTTGTCCTCTTTAGCATTTAGAACCACTATCTCTTCAATATTATCTTCTTGATGTATGGGGTCATAAATTTGGTGTTCTTCAAAAATAAAATACATCTAAAGGTGATCCAAATTCAAGCTAACGTATTGGGTCATCTTCAATAACAATAACTTCCACCTAGGTCTCAAGATATTTTTCTAGGATTACAAACTCTTTGGGGATGACTTGAAATTGTTATCCATCCTTAATAGCACATTCATATTCATGATTGAGATGATTATCTAAAACTTTTTGATTAGATGTAGAGTCTTCTTCAGGTACTTCCCTCTTCAAGTGTTTGTCACATTCCTCATAGATAGTTTTAAAAGAGTTTTTAGTATGTTTCTTTTCATACAAGAAGGTAGAATTACAATTGTGATCACCAAAAGGAGTTGTTTCTATGAATTTTTCCTCATTTCTTAACTTTTGAAAGATAGAAACTAATTAAGGGTGTGGTAGGAAAACCTAGTTGAAAGTACAAATGTTGAATCTAGATGGTTGTGAAGAACTCCTCTTTGGCTTGGGAGGATGACCTTTAAATAAGAACACACTTAAAAACAATTTGTTTGTTAGATAAGTAATTGGGTGGATTGCCTAGCATGAGCTAGATCCTAGAAGTGAGAGCTTCTTAAAAGGTTTTCAATCTACCTTCTTTAAATAATAAAGTTTAAAAATGATAAATAAATGTACTTGCATTAAATAACATAAAATTACTGAAATTAAGTACAAGAATGCTTTGCTAAAAAGATGATTAAATAAAGAAATAGTTTTTCAATGCTAATGCTAAAGTTTGGTAATTATAAAAGGGCTAAGTAAATAAGATTTGGTTGGGTTTGGTAGATGGTTAAGGTGGTAAAATTATTAGGATGGTCAAAGGGGAAAATGGGTAAATGGTCAAGGGGGTGAATGTTAATGGGTTAAGAGGTCAAGAAGGTAAATGGTGAATAAGAAGTAAATGATGGCCAAGAGGGGAAACTAGTAGATGGTCAAGGGGTAAAGGGTAAATAAAAATAAAAGGTTAAGTGGTATAAGTTTGGAGGTCAAGAAAATAATAAGTCCAAGGGCTTATGGCTTAGAAGTCAAGAAAGCGGAGGTCAAGATAGTAAAGGTAAATTGAAATTACAAAATAAAATAATACTACATCATGATTCAAGATGAAGATAGTTGATGAAGATGTTGTTTATGCTTTATGATGGCTTGCAATTTTGGTAGGGTTTCATTACTTTGAGATCTTCTTCTCTAAGCTGAATGACCTCCAAAACTTGTAAGATGAATGCGTCCAACAAAAGACCTCCCTCCATGGGTGAAAGAGGGGTCATATTTATAGAATTTAATGCCAAGAAACATGACAAAGGAGAAAATAATGGGAATGTGGTGTCATTTTTCAAGTGGGTGGATAAGTGGGTTAAGGGGATAAGGATGGTAGGATTCCCACTTCACAAAGTGTGTCCTTCAATTTGCTAAAGTACCTCCCACTTTTCTAACGTGTCCAAAAGGGGTAGAGATAATGCCCATGGACCCAAATGAGTCCAAATTTATTTCCACTACCAATTCTATATTTTCCCCATGGGTGGGAATGTGGTCATGATAGACAAAGAAGTGGGATTCCCACTTCATAAGTGTCTCTCCCACTTTGTAAGTGTGTCAAAAACAAGTGGATATCATGCCTATGTGTCCATATGGGTCTAAATACCTTCCAACACCCTTTTTTGTCTTTTCCCAAAGCACCCAATAAGTGGGAACCCTAATTTGGACACCACTATGATGCATGAAGCCAAAATATTATATTAAATGATGGCCCCTTATAGAAAAATTCACCATACTTTGGAGGGTGGACCCAATGGTACTTAATGAGTTCGTTAGACACCTTGGATAAGGGTTCCAATTGGGGTATGATGTCCCACTTTAAGCCACCTCACTTTCACCCATATTACTTTCCATATCACTATTAAGTCACCTGCCATGTCACATATCATGTCACCTACTATGTCACTACGAATAGTGACATGCCATTTCATCATAAATAGTGATAGTGAATAGTGACTTGGAATAGTGATTTCAAATAGTACTATGTAAATAGTGATAGGTGAATAGTGTTGTAGGTTAGGTTAAGAGGGTTCAGATAAGAATCAAGAAAGTTTAGGTGGTCCCTAAGGTGGGCCTAAGGCATTCAAACATCTAGAACTACTAGTGTGTAATTTTCTAATGTCTACATTTTATCCCTTTTTGTTATGTGGCTTTGAATTAACAAGTTGTAAAACAAAAATGGATTGGTTGATCAGAGTTTTGGTTACCCCAAGTATAGGAGGAGGTGTTCCCCCTCAAATTAATATTTGATGAGGGAAAGCAAAATTAGGTATGGGTTTGATAAGTGGTTGATGTTGAGTCACTAGGTAGCGACATAAAGGGTTGGGCATTTGAAATGTAAACATGCACACTTAAAATATGAAAAAGTGTGATAGCCAATATCACACATAAATGAAGGTAACTAATGCTGGTAATAATAAATATCAATTCTAAGGGATAAGTGACCAATGCACCATACGACCAAAACATTACATGGGTACATCTATTAGCCTCTTAGACAAATTTGTTGTTATTTGTAGGTATCCAAGTGAGGAAGTGTTCCCTTGAAAATCACAAAATCATATGGTTGTACATTAAGTGGTGCAAATTAAAAATTTCAACATGGAAAGATTGGTCGATGCATCTAAATGGACCAAGACAATGTTAGCAAAAAAATATGGGATAGTTTAGGGAAAAATGGCCAATGTGAAGGTGGATGTTGTCTAATGGTTGGTTGGTCAATGGTACATGCTTTGATGGATAAAAAGGTGTTTTGATCATATTGTGTCAAGTAAGTGTAAAAGCTCTAGATGTGTAAAGGGTTTAAATGGGAAATAGGTGATAGGTAAGGGGAAGGGAGTAGTTGGAGAGGGACAAAGACAAAAAGAGGACCCATGCACCACATACAAATATATTAAAGGAAGAAATGGATGTAATTTAAACATCAAACCTGAAAATATTTCATGCATTAAAGTAAGAGAGTGGATGACATGATAAAATAGACATGGATAGGCACATATGAGAAATACAAACTATTGAACAAACTCTAATGAGTGACGAGATGGAGTTTGAAAGGGAGAAAATGAGGGAGATCCAATAAGGGATAATGTGAAAGTGGATAAGGATATGGATGAATTAGGAGTGATAAGATAGTGAGGTCATAGATAAAGATGAAGTTGGATAAGGAGTAAAAAAGATCATAAAGCACAAGGAATGTCATCAAGGAAGATGAGAAAAATGAAAATAAATGGAGAAATGAGAATAAAAATAAATGGTAGAATATAGGGGTTTGAGGAATAGACTAAAAAATGATAGATTAGGGAATTGAAAAGGAACGGGAGAGAAGGTGAGAAAACATGAAGGGGAAGGGGAGAAATAGAAATATGGTAGGCCAAGAAAGAATTTAAAATAGGGCTAAAAGAGACCAAGGAGAATACAGTTTGGTGATGAAAATGAAAATGAGGAAACACATGGAGGAAAAATGAGTGGAATGAGGACACAAAAAGGATGATATGAGAGTTAAGAAGGAGGTCGTATCGTGACCAAGTAACAATGGATAGGATAAATTATGATAGATAAGGAGAGGAATAATGAATTAAATTAAATGGTGGTATTGGAGATAAGAATGGGATGGAAGATGGGAAAGGGGTTAATAAAAATGAGGGGAAGTAAAGAATGGGTGGATAAGAAGTTGAAAATATAAGGTAGGTGTAAATTAGCTTGTTATAAGAGATTGAAAAGCTAAAAAGTGGTGAGGTGGTGAAGAAATATGGGAGATAAAATGGAAAATAAATGAGTGAAAAGGGAATAAGTGAAGTAATAGAGAAACACAATGAAATGGAATGAGATGAAAATAAGATATGAAGATTATGGATGATAAGAAAAAAAGATATAAGGGGGTTGGCAATGATATAAATCATAGACACTCACACAAATGTAAAAGATAAGTGTATACAGAAATGGAAAGAGGAAAAGGGGAATAAAAATTACAAAATCATGGAATTGATAAGAAGAAAAGGGCAATTATGGAAGGCTTCTCAAAGGATAAATACCCAAGTAGAAGCTAGTTGTGGAGGAAAAAAGAAGATAAAAAGGATGAAAATAAAGAAAACAAGAATAATGGAAAATGGGAAAGGTGGGAATAATGGTAAATTGAAAGAAAATCATGGCACATGTAAGGAAAAAAGGTGGGATATAGAAAAAAATAGAATAAATAGAAAGCATTTAAGATGGAAAAGATGGGAAAGATGAAGACAAAAACTTAGAATTTGAATGAAGGTGGTTTAGAAGTAGTGGAAGAGAAGCAAGAAGGTGGTAGCAATGAAGAGAAAGAGGTAAAAGTGTCCATCAATGTGTAAAAGAATAAGATGATATGGATATGGTGAGGAAAAGAGAGTGATGAAGAGGGTATGACAAATTTTAAGGGCAAGGGGAAATGATGAGGATGGAGAAAGAAGAAAAAGGATATAGAGGGCATTGTTGGTAAGAAGTAGAGAGATAGATGAGAAATAAAAAAAGTTGGTGGGGGAGTGAGCAATGAAGCAAGTGAAATAAATGCAAAGAAAGGTTATGAGGAGGTCAAAAAAGTAGATTAGATGGTGGATTTATAGGAGATAAGAGAGGCAGATAAGGAAGGGTGTCAATCCTTATTTTAAAAAAGATTAACAAGCTGGAAAAGTGGTTAAAATAAATTGACAAGCTGAAGCTAGGGAGATGGTGAAGAGATAGGTAGAGAAGTAGAGGAAGATATTTTAGGTGAGAAGGAAAAATAAAATAAGGGATACATCTAAGTTGACCTTAGTAACTAAGTGATACCTACATAGTCCAAAAAAACCTCAAGCCAATGTAGTTCTCCCAAAAATGGGTGAAAAACAAAGAAGAAATATTAGATGATGTGAAAATATAAGGATGCTAATAAAAAATAAATATTATCTAATATATGATGACCTAAGAAGAGGGTACTATTAGAAATGGAAATTAGTGAGAAGAAATAGGGGATGGTAATTAGTTATTAGTGGTCAAGCTACTTTTATAAGTTAAGCAGCACCTACATAGTTTGTGGATATTAGGACAATGTATTTCAACAATGGTGTTTAGATGAGTTACCCAAATTTTATATACCACAAGGTTTAGTTTGGTTAATTTTTTTTAAATAGATATTTTGGGTTTTAGTCAAAGTGATGGTGAGGTTTCTTGATTTAAATGGGTGAATAATTACCATAATGATCCCATACACATTAGGATGAGAAAACATGAATGGGTAAGTAGGGTAAATAAGAGGGTAAAAAAAGGATAATCACCAAAAATGTCTTATGATAGATCTAGGCCAAAGAAGAGTTACCTTTTTGAGGAGGCTACACCTTCTAAAATTATGTGAGGCTATAAGCATAGGGCTAGCATCTATCCCTACAAGCTGAGTTTTAGGAGATGGCTATCTATCAAGATCTACATAGTCTCTTTGGCAAAGGTTCATCACCGCTACAAGCCAATTTTCATGGGAAATATTAGAAGAATGATTTGTAAACAATTTATTTGATAGCTAAGTAAATTATATGAGGTAGAAAATTAGTAGTATGGTGAACGAGAGAGGAGGGACCATGCCTGACCCAAGAGCTACATGGGTAGGCTAGACAAAAGTTGTCCATGTCTACATTCTCTGTCCTAGTACCTTAGAACCAGTGAATTTAGGTTCCACTTAAAAGAGGCCCTACCATTAGGGAGCTACATTATCTAGGATATTGGCTATATAACTAGATAAGATTGCGGAGTTTCTACAGTGTCAAGTATTTGGAAGCTAATTCCACTAGCAATAGTGGTAGTTTCAAAAGCATGACCATTGTAGTAGCCTATGGTTGGAATGCAATTTATGTCAACTAGGAAAAAGTGATAACGACACAAAATACCACTAGGCCCACAAGGACTGTAAGATGATAAAGCAAGCAAAGACATCAAATGTGGATCAGATGATAAGGGTGACAAAAAGACATCATGATGATGCAAAATGACTATATCAAGATGACCAGTTAGATAGAGGGATACATGTCCACATGAAAAGGTAAGTAGATGAGACCATTTCAAATGGTAAGACTGTAATAAAATCAATGACATCATAGGACTCACTTAGTTGGTAGAATGGATAATCATGTTAATGAGGAACAACACTCAGGTATTTAAAGAATCATGTTAAGAACAAGTGCTCAATGTGAAGTCATTTGATTTTGTAGGTTATTGATAGTGTAGAGAGTTGAAAAAGGTTAGAGATGGTGAATTATGGGAACAACAAAAATGGAGGTAGAGATGATCAACAACCCCCACAACCAAAAATAATCTATGTGTTGAATATTTGTATCTTCTAGATATTGTAACATGTAATGGGAGTGTTGGAAGAACTATTGAACCAACGACAAAGGGAAAGGCACCTGTAACCTGGGATTGAACCTAAACTCTAACCATAATAGTAGTGAAGAAGGAAAGAATTTTTTTACACAAGATGTCACATCGGAGAACATCACCCTTGGCATGTCCATAGAGGGAACCCTCATTGTCCAAGGGGATGTGTGTTGAGGTAATGATAGGGGTGACCCATGCAAGAAGAATAACTAGAGAAGAGGGAAGGTAATGGATATGATAGTTACTCAGTGTGAAAGACCTAAATAAAAATATGATTCCCACCTTATAGGGAGGAATACAAAAGAGGAGAATACAATACTCCATCTAGTGGCTATCAACATGAGGAATGTTTTTGAGGTTAGCTTAGTAATTAATCAACAAGGAGGATGTCTTGACATAAATCTAGAGTCACTAAATAATAGGCATAATGCCTAAGTAGTAAATATACGTATGTATGTGCCGTAGGCAATATGTGTGTAATCTGATGACTTTGTATATGTCATGAAACACCTCACACCCTAAATATTACATAGTTTGATGTTATTATACTTATGGTTATGTATATAGTCATGATTATGGTTATTATAATCTCTCTTAAGGTAAAGAATACAAGGTAAGGCAATGAACAACACTAGATGGTAAAGTGAAGAATATGATCAAGAGACAAATTTTATAATAAAAATATCAACTAAGCACATTAAGATAAGAAGAGGCCATAATGTTTCTTCTTTGACAAGAAATAAAAATAGACCTAAAGTGGGATTGGCTTAATAAACATAATCCCTTCAAAGGATTCACATGAGTGGTCATTTATTGGTTGAAAGGTGTCATTTATACATAATTTTAAGTAAGCTCAAGAATCCATTACATATATTGTAAAGGGGAGATGGGTGAAAATGGAACCCTATTTTGAGACTAGCATACCTCTTTTATAGGTGCCTAAAGAGTCAGTTATAAATAAGTCTATGCCAAATTGTATAGACTGATCAATGTGGGAAGTCTACTTGTGAATGTTAATTGTGACTTCTACCTTATTATGCTATGTGAGAGTTGATTACAACTTTCATTATATTTGTCTAATTTTGCTTTGAATTTGATAATGGGTCTCTTACTATATTGTTGTATATGGGAATCTGATCAATGTCGTAAGCTTCTAAGAAATTGTTATAGTTTTTGACAAATTCTTAACTTATCCACCCTTCAAGGGAGTGGTCTAAGTTTATACAATTTATTTAATGCTTTTGATATATGTCTTTCAAGGAATAAGTCTACATTATATTTGTAAATTTCAAATAAATTTGGAATACCTATCCTTCAAAGGATCAGTTTGTGAATGTTAGGAATGACCCATGATTGCTAGTGGTAGGAATTATGTTATTTTTATTTTATTCTACTTGGCATAGACTTCCTTAGTTTGATTTAGTGGCTCACCTTTATGAAGGCAAAACTAGAAGCACAAGAAGGTGGACTAGGTGTTAAAAAGATTTAGGTGACAATGATCATGGGGATCCATCCTAAAAAAATGGTGGAAAGTACCATGAGAATCATGCCATGGGTAGATTCATGATACCCATTGTTAAAGATAATGTTATGTTAGTGATAGATAATCAAATGATTTAGTGTTAATCGATTGCCCCTAAAATAGGGAAATGAATATAGGTGGATAGCAAAGAATGAGCTTAAGTTAAATAAAAGGTCGACTTGATCCTTCTTAACAAAAGAATGGGTATAGATGCAAAGCATTAATGAGCTTAGGTTCTAGGTGGCCTTTGAGATGATATAACCAGTAAGATCTTGATCTATACTTTTAGTTTATGATATAAGGTCTAATCCAATTGAAATCAAACTTTCCTCACTTACTTTTATTCATATTGGTGACATGTTAATTTTCCCTTAGGATGAGGTATTTGATATTAAACTCTTGCACTTTGAGGAATTTGTTATAGGCATGCTTGATATGCTCTTAATAGACATGGATATGGTGAAGTGCTACGAGGTGATGTTTGTTGAGGAGTTCCAATAATGTTAGATGTTATTGATGATAGTTGTTTCTACTCTAAATTTTGCTTTCACATTCAAAGATAGAAATGAGAAACTAAGAGATGGTCTAGGGTTAGAAGATACTCGGATGTAGTTGTGCACACCGAAATCAGATGTTGGAAGGTACTCCTCTTTGGCTGTGGAGGAATGACACCTGAAAATAAAAATAGACTAAAACATGAAAAATGTTAGATGAAGAGACTGTGGGCTGTCAAGCAAAAGCTTGATCCCTGAAGTACGAAGACTTCCTTAAGGGATATCAACCCACTAATTAAAAATAGAATATTTGACTGAAGTAGAAATAATGAAAGATAGAATGAAAGCAATAAAAGACAAAAAGCAAAATGCATACCTGATATGTAGCAAACTACTCTGCACAGTCATCAGTATCAGTCTCTGTGCTGGCATCAGTCAAGGAAGGGTGCCGACGTCGGTTAAAGTGCCGGCGTCGATAGGGGTAATGACCAGCATCGATTGAGGTAATAGTTTTTGGATGGGGTTTGGTCAGGTTTGGATAGGGTTTTAGGATTGCAGAAGGGTTTGAAGTTTCATTTGAGGGTTAGGAAGCTGGTTTGGGAGTCAGAGGGATTGTTTGGGGGTTTGTGCAGAAATCTGGGCTGAGTTACAGACTGTATATTCTAGACAGGGTGGATAGAGGTGATACGAGAGGAAGTCAGGTTGGGTCTATGGTCTAACTCTAGATCGGGGTTGTAATATTAAATAAAAAACAATAACCAGAGAACAAAATAAAAACACAGAACAAATGCTTACCTGTTACACACTGAAGATAGAATAGAAGACATGATTGATGTTGTCGATGTGTTGCAGAAGTTCGATGTAGCAGACCTCCAGCAAGATGACCGAAGCAAAATTCTTGTACCAGAGAGAGAGAATACGAGAGGTTGGATTGCAGATTGGTAGAGTGCAAAAGTTGGCTGATCATTTTGAATGAAAAAGAAAATGCTAATTGATTGAATGTTGAATGGTTTTGCTGATTGATACAAAGGAAGGTCTGATAACCGATCAAGAAATGGATTGGCAATTGAATGATGAATAATAGATAATAGATAATGGATAACGGACCCTGCATTTGGATCGAGAATGTAGTGTTAAGGATAACTGATGCCAGCAAGACTACTGACATCAGCCGAGTAGTGACTGACATCGGTGATGTCAGCCGGGTAGTGACCGTCATCGATAGATGCAGAATGGGGACAGAGGCTAGCTTTAGCTTTCTGCTCATTTTTACATGTTACCAGGGTCAAGGCTCATGGGAAAATGGTTGACAAGGGTTAAATAGGTGTGGGAGAATAAAATGGGGATTGAAGGGAGGACGACAAGGGTTAGACACAATTTTAGTGTCTACATTTGCCCCTTTTTGTCTTGTTGGTTGTTCTGGATGAACTGCAAGACAAAAATAGGAGTTGGTTACCCCAGGTGATTGATAAGGTCGATTCCATCTTGTTGGTTGTTTGAATGAATTTTAAGACAAAAATAGGAGGTGGATTGCCTCGATTATGGATGAGGTATTCCCCCTCAAAGCAGGAGTCGAGGGAAGGGAACTGGGAATCAGGTGTTGATTTGACAGAGAGATGGATGAAAAAGGGGTGAGGGTGAATGCTACAAAAGTTGTGATTGCATGCATATCACTTCACGAGATGGTCAAGTCAAATTTTCACAGGTCAAGGGTCAAGGAGTGCCAAAATTGAAGTAACTAAGCCCCAACATTTAGTCATCTGCTGATCAGGTTATTCAATCTAAGCTATAGCTCCAATGGGTCATTGTGTTCCAAGTATCCTGGGCTCAGGAAGTGCTCCTAGAAACATGAAAAAGTCACAAGTAGTGCAGATCAACCGGCTTGCGATCTTATACTTGTGAGGGTCAAAATGTGGTCTACGAACAATTGTGCTAACCAGTCATGAGGTAGCATACAGGAAAAAAACAACCAAGGCAACATTGTCTTGGAAGTGGTCGAAGTCGGAGGAGATAGGCATGATCTCCAATGGTCATTGGTCAAGGTGGATAGATGGACGAAAGAACGTGGCCGAGCTAACCTCAGAAGACGTTATGTGATCTGAGTGTTGCCTACATAGCCCTTGTGTGAAGGGCCTCAGGCCAATGTAATTCTCCCTAAAAGGGAGGAAGGGTCAAAGGGATGGAATTGGTCTTGGTCAAGGGCAAGGTCATGGTCAAAAGGAGGAAAGAAGGTTTGTCCATCAGAGAGATGAACAAATGAGGGTGGTTGAGCTAACCCCAAAAGATGTCATGTCATTTGAGTGCTGCCTACATAGCCCCGTTCTTAGGCGTCAAACTAATGTAGTTCAGATGAAGGGTCCGAGTGGTAGACAGGTGGTCAAAGTGGTCGATAGACTGGTCTTGGTCAAGGTCGAGGTCGAGTGATGAAGGAGAAAAGAGGTTTGTCCATCTGAGAGATGAACAAATGAGATGGCCGAGCTAACCCCAGAAAATGTTGTGTGATCTGAGTGCTGCCTACATATCCCCAGTCTTAGGGCCTGAAACCAATGTAGTTCGAACTAGTTGAGAAGATTGGTTGATGATTGGTTTGGTCATGTGTCGAAATGATGAGGAGAAAAAGATGTTACAACCTTTTCCAAATGGTTTATTCTGCAACATTGGTTGAGGGGTCTTTCATCCCTAGCAATTTTCCATATTCGTGATGGATGTATGCTAAAGATGAATTGAGGTCAATTTATGCTTCAGCAAGTATTGGTTTATGCTTAACATAAATTGCGTCTGGTCGATAGTTTCTATGTGTATTGGTGTCCATAGAAACTATGTGAATAGGCTATGGGGGTGGCCTAAAAAAAGAGTTGAGTTGAGTTGATTAGGTTTGACAAGTGATGAAGTTGAATGTGACCAAAGTGTAGAAGAAGTGAAAGGCATATTGCTCTTTCATTGACAAGGACTAGAATGACAACATAGATAGGGGTTATTAGAACCAAGAGCCCCATTCATGCATGATGTCGTTGACCATATGTGTGTTAGAGAGGTAATCGAATCACTTTGACATTAAAGTGAGCTTGAAGTCCCTTGATCAAGTGATAGGAGGAGGATAGGGTAACCTATTTTAGAATAGAGATAACTTTGCCCCTTTTGATAGGAGACCCTGAGACAACTACAAGCCAAGTCCATGACCCATTTTTTTTTTTTTGGTGCAGACTGATCAATGTGGGAAGTCTACATAGAGATGTCATTTGCTTGGTGGTCATTTGTGAAGCTGATCAATGCGGGAAACTTCTAAGAAAGATTGTTGTTTGTAGCAAGAGTTAGTCATAGCCATCCTTCGAGGGAGTGGTCTATATTTGCTTTATATATATAAGGGCCTTGAATAGGTGTCCTTCGAGGGAGAAATCTGTCTTTTGATTCTAATTTGGTGACTTTGGATATTTTGACATCTTGATTTGGTTTTACAGAAATGTGAGTCATGGACAAGACTATAGAAGGTCAAGGGCTCCCTTTTATTAGGACAAAGCATCCATATTGTATAAAAGGGGTATATAGGATTTGTTAAGGGGAGTAGGGTTGAAAGGAATGAGGACTAAGAGGATGGGGATTGCTCAAGGGACGAGCTCAAGGTAAATGTCAAGTGGATGAGTACTTGACTAATAGTAGAATGGTCACAGATGCAATGCATTAAGAGGTTCAAGTTTCGGTCGTCCATCGAGAGAAGACAAACGATACGTCCTTGATCCCTACTTATGCGTGATAATGAAAGGTTTGAGCCAATTAGGGGCAAACTTACCTCGTTTACTTCGCTCCATATTGGTCACATGCTGATTGATGATGGTTTGAAGAAGTGATAGGTGCTTGGTTGGTTGATGTTAGATGATTGAAGTTTGGTCGAGGTTTGGTTGTTGCTAGTCAGGATCATGATAGGAAGGTTGATTAATGATTGGACTAGACTTGGTCGAGGTTTGGTCGAATGTCTGGTCAAAGTTGGTTGAATGTTTGGTCAAGGTTAGGATAAGGTTGGATTCCCCCAGTCACTTAGGGAGAACATTGGATAGACTGGTCAAGGTCGGTTGAGGCTTAGTGGTCAGATGGACTGTGTTGATGTCGAATAATGGGGTCAAAGGTAGCAAAGGGACCATAGGCAAGTGTGGAGATCTTGATTTAGGTGATAAGGTTTGAGAAGCATGGGTTGGTGTTGATGATTTGTCAGAGGGGTGGTCAAGAGGGTCCTTGATGAGAAGGGTATCCTTTTTTCGGTGTTGACGAATGATAGCTTTGAGAGTGCAACAACGCTCAGTGTCATGTCCCAGAGTGTGATGATAGTGGCAAAATTTAGAGTTATCGAACCAAGATGGCCTTGATCTAAGAGTTGATGAGTGGGGTGGTGTTGAAGGTTTATTGATGATGTGGTCGAGAAAAAGGGTGTCATTCACCAGGCATTGGTGAACGATGACCTTGAGGGCACAAAAATGCTCGGTGTCATGCCCAGGCGTGTAATGATATGCACAAATGTGAGTGTCATCGAACCAGGGCAGTTTTGGTTTGAGGGATTGATATGGTTTAAGAGGTGGGAGGTTGATGCGAGAGGACTGCCACAATTACCATAACAGCAAGGCATAAGAATCTGCTAATAGGTCTGGATGTTTTGTTACAGTGGGGGTTGATGACTTTGGTTTGAGAGGCATAAGAGGCATTGGTCGATGGGTTAAAAGAGATATATGTTTGACAGGTTGAGGAGATAATGGAGGTGATTTGCCTCTATGAAGTAGGGGAGTGGGTAGCACCCCTTTTAGAGTGAATGAATGTGGGCCTAAAATTGAAGGTAATGACGAAGGTGGGGGAGGAATCCTCCAGTGTGGTCTAGTAGCCTTCTTTAGTATGGTTTGAGGGCCATTATTGTGTGAGGCGAGGTTAGATGTGGGGCAAACACCAAGAGGTTTAATCTCTTTGGGCATGATGGATGTCTGCGCAGGTTTGGGCTTAGATGTGGATGGTTCTTCTCTCGATGGAGAAGGGATTGAAGATGTGGGCTCTTTAAGTGGAAAGTGCACCGGAGTAGTCATGGCTTCTATGTGTGGTTGAGGAGTCGAAAAGGTATGATCATCTATGGATGATAAGAAGGATGAAGGTAAGGCAGCTAGTGTTGATGTGGTCGAACCATCCTCCAATATGGGAGAGGTCAATGGAGGACTAATAGGAGAATAAGATTCTTCTACCTTTGAAAGACAAATGGGAGAAAATGGCTCTTCTACTTGTGAAAGACAAATAGGTGAAGATGGATCTTTTACCTGTGAAAGACAAATGGGAGAAGATGGCTCTTTTACTTGTGATGGCTCTTCTACCTATGATGGAGGTTGGTCAGGGACAAGAGGCAAGATAGTGTTGACCATGTGTATATTATGGTCATGAGAGTCATTGGTTATGGTCTGAATGTTGTTGTGGCTAGGAGGATGGTTAGGGAAGGGTTGTATGTACCATCGTTGGAATTGTTTTGTGATGCTTTGAGATGTTGAAGGTTGAGGTTGATTGGTTGTTGTCGAGGATGGTGATCTAAAGACCACAATATTGGCCACTCTTTTCGACTCAGAGTTGGCAGAAGAAGAAGGTCTGGAAGAAGAAGGGTCATTGGCTTTTGCATTGGTATTACACAATTTAACCTTATCCTCTTCAATGGCACAGAGTTCAAGCTTTTGGGCCATGGTGAAAGCTTCATCGAAAGTGTGGAATGTCTGAATCCACAAGGTGGAGGAGATGTGGCTGGCACATGCTCGATAAAAGAGCTCGATGAGCTCAAGTTGAGGCAAGGAGAAGGAGAGCTGGTTAATCAAGCCTCTCCAATGGGTGACAAAATTGACTATTGATTCATCATCAAATTGCCTGATGGAGTAGAGGTCTATGATTGAGACTTGTTTGGTGATGTTGATAGAAAAATGGTCGAGAAATAATTGGGCAAGTTGAATGAATGAAAAGCTAGAATGTCTGGCAAGAGAGCTATACCAGTCAAGGGCAGGGCCAGAAAGGGACATAGGAATGTGCGTAGAAATAACGCATCGTCATGGGCAATAAGGTAGCAGGCATGTCTGAATGCCCGAAGATGTTGTTGTGGGTCCTCCTTACTCTGGAAGTGAGTGAATTTAGGAAGCTCCCATTGGTTGGGGTATGGTCGGATAGGGACAGAAGGATGGATGGGCTCATTGCAAATTTTGTCATATGAAGAGACATTGCTTGAATTGGAGATAGAAGCCTCGAGACTAGACATTTTATCCATCAGCATTTTGATGATGTCTACTAATGGATTGGTGGATGAGGCACCCCCTAGGTTGTAGGGTGCTTGAAAGGCATTGAGAGGGGCGTACGACGTAGTCAGTTGTGCTTGTAAGGGTGTAACATGTGTATAACTAGTCACAGGGACAGAAGTAGAGGCCAAAGGTGGTTGGGTTATGGAAGTAGAAGGCATAGGCTGACTAGATACCACCAAAGGAGGTTGTGTGGTGGCATGGACAAAAGGGGAGGTAGGCACTCCTGCATATATGGGTGCAAGAGTGTGGGGGGTCGAGACAATCAAGTTCTGGTATGATGTAGAACTTGGTTGAATTGTGTGTGGTTGAGGGGGTAATGAAACCCTGATGGAGGTCAATCTAAAAATAGACGGGGAGACCAAACTTTGTGTATTGGCCATGGTTGGGTTAATGGTCGAGGCAAAAGGTTGGGTAGTGGACGGTGTTAATGTCATCGCCGCTTCACCCGAAAGGTCTCGCATTGGGTTTCTCGCGAGATAGTTTTGGAGGGCTATGACATGAGGTCCAAGAGTCTTTCAAAATTTTGGTCCCCTTCAGGGACAATAGGTGACTAGGTTGGGGATGGTCGAGTAGGAGTTCTTTCAGTCTCTGAGTGGAACTCCATTAGGGCACTGGTTATGGATGGGGAAGGCAAAAGTGGTTGACACCTCACATGGTCGACTAGAGCCTTGGCTTGACTACGAGTCAGAACCATTCAAGGTAAGAAAGAACATCCTCATAAGCTCAAACAAGTAGATAAGAATAGAAAAGATGAAGAACACAAGCAGATCCTAAAAAAAAACCCTAGGAGTAAATTATTAGGATTATAGTGGCTTATGCCTTAGAATATGTGTAGAAGAAGATTGGCTTTTGAGTCGAGTCTTAGAAGAAGTAGTCTATGGATGGTTTCAGGTTAGTTATGGTGCTCAAAAGTCTATGTTAGGTTTCATACATGGCCTGGTGCTAAGGAGCAAGCTCCCCTCACTTCACGAGTCCAGTGATAAGCTGGGCCCACTTAGCCAAAATATACTTCCCCTAGAGATTAGACTCTGCCAGAGAACAGAGTGGGCTTTCCCCTTGGTGATGAAATCCAAGTAAGATCGTTGGGATGGGTAAGGTATTTGTTGGGGGATGAAATCCCAGTCGGGCCTTGTCTCAGGTAAGTTAAGATGTTTGTTTTGTGCAAGTGGTTTGGTCGTGTAACATCAAGTGGACTAGATTAATTCAATATGTGGTTATTAATTACTAAGTGTGGTCTAAGAAATGCAAGCAAGTAGAAATGCAATGTAATGTGTTTTAAGCCCAAGTCAAAAATTTTGTTCGTATGAAGATAAATGGAGAAAGAGTCGAAGAGTATGAGTTTTGGCTAGTCTAGAAGTGCAAGAAAGAAAAGAAAAGTTCTTTTTATTCCAGTTGATGGTGTCATTTAGAAGAGATGAAAGAGGCAAAAAGGAAGGAACCTAATGCACCTATATGAATGAAAGAAAGAAAGAACCCAAGGAAGGCCCTAGGGTTCCACCAGGCGTGCCAGAATGTTTCTATGCTAAATTTTGCTTTCACATTCAAAGATAGAAATGAGAAACTAAGAGATGGTCTAGGGTTAGAAGATACCCAGATGTAGTCGTGCGCACCGAAATCAGACGTTGGAAGGTACTCCTCTTTGGTTGTGGAGGAATGACACCTATGAAGAAAAAGAGACTAAAACATGAAAAACATTAGACGAAGAGACGGTGGGCTGTCAAGCAAAAGCTTGATCCCTGAAGTATGAAGACTTCCTTAAGGGATATTAACCCACTAATTAAAAATAGAATATTTGACTAAAGTAGAAATAATGAAACATAGAATGAAAGCAATAAAGGACAAAAAGCAAAATGCGTACCTGATATGTAGCAAACTACTCTACACAGTCACCGGTATCAGTCTCTATGCTAGCATTGGTCAAGGAAGGGTGCCGACGTTGATTAAAGTGCCGGTGTCGGTAGGGGTAATGACCAACGTCAGTCAGGGTAATAGTTTTTGGATGGGGTCTGGTCAGGTCTAGATAGGGTTTTAGGATTACAGAAGGGTCTGAAGTTTTGATTGAGGGTTAGGAAGCCAGTTTGGGAGTTAGAGGGATTGTTTGGGGGTTTGTGCAGAAATATGGGCAGAGTTATAGACTGTATATTCTAGACAGGGTGGATAGAGGTGATACGGGAGGAAGTCAGGTCGGGTCTATGGTCTAACTCTAGATTGGGGTTGTAATATTAAATAGAAAACAATAACCAGAGAACAAAATAAAAACACAGAACAAATGCTTACCTGTTACAAGCTGAAGATAGAATAGAAGACATGATTGATGTTGTCGATGTGTTGCAGAAGTTTGATGTAGCAGACCTCCAGCAAGATGACTGAAGCAGAATTCCTGTACTGGAGAGAGAGAGAGAATACGAGAGGTTGGATTACAGATTGGTAGAGTGCAAAAGTTGGCTGATCGTTCCAAATGAAAAAGAAAATGTTGATTGATTGAATGTTGAATGGTTTTGCTGATTGATATAAAGGAAGGTCCGATGACCGATCGAGAAATGGATTGGCAACCGAATGACGAATAATGGATAACAGATAATGGATAATGGATAACAGACCCTGTGTTTGGGTCGAGAACACAGTGTTAAGGATAACCGATGCCAATAGGACTGCCGACATCGACTGAGTAGTGACTGACATCAGCGATGTCAGCTGGGTAGTGACCGTCATCGGTAGATGCAGAATGGGGACAGAGGCTAGCTTTAGCTTTCTACTCATTTTTACATACTGCCAGGGTCAAGGCTCATGGGAAAATGGTCGATAGGGGTTAAATAGGCATGGGAGAATAAAATGGGGGTTAAAGGGAGGACGACAAGGGTTAGACACAATTTCGGTGTCTACAATAGTCACTCTTAGAAATGATGTCTCATAAGGATATGCAAAGAGAGGGAATATAGACGTTGAGAGGCAAGACTACATCTTCTCTAAAGACTAGAGATAAAGTGGTATCACTCGTAGAGGTTTGAATACCAATGTGATAGGCCCATAAAGTGAAGGGGATGTGGAAATTATAATCCCAACTTGAATCACTAACTAATGTTTTTAGCATTTTGTTGAGGGTTTTGTTAGAGGCTTCCACTTGTCCATTTGCTTATGGATGGTAAGGTGAGGAAAAGATTAACTTGATGCTAAATTCATCATAAAGACCTTAGACTTGCTTGTTCTTGAAATATTTTCTATTATCAGTGATGATCTTATGGGGAACACTAAAGTGATAGATGATATGGTGATTGATTAAGTCAACTATCTTATCAGCTTTGGTCATGATGAGAGGAATAGATTTTACCCACTTGGTGACATATTCAATGGTTGTGATGATGGAGCTATGACACTATGAAAAATGAGGATTGACTTACCTAATGAGATCAAATCCCCATTATGAGAAAGGATAGAATTCCTTAGATACTTGGAGGCTATTGGCTATTGTGTGATTTAGATTAACATGTTATTGAAATTTAATACACTTATTTACATAATCACAATAGTCTTAATTGAGCATGGGCCAATAGTAGCCAAGGAAAATGATACATTTAGCAACATCTAGATCACTAAAGTGTCCCCTGTAGATCCTATAATGCATTTACCTAATATCATGAGAAGATTCATAGATGCATAGGTAATAGAGAAGGAGATCATCAAAACCACATTTATAAAGGATTTCCCTAGTAGGGTGTAATGAGAGGTATTCTATATAAAGGATCTTTGGGTGTTCTTAGAGGCATTTGGAGGAATGATGTTGATGTTTAGGTAGTCAAAGGTTTATTGGTACCAAATGTTTGATGGGGATTATTTCACACTACAAATGGTAGGGAGGTTAGATTGGTTATAAGGAGTGGTGAAATGATGAATGGTGATAAATATTTTAGAATTAGAAGGTTGAGAAGGGATCTGGGAAGCAAGGGAAACCATTATATCATGAATTTATTAGTAGATCAGGGAACGGATTGGATATGGTAATGATAAAATGATGCTATGAGTACATCTACTAGTTGTTAGTAATTTTACAAGACATCATTCTTACATTGACAGGAGCCATTGACTTGGTTAACCATGAGCTAAGAATCACCAAAGGCATTGATTGTCTTAATTCCCAAGGCTAGAGTGGTTTGGAGACCAATGACTAGAGCTTCATAGTCAGCCATATTATTGGTACACTTGAAATCAATCTTGAAAGAAATAAGAAGGGGTTCACCATCAATGGGAATGAGAATAATCTCAACACCCCCACCTCACCGACACTTTGAGCCATCGAATAATAGAGTCATTTGGTAGGTTATGTCCTCTTGGTAAGGAGTAGTGATGGATTCATATGGAAATGGAAGAGGAAGTGGTTGGTTATTTGGTAAAGGAGCATTAGCCAATTGGTCGATAATGGCTTACCCTTTAATCAAATTTTGCTATAAGAACTCAAAGTCAAACTTAGCTAGGAGCATGAGCCACTTAGCCATACATTAGTTTTCATATGGTTTAGAGTGCATGTACTTGAGTGGGTTGGTGTTAGTGATGACAAAGGTTTTATGGTTGAGAAGGTAATGGCACATTTTGGAAGCCACAAAGACTAAGGTGAGGTAAAGTTTCTCAATATGGATTTATTTATTCTCATACTCTACAAGTGTTTTACTTATATAGTAGATAACTTGTTTGTTGTTTTGTTCATCATGATGAGTGAGCATCACCCCTAAGTAATGGTTAGTGGTAGATATGTAAATGTAGAAGGGTTGATCTTATGTAGGAAGGATAAGAATGGGTGGAGAAAGGATATATTCTTTGAGTAAATTGAAGGCTTATTGGTAGTCCTTGGTCCACTTAAAAGAGGTATCTTTCCTAAGAATATGGTGAAAGGGTTGACATCTATTTGATAATTGAGAGATGAAGTGACATATGGATTGGATCTTCCCCTATAGGTTACAAAGTTTCTTAAGTTGGGTTTGAGGTGGCATTTCAGTAATTGCTTTGACTTTGGTGGGGTCTACTTTGATTCCTTAAAGAGAGATAATAAAGCCAAGAATTTTTCCTTAAAGGACCCCAAAAACACATTTATTAGGATTTAGTCAGACATGGAAATGGATTAGGTGCTCAAAGATAATGTTGAGAAATTTTAGATGATCTTTTCAATATTTGAATTTTCCTAAGATATCATTGACATAGTCCTTTATGATGGTGCATGATGAAATATGTAGGTCATGGCTCACTAAAAGGTTTCACCAGTGTTCTTTAGACCAAATGACATGACCTTATAGTATAAGGTTCCATAAAGGGTGATGAAAGAAGTTTTATGTTGATCTTTGGGAGCAATCAAGATCTAATTATATCTTGAGAAACCATTCATGAGATATAACATCTCATGGCCATCTATAAGGTCACCAATTTGGTCTATGTTAGGCAAAGTGAAGTCATCCTTTGAAAAAGCAAGGTTGAGGTCACAATACTTGATATAGAGGAGAAGTCCTTTGGTATATTTGGTAATGGGAACAATATTAGAAACCCATTGGGAATATTTAATGGGTTGGATGAAATTGATAGATAAGAGGCAATGAAGATATTCCTTGCCTAGATGGGTAATGCAAGGGTGCATCTTGTGAAGTTTTACTAAACAAGCTTAGCATCAAGATGAGTGATAATATTATGGAGGGTAATATAAGGATATATTGATACGACCAACCAAATTCTATGGTTTGGTCATGAAGGAAATAAGGGTTATCTTTTTATTCTATAAAATTCAATGATTGACCTATTTTAATAATATGGGGCTTAGCTTGAGTACCTAAGTTGACATTGATAGTGGATTCATTCAACATGGTTTATTTCTAAAGAGGAAGGGATTTTTGGATAGAATAATTCCCTACACTAAGGTAGGTGAGAATGGAGGCATCATCCTGACAATGAACAATGTTAATGGTAAGAGAGTCTTTCTTTATCATCTCAGGATGGGTCAAAGGGATGGTGATGGTTACCCCCTTCTTTTGATAAGTTAGGGGTCCAAGGATGATCATGTTGATGAAGAAATGTTGGGTGGGATTATGTCTTCATGCTCACATATAAATGGAGGTGCAGTTGGTGAGGAAGGGGTATCCTCATTAACAATGATGATGGTATATGGTTTCAATTACTTCTTTTTAGGTGGGATGAAACCAAGGCCATGCATCTTGTGAGGTTTCTTAGTCTCAATGGTGACTAGCTCATGTGGGCCCTATTCATATTATCCAAGGCTAAAGCATTTCCAAACACACTAATGAAGGTATGTCTTAGCAAAGATTGGTTTATCCTAGTAAGAGAAATTGATGCTAAATGGTTGAGGTAAGGAAGGTGAGATAGAATAATCAAGGGGTTTATCAAGTCCCCCATATATAAAATGGGTCTGGTGGTTGGGAGGTCCAAAGGGAATGACAATTTCAATATTAGGGTCATATCCTAGCTAGTTGGTGAGTTTCCCATACTCACGAGGAGTAAGAAACACATCAAGAGATAAAAGGTAATACTCCCCTAATGAGAGATGTTTGAACATAGATTCCAAGGGATCCTTTATAGGGATTTGTGAAGAAGGGATGGATAAGCTAGTTGACACTTTGTTGACAATTTATATTTGGGGTATAACTACTGAAGGTGTGTTGGATGGGGGTATGAGGACATCATTAGGGTGATAGGTCACATTGCATGTTGAAAAAGGACTTGGGTCTTCTTGGATGGTGATGACCTAGCCCACATGATCTAATTTGATGTAATGATGGAGGGTAGAGGGAACACATGCCATATAATGAATCCAAGATCATCACAACAAGATGTTGTATTTGAATTATCCTTCCACAACATAGAAGAGTTTGGGGAGTGTGTGAGGTCCTACATAGTTATGAAGGATGATAGTTCCCAAGGTAGTGGCCATGAAATCATTAAAGGAGCAAAGGATAGATAAGGATTCAAACATGACATTGTTTGGCAAATTGAGTTAGTTATAGGCATGAGAGGAGATGATGTTAATATTATCTCTCCCATCAATCATGACCCATTTGATATGGTTTTGTTTGATGTAAGTGGTAGTAAAAATTGGGGGATGTAGGTCCTTAGGGTGGATGGAAGGTATTTCTAAATCCTTGAAGGTGACAAGGTTGGAAATTTAAAGGGTACCAACAAAGGCGGCTAGAGGTTGAGGATCATTGGGTTGGACTTCTATAGATTTCAAAGCCTTAATGAGTGCCTGGAGGTGATGAGGAGAGGTAGAGATAAACTCATATGAGCTCAATTTTTCTAGGGTTTGATGAAGTTATTTGAGGATATCTCTCTAGATTGATATTGTAGGGTTAGATTGGGGGCACCTAAAATAGACACCTTGCATCTGGTTGAAGATGAAGATGGTTAGGTATGGGTTGGTTGGGTGTTGGAAGAGGCAAAAGTATAGGGAATGGAAACCTTATCCTTCCCTTTATATTTCTATTATGATCTAGTGAACACATTGATAGTATGGATATAAGGAAAGGTTGAGGTGGTAGACTGGTTAGATTCATCTTCAATTTTAGGTGATATATGAGGAGTGGGTAAGTGTTCACCATGTTTGGTAGGTATGGGTGATGGTTGGTTTAGTAGTGTTAACATAAGAGGTTTATCTATTAGTAGATCATCTTCATCATAAAGCTAGTGGATGAGTGTTAGGAGAGCTTTATAGTTCTCCATATCATGCCTTGATGTGCTATGGTATATGCAAATCAAGTTGTCATTGAACTGTGATGGTTTTGGGCATGAAGGGTAAAAGGGTTTTATGGGTGGTAGGCTCAAGGAAGATTTTTACAACCTTTGTAAAATGGTTAAATAGGATTCAAAAAAAGGTGTTGGAGGTGATAGGTTTTGGTTTTAGGGGTTGTATCCTTCTTAGAAGTAGACTTCACCATGGGATTTTTTGGTGGTGGAAGGGTTTTGGTAGGTGGTTTTGGTTAGGATTGTTTTGTTATGGTTGGTTTAGAGGTGGAGGGTGAATGTTTAGTGATAGGTGGGAAGGTAGAGGTAGTATTGGTAGATAAGGATGATAGGTAGTTTGATGATTTGGTAGAGGTGAGTATAGGTGGAGAAAAAGGAGAAGGTTTTATAGATGAGAAATAAGTGATAGGTATAGTAATGGGATGGGACCCTAAGATAGAAGGTAAGAGGGAAGGATATGGTATGGGTCTAGTTCAAGGTGGAGGTTTAGCTAACTCCACCTTCTTGGCTACTTTAGTTGGTGGTTTATTTGGTGGACTATATGGAGTTAGGTCTAACTTTAAAGAGGGATAATTATGGCTAGGTATAGAAAGTATTCCTAAATCTTTGATAGGTTTGATAAGAGAATCATGGGATATTTTGATAGGTTTGGGTGGAGGTGATTTAGATGGTTATCTATGGTTTTGGTGGATCTAGTTAGGGTGATATGAGAGGGATTGGATACTTGGGTCTTGGTTGGCTTAAGTGGTTGATGGTTGGTTAGTGGAGGTTTTGGTTGGGTGGGTAGATATGGTAATAGGTTGGTCAACAGAAGTGGTAGTATGGTCTACCAAAGAAGGGATTGGATGTTCTAGTCTAGTAATATAAGGGAGACCTAATTGATTTGAAAATGTGGCTTAATCCATGTTAGGGTTGGAGACAAATTAAAAATTTTCCAATAGCCTTGAGAAGGGTTTGTATGTTGGTTTGATTCCTTGAATTGTGGATCTAAAATATAAACCCCTAGGTGGAGACATAGGGATGGTAACTTTGTCCTCTTCCTCAATCAAATGATGCAAGATTGGTATAGGTGGATCCTCTATGGGAGGATTAGAAATGAGTATTTCCTCCTCAAAAATGATTTTTGTGGGAGTGGTGAGTTGCTTGGTAATTGGTAATGAAGGTAAGATGGGTGCATGGTCTAGTATGTTGGTTGAAGGAGAGGTTGGTGGCTCCACTATCTTGATGAGTGAAGGAGGAGAAAAGTGTAATTCCTTAGTTTAGGTTTCCAAAAGAGAGAGGGTAAATCTAATACCTCAATAAGAGGAAATAGTGAGGGATAGGTAGATTGGTGAATGGGTTTTTAGTAGTAGTTATGTCAAGAACCATGTTAATAATATGGGCATCAGGAGAGCACTCAATGTTATTGTTCTCATTCTTGGTTAGATCATGGTTTGGAAAAGGTTTCTTGAATATGTATAGGGCTTAGTTTATTGGTGCATTTGTGTTGTCCAAGGTGGTCTCCCCCTTATTAATGAGGGATTGGACAAGGTTCTTAAAGCTATTGCACCTATTGATATCATGTCATATCACATCATGGAAGGCACATGAATTATTCTCATTATACCAACTAGGTATAGGATGAGAAGAGTCAAATTTTTGGAGTGTTTTAATTGGAGTAAGTTTAATGATATTATGTTTTAATAACTTCTCCAAGATAGAAGCATAGGATTCTCTAAGTGGAGTAAATTTCTTCTGGTTATTTCAGGTTTGATTCCTTGGGTTTTGATTTGAAGGATTAGAGGAATTTGGTTGGTTTTTGGATGGTGGTGGAGTAGCTTTAAGGACAACTATATTTTTGGTCCATTTGCCCTTAGTATTGGTATTGGTTTGGAAGAAGAGGCCTCATTGGTTTTGTAGCTAGAGGTTTTATTCTTTAATTTTTAGCTTCCCTTCATCAATGGATTTATTATCTAGCTTATGTTCCATGATAAAAGCTCCATCAAAATTTTGGAAGCTTTGGACATGTATCATAGAGGAGATATGTTTGTCACATTCCCAAACAAAGAGCTCTATGAGTTCAAGTTGAGGTAAGGAAAAGGAAATTTGGTTAATTAGGCTTCTCCAATGAGCCACAAGATAGGTAATTGACTCATCCTCAAACTATCATATGGAATATAGGTTGATAATGAAAGCTTTCTTGGAGATGTGAATTGAAAAGTGATCCAAGAAAGTTTGGGCCAGTTGGGTGAAGGAGATGATGGAATGTTTGGGTAAGGCACTATACCAATCTAAGGTCAGGGTAGCTAGAGACATGGGAAAAAGTTAGAGAAGAAGGGAATCATTGTAGGAAATGAGATAACAAGAATTCCTAAATGCCATAAGGTTATTTTGGGGATCCTCCTTACTTTGAAATTTGGAGAACTTGGGAAGTTCCCATTAGGGAGGATAAAGTAGGATAGGGGCATATGGATGAATGGGTTAATTACAAATTTGGTCACATGATAAATGTCCATGAACCCATAAAATATATTATTATAGATTAGACTTTTTATCCATCAACATCTTAATAAAATTAGTTTGAGTTTGGGTAGCTACATATGGTAGGTTCGCAAGATATAGTGTACGGATAAGAGGTGGAAGGTTGAGAAAATGCTACATATTGGTATGTGGTCATTGAAGGTTGGAATGAAAAGGGTATGTATCCTTATGGGTTAGGAACATATTGGTATGATGTTATAGGGTTTTCTTAATGGATAGACATGGGTTGGTTTGGAGGTATGATTGAAATGGTAGGTTGAGTGTGAGTGGTATTCCTTGTGCTAATGGATTGAAGGGTAGAAGGTATGGAAAGTACAAAACTCTAGAGTGGGGTGGAAACTGATGGGTTAGTATTAAAAAGAATAAGGGTAGAAATAGGGGTATAAGTTGCCCCTATGATAGATGGGTTATAGGTAAAAAGAGGTAAGGTTGTCTCTACATTAGAAGTGTAGGTTGGTGTAGGAGGGGTTTGGTTAGATGTTGGAAGGTTGGATTAGGTTTTGATGGTGGTAGTGGCTAAAACATTAGTAGAGGAAGAGGATTTGGTGATCAAAGGTTGGGTGGAGCTCATGCCACCCATAAGAGGGGAAGGTATGTCATATATTGGATCTATAGGAGGAACCAAAACATTATAGGTGTAGTGAGATAAGGTGTTTAGGTAGTGTTGGAGGGCCACGTGTTTATTGTCAAGGAAGGTCATAAAGTTTGTGTCTCTTTGAAAAACTATTGAAGGAATGGTAAAATGGGTAGAAGAGTGGGGAGATCCCTTCACATCCAAGGTGTACTCCATAGAGAAGGAAGAGGAAGAAGAAGGTGGTTATTGATTTTTTTGATTCTTCAACTAGAGTCCAGTAAATACCAGGTGAGGTATGGAAAGAAATGAAACTCAAAACTCAAATAGAGAGAAAACTAAAGAGAAAGATTGAAGGCAAACAATTCATACAATAAAGTACATTATCTCATAGGATATCTTTTATCTTACTCTTGAATTATGCCTTAATTAGAATGTGTGAGGGAAGTTGGCTTGTAGAATAGGTCCTAGAAAGTAGTCTATATTTGGTTTCAAGTTATGTTTAGGTGTTTAAGAGAGAAATTTATATTGGATCAGGTATGTGTCTTAGTACTTAGGTATTTCTCCACTCACTTCATGGTCACATAGAAAGTGTGGGTGCTTATCCAATATATCATTTATCCAAAGTCTATACTCAACCAGAGAACTAAGTGGGCTCTCCCCTTGGTAATGACCACCAAGTAGGATTGTCAGGAAAGGGTAAGGTTACCACTAGGTAATGAATTCTTAGTCGATCCTTGTCTCAAGTGTATTTAATGTTTGATTGTGCAAGTGATTTGGTATGTGTAACATACATGAACTATGATTAATTATGATACCTTTAATTAAGCTATGTGAGCTAAGACAAGCAAGCAATTAATGTATTCACTTAATTTTAGACCTAAATGAATTTTTTGATTTATTTTTAAATGAATAAAAGAACAAATATAATGCATCTAAATTCAAAATTAAAATTCAAGTCCTAATCTTAGGATGAGTGCTTTTATATTTTTAGAAATGTAAACAAGAAAATGACAATTTTGTTTTATATGTTTTTTAAGAAAAAGAAAAGTAAAATTTGCATTTTGAAGGAAAGAAAGAACATTTAAATTTTAGAAAATAATGCAACTAAATTAATCTTTTCTAATGTAACTAAATGTCCTAAAACCATGAACCCAAGAAAAAACTCAAGGGTCCAACCAAGCATGCCAAAATGTGTCTCTTAATTTTTCATTATTTTTTTAGTTTGAAAAGAAAAGAAATTAATTATGGGTGTGGTAGGAATACCTAGTTGAAAGTGCATGCATTGAATCTAGATGGTTTTGGAGAACTCCTCTTTAGTTTGGGAGGATGACCTAAAAATAAGAAATAACTTAAAGACAACTTGGTTTTTATACAAGTAGTTGGTGGATTACCTAGCATGAGTTAGATCCTACAAGTGAGAGCTTCCTACGAGGCTGTCAATCTACCTTCTTTAAACAATAATGTTTATAAATGATAAAGAAACATACTTTCATTAAATAATATAAAATTATTTAAATTAATTACAAGAATTCTTTTCTAAAATGATAATTAAATAAAGCAATAGTTTTTTAATGCTAATGTTAAAGTTGATTTGGTCAAAGTTGTGGTTTTGGTTTGGTAATGAGACAAGGGCTAAGAAAAAAGTTTTGTTGGGGTTGGTAGATGGTAAAGGTGGTAAAATTATTAGGATGATCAAAAGGGAAAAGGGTAAATGGTCAAGGGGGTGAATGGTAATGGGTGAAGATGTCAAGAAGGTTTGGGTGGTAAAGAGGTAAATGGGTAAGAGGGTAAATGGTGAAGAACAAGTAAATGATGGTCAAAAGGGAAAAGGGGTAGATATTAAGAAGGTAAAAGGTAAATGAAAATAAGAGATTAAGGGTATAGGTTTGGAGGTCAATAAAAGAAGAAGGCTAAGGGGTTATGGTTAGAAGTCAAGAAAGAAGAGGTGAACATGGTAAAGGTAAATTGAAATTAAAAAATAGAATAATATTACCTCATAATTCAAGATGAAGATGGTTGATGAATATGTTGTTGATCCTTTGTGATGAATTTAAATTTTGGTAGAGTTTCATTGTTTTTATCTTTTCTCATCCAAGATGAATGACCTCCAAAACCTACAAGATGAATGGCTCCAACAAAAGACCTCCCTCTATGGGTAAAAGAGGGGTCATATTTATAGCATTTAATGCCAATAAACATGACAAAGGAGAAAATAGTGGAAATGTGGTGCCATTTTCCAAGTGGGCAGATAAGTGGGTTAAGGGGATAAGGGTGGTGGGATTCCCACTTCATAAAGTGTGTCTTCAACTTTTCTAAAGTTCCTCCCACTTTTCTAATGTGTCTAAAATGGGTGCAGATAATTCCCATGGACCCAAATGCATCCAAAATATTTTCCACTACCCAGTTCTATATTTTCCCCATGGGTGGGTAAGTGTTTATGAAGGAAAAATATGGAGGGATTCCCACTTCATAAGTATGTCCAAAATAAGTGGATATCATGCCCATGTGTCCACATGGGTCTAAAATACCTTCCACCACCCAATTATATCTTTTCCCAAAGCACCCAACAACTGGGACCCAACTTTGGACACCATGTTGATGCATGAAGCCAAAAGATGATGTTGAATGATGGCCCCTTATGGATAAATTTGCCATAAATTGAATGGTAGACCCAATGGTGCTTAATGAGGTAATTAAGCACTTTAGATAAGGGTCCCAAGTGGGGTATGACATCCCACTTCAAGAAACCTCACTTTCTAGCCATGTCAATTTCCATATCACTATTGAGTCACCTACCATGTCATCTATCATGTCACCTATCATGTAACAATGAATAGTGACATGCCATGTTATCATGAATAGTGATAGTGAATATTTATTTTGAATAGTGGCTTGGAATAGTGATTTAAAATAGTACTATTGAATAATACTATATGAATTAGTGTTTTTTTTTAGGTTAAGATGGTTGGGTTAAGGATCAAGAATGTTTAGGTGGTCCCTAGGGTGGGCCTAAGGCATTAAGACATCTAAAACTGCTTGTGTGAAATTTTCTAGTGTCTATAGGAGTCCCTATAATGATTTCCTCTTATTTAACATTTATAACCTCTTGAGGGATCTCAAATTTTACTTCAACTAATGTAACATGACTATGCTTCTTAAGGATTACAAAATCCTAAATTTATTTCTCCTTCTTGGTGATGATAAGACTAGGCATCTTGTAATCAGGTGACTTAGCCCAATGAGGCTTCTAAGGAGGTATGTTTTATCCAAGAAAGAGTTATAAATTCTTATCAACCAAGTGATATTATTTATGTTCCCAAACCATAGGTCCATCAATTCAAAGATGTATAGGGCGAGGACAAGATGAAATAGTTGGTGGAGGTGGAAAATATAACTTAAAATTAGATTGAGAGTGAAATGTAAGGAATTCTTTTGGAAGATCTCAAGGAAGAGGAGGCAAACCTTGGGATAAAATAGATTGATTTTATTAATTCAATTTGATAATCACTTAATTTAAATATTATTTAAATTAAGTACTCTCTTGATTAAGGTTATATTGGATGTGTTTAGGCATAGGATATTCTTAGGGATTTAAACCTTTCATCACACCTTGACTTAGCAATTTCATCCTTGACTCTAACTATTCAATTTGCTTGCCTAGGCTTGGAAAAGTATTTATTTAATTTCATATGAATATTCATGAGTATAAGGAATATAAGAGGGCTCACATGGAGAATAAGAGGTCTCTTGAGGAAGGGTGGGAGGGACTTGCATAGGATCAAACTCTTTCTCAACCTCACACTCTTTGTTTAGGATTTTATCCTCTTTCTTTCCCCATGATTCCAATATATTATTCAATCTTAGGATGTTTGGATCAGGAGTCTCTTCTTGAGGTGGTGATGAAATTTTAGAAGTGGATGGAGTGTTTAAGAAATTTGGAATCTCTTTAGGCTTGGATTCTCCACCTTGTCTCCAACTTGGGATTTCATATCTAAAAGTCTTCTCTTGAGGTAAGGGTGTAATGGGAGAGGGAAATGAGGGCTTAAATTACACTTCCTTTACTAATGATATGGACTGCTACATTTTATTATTCTCCAACTCAATTTTCCTATCAAATTTTTCTTCAAAAATAAGGCTTGTCTTTCCAACTCTCTCTTCCATGTAATGGGGAAAAGAATGGCTTTGATAATCTTGATTGGGTTCGAATCATGTAGGACTAATAAAAATATTAGGGAAGTGGATATGAGGGCTGATATATTTGGTGAGGCTACTCCTCATGAATTCTTAGCTTATATTCTAAGGATGAAACCAAACCACTCACATCTAATATCTCATTTATGAGCCTTTGCTAGTTTTCTCTCTCAATAGGAGCCCACTCTCTTTTAACTAGCTCTAATGTATCTCTCACCTTATGAATAATATGACTAGGAACATCTTTACCATGTCCCCTTAGTATTTCAATATCCATCATGTACCTATCATAGCCCAAGAGAGTTTTCTTGAAAGTGGAAATGGATTGATTTGAGAAGTGACTAGGTTGATTAGGAGGAGCAATATATTGAGAAGGATAGTTATAGGACTGATAAAACTTATGAACAATTAGGTAAGGTTAATATTAGAGTAGGTAAAAATCATATTGGAGATGGTAGGGATCATGATAAGGCTGATAAGGAATGTCATAACCTTGATAAACCTCACCAACTTATGTAAAATATTATTCAATACCGAAGTCAGCAAAAAAACTTCATTAGGAAAAAAGAACACAAGGAATGATTATCAACTATATTCAAAATGAATAACTATGTTACTTGACAAAAAGATATAACTTTAGAGTCACCATTGATGCTTAGATAAATGCCTCTAAAGGATAATGTGTTGAAACACAACACCAAAAATATTTCAAATTCTTAGACTAAGAGTCCTATCAAGTATGCCAAAAACTTTTGTCACTTGGATTTTCACCTTTTGAGCAGATGTCTCAATTCTCCTCATCCAATTCACATAATTTAAACACCTCTAAGTTATGGGTGAGCCTATGAATGAGGTGAATTGCTAGATAGGGATAGCTCTCTTGATGTACCACTTGTAGAGCACTATTATACCTATGTTTGTAAGGGGAAAAGGAGAGAAAACTAAAATAAAACTATCCTAAATGTGGTGATACACAAAATTAGTTTATGACTACCAACCAGGTATATGTTACACATGAGAATAAGGGACTAACCAAACATACACTTCTCCAATCTACATCTTCTCACATCAATATTTCATTATGAGGTTGTGATGAATGTTTAGGCTAAAAGGACTAGATAAGAGGTCTAAGATGTCACTATTTTAATATACTAACTCACTCAACCTTGACACATCAATAAAACAAGCACATGATGCACAAGAATAATTTTTCTAACTATAAATAGGTGAGAGAATAAAACAATGATGCTAAGGAAACAATAAGTCATCACTAAGCAAAATTAATCTTCCAAGTGAAAACACTATGAATCATCATGGAAGAGGTAAAAATTAGTAGTCTTTCTTGATACATGGTATGAAAATGAGTATGTATTCACCATACTTAGGTAGAGCTTAATCTATGAAGGTTAAAATGGCTGGTTCTTATAAAACTTAAGAGAAATAGGAGAAGATAGAAGTACAAAGGTCATAAGGACACTTTTAAAGATGATAAAATTATTTATATGTGCATGGAAAGAGTATTTTAAATCTACCATTCTATGTTAGAAGATAAAAGTGTATTTCCAAGTCATAAAACTCATTAAAAGTGGTGTGGAATTTCCTTTGCTAGCTTAAAAAACTACCTTCATGATTTATCCCTATTTGAACATCCCAAAATTGAATAGGGATAGGTTTTATGATTTGAATGAGAGGGAAGGATTTTATAAGACACTCCATTCATTGGTTATATTCCTAGTGACCTAAAATCTTATATAAGTGAGCCATCACTACTTGTAGTCTAAGAAACTCTTCTTTCCCACACCTTACACACTTGGCCTCAAATTTGGATTCAATTTTCTATGAAAATACATAAAATATAGTGTATGACACTTTTAAATACCCTCCATGTCCTTATATACATTACGTGCACCTTAAAAAGACTCCCACTTGAGGTTTTCACCCTTCTCACCATTGTGTTCACTATGTCAGTTCTAAATAGTTAAGATGAAGTAGTTGGTAAACACACTTAGGAGTTTTTAAAAGGAATGAAATGGACATGGAGAGTTATAAAGAATCTCAATATTTCTTCCAAAGTTTATTTCGTCTCTTGAAACCTCCTAAAACCTATATAATGCATAAAATAGTCAAAATAAGTAGTTTTTTACCCAATCCATATAGATTCTATACAACTAATCTTAATGGTATAGATCCTAGCTAAGTATTATAAAACCTCAAATCACTTTAATGATCCAAATAAGCCATTAGAGTATCTTTCCATCTCCATTTCCTTCATCAAGTCTATAACTAGGGTTTGTAAGGAATTTAGGCCATTTCTACCCTTAAGCTTTGTTTATAAAGTTTGGAAATTATAATTTCCATAAAATTCAACAAAAATGATGTCAAGTACCCCTTATAAATTCTCAAAACTTCTTATATTCCCATGAATATTGTAAGGAGATGTGAGCAACTAAAGTTACTATATCGAGTTCCTCTCTCCATTTCCTACAAGCTTGAGATAGTCTTGAGCATAAAGTGGAACTCCTTATGATTTATCTACATAAAAAGAGTTTTTTCACATCTAAAATGACTCTAAAATCATGTTATAATCCATTATAATTCCCTCATATTGTTATAAATTAAGATGGCTTCTCATTTGGGCACTAGGCTTGAACCTTACATAATAGTCATGTTTACACCTTTGAGGGTTTAGACCTCCCTATTAGGTTCAATAATTATGTGCTTGATTATTCATATTTTTATAAGTGTATTTCAATTTATCACACCTTATTTCCATGTCTGGTCATACTCTAACTCAGCTAACCATTACCATTCTTCAAATCCTATCAGTTTGTACAAAAGGGTAGTGCCTTCTATCTAAGACAAAATAGAGGGAACTTTTCTTAGTTGTCCAAATATTTTGAATTTTTTAGATGGTTATCCAAGTGATGGATAACATTTTCACCTAATTTTATCCTTTTATCAAGTCAATGGACCCCCTACTCCTTCAAACTCAAAGATAGACTCCTAGAAAAGGTAGACTATGCAGGTTTCTTTCATGTGGATTGTGTATTACCTATATAGAGCCCTTTTTATTGTGTGTGTGTGTTTGTGTGTGTGTGTGTGTGTGTGTGTGTGCGTGTGTGTGTGTGTGTGTGTGTGTGTGTGTGTGCGTGTGCGTATATGTGTGTGTGTGTGTGTGTGTGTGTGTGTGTGTGTGTGTGTGTGTGTGTGTGTGTGTGTGTGTGTGTGTGTGTGTGTGTGTATGTATATGTATATGTGTGTGTGTGTGTGTGTATATACATATATATACATATATACATATATATATATATATACATATATGTATATATACATATATCTATATATATATGTATATATATATATATATATATATATATATATATAATTAGAACCCCATAACACCATAATTATTATATTGGAGGGATTATAATCTTCATTTATGTCTCCAACCTCTCACATACCCATCCATATGCCCTACTGAGATAAGATTGAGTTCCATTTTTGACTGTATTTTCTCGCTTTAGAGGCACATTTGTAGGTGTGTATATATGGGTTGGGTTTTGAAACATTGAAAAATTACTCTTGATTCCCTAAAATATTACCTTCGTATATGTTATTTATTACATCATGCTTTGGGCTTTGAATTACTCTAAAGACTAGTCATAATTAGCCAACTGTGTATTATGTGTTTCCTCTTTCAAAGGTGACCCCTATAGTTGCATATTTATCTAATTAGACTTTAATAAAAATGTGTAAAGGCCATCCTTGAATATTTAAGGTAATTTATCATCTATTTAGACCTATTCATTCATGTTTTTACTAGGTCCACATCAAGAATCTTGTGTCTCTTACTCTCTACCCTTCACAGTCAATTGCAATTGACTATGTGGGGTATTGTAGGTGTAACTATATGATTTAAGCCTTGTTTTATGTCTTGAAATCCCTCTTAAATATCTCCAAACCATGATCTAATTGAAATCATTCCTTTTTTTCTTGTATTGAGATATGTTATCAAGGCTATCTATCCTACTCTCCATGCTAACCCTATAGTGAGCCTATAGGTGCACATTTTGTGATGCAAAGAGAACTGTAGGTAGTATTGAGATTCAAAAAAGAGTATAACATCCTATCCTAATGATATTTATGATCCATTAAGTGCCTTTTCACTTAATGAGTTCATCCACATGTGAGGATATTCCTTAGACTACCAACTTGGAAAATAAAGTTGCTTAAAGACTCAAAATCCTGTAGGTTTTATAGTCTCAAAATAATGCATAAAAGAATGACTTTAGGTCTCCTAACAACCATCCTCTAATAACTTTATACCATCCATATTTTGAAAATTGATAGACTTAAGTGGGAAATTGAATAAAAGTGTATCTAAATATCTTATAAATTAATGAAACCCTATTATATGACCTTCACCAAATGGCCTACACCTCTATTTTGCACTTTTGAGGATTAGGTCCCTAAATTTCATAGTCATTAACTTTGGAAGGTTCTTCTACCTTGCTAAAAAATTTAGCACCTCAAATGAGTCTACCATGATCCTTTCACCATAATAATACCTTAATGATAGTTTAATCACTTATTTCAACACTTCAAAATGCCTCCTCAACTCTCTATGGTACCACCTGTAGGTGGTTATTCTGATGTGTATAGGTAGTAAAGGAGAATGGACAATAGACATGGGGGAAGACATTACATTGATCCTTTGATCTTATCAAAATTTCCAAACATAATTACTTGATCATTACAGACTTGAAACAAGTTTCAAATCTCCATCTTCGTATTTTGATCTCCTATAGGTGATAGTGGAGCTATAGGCAGGTAATGGGTAGAATTGGAGCAATATGCATAGTAAATGGCTTCACGAACAAACCTGAACTACTTATCAATTATTCAAATGAATTTATATCACTATCAAGGTATTGAAACAAGTCTCAAAACCTCCATTCCAATGTGATATCTTTCTAAGAGATGCTTGTAGACATACATCCATGGCTGCCAAAATGTATATGTTGCATATGATTGTAATTACATGAAGATTGATTTGGGAAAGGAGATTTAAAAGGTGAGGAAAATAATAAGGAATTAAAAACATTTAAATAAACCTATCATCACCTTCATAAGTCATTATCAAATCATGGAGATCTAAAAATGATGGAAATAAGCTTGTCTTTCTCAAATAATACTAGTCTATAAACTTAAGGTGATTTATCCATCACAATAGCTTGAAACATGAAACAAAGTATGGATGACATTAGATAATGGTGTATGTGTCCTATAGGGTCAATTTAAATGGTTTTATTTTATTTTATCATATAAATAAGATCAAAACATGCAGGGTACAAAGATTAGTAAGTAAAAAACATAGCCAACTTGTTAAGGATGATTCATAAAGCATACTTGAATTTTTTTTGAAATATTGTTATTTAAATGGAGACATATTAGTTTAATATCACCTATTGAATTATTCTGGTATAAAACCTCATCAACTAGTTGTACTAAGCATAGACCTATTGACCACTTTTGTGTGTCTAAAAGGGAAAAGAAAGAGAAAAATGGTTTCATCTAGAAAATGCCACTTCTAGAGTATGTCAAGCATGTAAATGAGTCTAAGTAATCTAAAGATTCATCTCATAACCTTCTCCCATGTGTCACACTCCTTCATGGGTCATACAAGTGCTAAACTCTTCCCCTTTTTAAGAAAATTGCCCTTTCTTCTGATGAACCTATCACTTTTTAGTTATGAATAGTTGATTAAAGCATAATAAGACACATGGCACATGACATCACCATTTTTACACCTTCACACTTCCTAAAGAGTTTGTATAACTCATTTAATACTCATTTTGGCCCTCAAAATAACTCAAAAATACATAAGGACTAAAATTACTAATGGCCAAGGCTAATATAATATGAAATCACATTAAATGGCCTATAATACACCTTAAGACATATATATTAGACCCCTAAAACACCTAAAAAATAATTTTTCACCTATAGGGGTCCCAGTTTGGCTTGCAAGGTAAAATTTGGTTAAAACATCCTATATCCCCCCTTTAAGGTCATCAAATAGACTAGAATAGTCATATGGTCCTAGAAAATGAAGTTAGCATCAGTAGGGCTTAGGCCTAGTCTAGGCCTAATAGGTTTGACTGTGTTATTATGTATTTAAGACCACCACTAAGCATTAATGCTACCTAAACATTATTATACATCTTTTTTATTTCTAAAATCAACATTCCACACCATTATCAAGTACTCCAATACTTTCCATATCATCCCCTTACCCTTCACATACCTTACCTACAATCTAAACTGTCTAGGAGCACCATCTATATAAGATAGAATAGAGGGAACTTACCTTATTTATCTAGCCAAACTAAGGCCCTAAGAGGGTGGAATAAGTCTTAGAGACCATATTCACAAAGTTACAAGGTATAGTCATCCTTTTATAGCTCTCAAGATCATAAACCCATAAATTGGATTCCAAGTTTGTGCATTGTTTTTAGTGTTTACAAACCTCAGTGATGTAGAGAGCACATAATTCCCCACTTCCCATGTACCTCTGACTCAGATACTTTTAATTTTCTCTTTCTTACATTCACTCTTCACTATTTCCTCTATCTAGACTATCAATTCCTTGTCCACACTTCTTTGACATAGTTTTATGCCTTATATAGGCTTCTTTGGTCATATTTGACTTGTTCTCTGACTCTTTCTTTCCAATATATTATTCAACTATGTTCTCTTAACACCTTCCTTGTAGCCTTTTTAGGCTTTTTCCACTTGTATAGATAGTATAGGACCATAATGGTTTAGATAAATACATTCATAGGTACCCTTTATCCCATTTCACCTTCATAATAAGTTTCAAGATCCAACTCTTTTAATGTACCACTTTTTTCTCTCCTTTTCTATTAGTGTCTAGGCTTAATTAGGCGTCTTTAACCCCTGTTATGAACATAGTCATTATATTCAATACTTTCATAGTCTTTACCAAGATAAAAACTTCAAAACCTATTAATAGACATTATTTTGTAATGGATGACCAAATTTGGTGATTTTTGACTAGTAAAATCTCAAGATATTCACATTCTTATCTAAAAATGTCTATATAGGCTTGTTCATGGTCGAGACCTTTCAAAAATCACTATGTTTAAATTTTCACCTATATTAAAACTTTTAATAGCTAAAATATCTCTTTTCTACCCCTAGATAACTTCTCCAATCATTAAATCATCTTACCCAACCTCTAAGCTCCTCTAATATTTCACTTTGACAAAAACCTAACTGTTTAACAAGGTTCCATAGGGTCTGTAGTAATTTTAATTAAGTTTACTCTCTTCATGCATCACCAAAAAATTTAAAACCACCTCCAATAATTCCTAAGCAATCTCTTTTATCTCCATTATCAAGTTCAAGACCTTTTACCAGCTAAATACAATGTTACATTAATGTTTCTTTCCTCTAGGGTTTCAACCCTATCTATAGGTCGAGAGTCCTTTAAACGTATTAAATTGATTTTTTTCATTCATCCATAATTTATATGACATATAAAGGGTATTTACCATTACAACACAAGTCATATACTAGCATTGGACTCTTAACCAACACTCAAATCATATAAACTTCTCTTTCTTACCTTGCCTATGTTAAGCCACATAGGGGATTCAGACTGTAGGTTTCTAAATCTCCCATAGAGTAATATACAATAAAATAAAACCTTAATATGGATTGATAAACTTCAATATATCTTTCTTTCCTTGTTTTTTTATAATAGAAAAGTTTTATATTTGGCAAAATCTTCATTTCCTTGACTGTAACTTCATTATTCTCCCTACAAACATGTACTAACATGTAAAATAACTTATTTTACTCTCAATAACATGTAAATTCATTATAATTCATGTAAATAAAACTAAAAAACAGATTTAAATAAGAGACATTTAACTTCAACAACTCATTCTTTATTGGTTTCCAATGAATATTTATAAAATGCAGTCTGTTACATTATCTTATCCTTCAAGGACAAGACTAAAATTTCTTCTTTACCTTCATTTCTCTTATATTTATTGATTATCATACTTCCTAATAATACCATATATATGAAAAATTAATCTATAACATGTATTTTTTATTTTACATTTCTTCAAAACATCTAACTACTGACTTCCCTCTTCTTGGTCACCTCCATAAATGAAGGGGCAGTTACATTTATTTGTTTATTTTTGAAGTACATTACATTTGTCTATTGATAGTACATCCACACACTTATCTAAGGCCTCATATAACCTAAAGATCACATTTAAAACATTGGACTTCACAAAATAGCTCCCCAAAGATAACATCATAATTCAAATTTTCAAATTCTAAGTTTTGGAGTGAAACTCTAAATGGCTTTCAAACCTTCACACATGATCCACTAATGACTCTAACACCCTCATTGGGTCCATATATTATTTATAACACAAAAATAAACCAAAAATGATCAAAATACATACTTGAATACATTGATTCCTTATATTTCCAAATGATGCCCTTTATAATACTCCCATGGCAAGAAAAGATTTGAGTTATGCTCAAATGGACTAGTGTACTTTTCTTCCTGGTATTCCATTTCATGATCCTTGGATCTTCCTTCTTTGTTACTACTCCTTCATGCTTCCATGGTTCTTTTTTCATACTATCTTTCTTATCTCTATCAAATACAATTATTCTTCTTTGCTTCTAATGCTTGCTTCTACCAACTTGTAACTGTTGTAGACTTATATTGTGCTCTTTTCCTTTATCATATAGGTTATGTATGCCCAAAAAAACTTATAATACTTTAGGATTCTCATCATCCCATGCTATTCTCCTCAATCCTCTAACAAAAAAAATCAATTTCATGCCTAGCTACTTCCTCACTGAGATTTAAACTTACATATGATTATTTGTCTTTAATATACTACATTACTGCCATCAATGCTTCCACTTCATGTTATTTATCCTGCATCATGAGGTTCTCAACTGTTGAAACCTATACCTTATCTTCATATTCCCTCATTTCACCATTAAAGTCTCTTTATAGAACTACCATTTATATATCTAATTTTTCTTGACTCTCATAAACAAACATGTAATCAGATGTCATACCTCCTTCATTGGATTGTGCTTCTGTTTCCAAGCCTTCACTGAGGCATTCAAACTAATTTTTTATGCTATATCTTTCCCATAATTTCACTAGATGAAACTAAATTATTTTTATTCATTTAATCCTTCTTCATCCTTCACAAGGTATTATTCATATTCATCCTCTTACTCACTATGTTGATCACTTTTACACACTATGATGCTCATCTAAAGTCTTTTCATCTCTTTATTGAGTTTATTACAAAGAAAACTTTTCTATTCTCTTTCCTCTCTCACAAATTTCATCTTTCTTCTCTTTATCTTTATCTTTATTATAAACCTTATTGTATTCTTATTCATGACCGATCCAAAATATGGGTTCTCATTTCCCTTCAGTTGCTCTATGATGAGCATCAACTCATCCAACTACTATTGCATTGTAGTAAGACTTTGCATGAATTATCAATAAAGGAAAACTCAATAAATATATGTTTTATAGGTTAAATATGTATTTAGTGAGTTTTTTATGAATTTTATAAAGGTTTTCAACTACATTTAAAATTTATTTCAATGTCTTTTATGTAATTACAATACTACATACCCTATATACCCTATTCTCTACGTGAATGAGATAAAATGCATTATATGTGTGAGGAAGAATTGTATGGAAGTTTTGATAAAACATAATAATGGTTTATAATAATTTTTTAAAAAAATTTAAGAGTTTTCTCATAAGTTTCAATTCATATTTAAACATATATTAATTATGGTAATGGTTCAAACCCTATGGTAGTCTAAGTTTATACACCCAGCTAGGTTGAAAACTTGAAATAAAAGTTGAATAAAGGAATTAACGGTGACATATAAGGATTTTAAAATGTGGTAGGTGTTTATACAGATCATACTAAAACGTCATATTAATTTGAAACCATTTTTTGAAACTAAAACATCAATAACTCTGCTTTAAGGTTTGTGCAGGTTTGGTTAACCCTAAACCAGGGTTTTGAGAGATAAACTCATTTTCTAGGCATTTACACCAATAAAAATTCCTCAAATTTTGTAATTTGAAATGTATTAATGTTTAATAATATATTTTTAATTTTTTGGTGTGTTTAGTATGGTGGCATATGGATATAATCAACTGTGTGACAAGGGTAAGAAGCCTAATTAGGCCTATACAGAACATTGAAAAGAACCCAAAAAGTGACTTACATGTAGATTTTGATTAATAAAATTTATATAGGAATATAAATAAATAGAGGGTGTCATAAAATCCCATTAGTTTCTCAATATTTAATTGTACCTATATGTTAAAGGAGAAATTGCCTATAAAAGGCTACAAAGAACCTTGTTAAAGTGGAAGAAGTTGTGTAGGTTGTGAAAGATGTGATGAGATAATTTGTGATTTGGATGATTGGTATAATAATACTATTATGATAATTAATAATGTAATAAGGTTCAAAAATAAACATCTATATTTAGAATCCCATATTGAAATCTTTGCCTTAAGCTTTGACAAAGGAAGAATAAAGTGAAACAAGAGAAAAGAGAGTGAGTTGTTAAGTGTTTTCCTCTGGATCATTTGGTATTAAAGGTTGAGATATATTTTAAAGGTATTAAGGACATATGTAATCCATATTTTATGAGCAATAACATCTTAAATAAGGTTATAGGTAGTTGATGCATTGGTTGTTGAGGTAAGGAGCTTATAGGCAAGGTTTCAAGCAATGGATTTAGCTCAAAGAAGAGAGATGAATATAAAAGATGTGAGTGAAGGAGAGGATAAGGCTCCTCATGAAAAATTATAAGAATAAGGATAGGAATTTAAAGTTTAAGAGAGGTTTATAAGATCAATTCTTGGAGTGACATTAAAACCTAAGTTGGAGGTGCCAATGTATGAAGGCAGTCTCAACGTTGACAAGCTAGTTGATTGGATCACAACCATGGATAAGTACTTAGATTATGAATATGTGAATGAGACAAAGAAGGTGAAGTTTTTAGTGACAAGGCTGAAGGTTCATGCATCCCTATAGTGAGATGGAATATAGGAAGAAAGAAGAATAAGGGGAAAGGAGAATATAAGGTCATGGGATAGAAAGGTGGAAAAGATGAAAACCAAATTCATGCCAAAAGACTATCATACCCACTTGTTTATAAGGCTAAAAAATTTGAGATAAAGAGACATGATGGTGAAAAATTATATAGAGGAATTTTACAAGATAACTATTTGAGTAGGAACATACAGGAGGATACAAAAGAGGTTGCTAGGTACATCAATGGCCTAAAGTTTATCATTCAAGATGAGATCAATATTTTGTCACCAAGAATAGTATAAGAGGCCTATCAAGCTAAATTAAAGGTAAATTAGAATTTTTATAGAAGGAAAACTCAACAAAATATAGGGAGAGGTGGTAGAAACTACTAAGGTAGAGGTTAGCAAGAAGGAAGATGACAACAAGGTAATATAAATCAATGGTAAAGTCAAAATAAAGTTGGTAGTAGTTCTAAGAGTTCAAGTCAATATGGTAGAGGTGGTTATGGATATAGAGGTGGAAGATCATATGGTAGAGGAAGATGAAACAATGGGTTTGTTGGAAAGTGCTTTAAATGTAACAAATTTTTAGGGCATAGATCATATAAATGTCTAGAAGACATCCAAAGTGGTAGCTCTTGGAGTGAGAGTACAAATCAAGTGGTTCATCAACAAGAGGAGAGTGTAGATTCATTGCCAAAATATGAGAAATAACATAAAATATGGGAGATGTTGATGAGGAAAGTTTTTTTGAAGACAAGCTATGAGGAGAGATAACCACCACAAAGAAATATGTTGTTTAAGACCATGTGCAAGAATAAAGGTAAATGTTGTAAAGTCATAGTTGATAATAGTAGTATGGATAATTTTGTGTCTTCCATGATGGTAGTAACTAAGATAGGATTAGAAATTAAATAAAATCCACATCCTTACAAATTTTACTAGATTCAAAATAGTCATCAGGTCCTAGTGAATGAACAATGCTATGTAGATTTACAGATTGGTGGTTATAAGGATAGAATTTTGTGTGATGTGATTCCTATTGACATGTGCAATATAATACTTGGTACACCATGTTAGTATGACTATACATATATGAATGATGGTAGATATAATACTTACAACATTGAGAAGGATGGTTTATGCAATCTAAAATACATCATGTCTATAAATCAATCTTAACTCAGAGAAGATAAATCATACACTTCCGATTGGGGACACATTTTTTAAGTGGAAACATGACCAATATGATGATTTTATAGACCTAATTAGGGGATATCTTATCAAAATAAACTATGATATGGAGGGTTCTAAAGCCTCTAGTCAAGCATAATCATGTAATAACCCTAAGGGAGTCTTGTGTTTTGATATCTCACAAAACTAATAAAAAGTAAAGTAAATATAATTTATTTCTCATCAAAGCTTGTGGCATAATATGAGGAGTTATTAAATAGTAAAAATATTCATAGGAGAATCTCAATTAATATTTTTATGAGTAAGACCCTAATACATGGAATAATAAGAGTAATATTATTTGAATCTAATACTTATGCTACTTCTATCTACTAAAGAGAAAAGCATAGTTAGAGAATACTTACATGAATGATTAACCCATCGAGACTCAATCTCTCCCTTGGCCAAAAGGGATTTGAAATAGGTTGTTTTATTTTTGAAAGATCACTAAGAAAGTCCAAAACATCCAAGACTAATCCATAAGACTATATTTTCTAAGTAGAAACCCTAAGCTAAGACTCCTCAAGTAAAATGGTGGAAGAGTAGATTGTAAAGAAGTGTAAGTGAATAATAACTATTGATTTCATATGAAATAATTATTAAATTATATTGTATATATAGGTGTATTTGACCCTAATCCCTTTCAAAAATCTTGATCGATAGGGTTGACCTGGTTAACCTAGAATAATTTTAGATAATTATTCACTAGGTCATGAGCTAGGTTGGCCAAGAGCCAAACTAGTTCCTAAGTTAAAATCACCTAAAACTATATAGCATCGACCTAGTCAACCTAATACATCTGACTATCAAAAGGGACTTAAGGTGAGAAAAAGAGGGATGGAAAGTGGAAAAGACTATAGGAGGGTGAAAAAGAGGATTAACAGCTTAGGTAATGGTTTTTAGGAGTTATTTGGATTGGTAATAAGTGGCAATAAGGGACAATAATACTGTGAAGCACCAGTGGTATACCCACCCCTTTCTTGATGCACACCTTAGGTTATACACTCAATGATATTGAGTCTTGATAGGTTTTTAGAAGATATAAAGCATCAATATTTAATAAAAGTTGAAAATATTATGTGTATGCATATGCCCCACTTGTATTTCATCATGTGTTATTAAGGTGTAATAAGGGATTGTTCCTAGAGAAAGAACATAAGAACACCTAACATTGATGATAAAAAAATGTTATAGTATCTTAAAGCATAAAATAACTAAAATTAAATGACTAAAAAGAAAATAATTTAAAAGTAAATGACTGAAAAGTAAATGTGTGTGTACCTTGTTTTGCCTTTATATCTGGATGGTTATCTAATGTGTTGTTAGTTTTGATTGTGTAGGCCATAGAGACTACTTTCATCAAACCCGAGAATATAAAATTAAAGAGTAAAAATAAATAAATGCAGAAATCTAAGATAACTGGTGTTATGTAGATGGTACATACTTGGGAATTTGACAAGATGGGGTGACAAGTGCTATGTTAGACCAAATTACAAAGTCAAAAAAACAAGAGTAAATCAAGTAACCAAAAATACAAATCTACTAAAGACTAAAGACTCAAACAAGTAAACCTTAAGTAAGAAAGGAAAATTCACCAAATTAAACCAAGAATATATGTCAAAAAAGGTGGTAATCAAACATCAAATGTAAAATGAGTAACAATCCTTAAATAAATATGGACAAGCAAAAAACAAAATGGTAAAACAACATTGAGGAGTGAGAAATAACAATCCTTATCTCACTCAATAATGGAAAAAAGGTACAAACTCAAATGCCCATAGAATAAGGGTAGTAAAAAAATGACAAATTGTAAAATAAATCAAAAGATATATAAAAATGTAAATCTATGGTGTGAATAAATTAATCCATAATTACTTAAACATGTTGTTTCAATCTAAGGATAAATAAAACTAAAACAAAGTAGTGCTAGCATGTTTTTAAGAGGTGAATAAGAAAGAAGTAATAGAAGAGGGAAAACAAATTTAGAATCATAATTTTCCTATAAAGGGGGTAAATAAAAATGGGTAGAGGGGAGAATGATTGAAAAACCAAAGTAGAGGAACTCTTTATCGAAGTTAAGACACTCAAATTAGGTTTTTCAAAACAAGAGGATTTTTGACCTTAAGGACTCTAAAGAACTTCTCTTAGCTGCACAAGTCTTAGGTCAATAAATGTAGTATACAAGTCATCTAATGAAGTCTATATGCATGAAAATTAATACAGACCTACCTTCCCATAATGTGTTCCCTGTTCTTCAGGACCCTTTATAGAGTCATCAATTTAATATGAATATTGGGTATTTGCATGAGAAAGTAGGTAGAACTATAGATTTTGTTGAATTTTCCTATTCCAATATACTAGCCTACTACACCCTAATGGACTTCAACTTTGTGTGAGGCCAACTATGGAGTTTGAGACTTGATTAGAGATAGGAGATGTGTTTTTATTCATTTATTTTGGTGTGATTTTAACTTCTAATATTTGTATGTGTTTTTATATATTATTGCCTTTTGTTTCAAATGATTTATATTTTAAATTTCTTGATGGTTTTTTATATTCCTCCTTGTTGGCCCCTAAATTTTTAATAAGTATTGTTCCATTTTTGGTGCATGGCATAGAAGGACCATTGTCCATTTTTGATGCAAGTACCATCATGGCACAAAAGGACCATAACATAGGAGGACCATGGTGCATAGCTGACAGACATGAAAGGATAATGGTGCAAGAGAACTAATGTGAAAGGACCCAATCAAGAGATAATGTGTCATAAGGAACCTAATAATAAAAGACTCAAAACCAAAGTAGAAGACTAAGAGAGCACATGGTAAGTAGAGTGTGAGGGATGTGCAAGTATTTAGAAGATAAACTCAAGTAGGACACTTTAACCCCACTGATCATAGGTTTTATACTAGCCCATGAAGAATGTAACACTTAGACACCAAAATATAGCATAGAGCAAGGATCTAAGGGCCTAGTGGCTTGAGTCTAAAGGAAAAACTAATTTTAAAATCCATGGCTCTTATTTTGTTGAGATTATATGTGCCATCTATTCATGGTAGTTAGAATCATGACACTTGGTCAAGGCAAAACAAATATAAAAACCCCAATTGTAATCATTTGGATAGTGGTCTTTTGGGGAATAGAGATATAAAGTTTGTCTTGTAATTCAATAAGTGATTAATGAGAATTTAGTGTTTTCCATATTATGTTATGAATGATGAAATATTCTAAGTGTTGAATGATGAATGTATTTTGCTTCCAAGTCATGGGTATCTTTTTATTTTATAACTAGTTAGTAATGGTAATCTTAGTTATATTAGTAGTTATATTAAGGACAATAAGGATAATAGTAGTATATCTATGGTATTTAATGACCTTTTAAAACTTGTGATTTTTAAAAATAAACAAACAAACATTATGTTTCAAAACCTTCGAGAACTGTTCTTTCATTGCATACTTTGAGTGAGCATGTGAGACTTACCTCTCATGTGAAAGGGCCTATGTGCTAGTTTTTTGGGGAAAATCTTTAGTTCCAAAGTTGAAATAACTAAAATAACCCAACACTCCTCCATATGGATTTGAAAAACCAAACAGGGGTGTTAAATATGACTTTTATTTGAATACTTGGGACTTGGTTTCTAAAAGAGAGAACTTCAAAGAGCATGGGGTCTAAAATTCTCATAAATCTAGGTGAAATAAAAAATTTATCTTTACTTCGATCTTGTTTTATCTAATGTGGAGTGAAAGGAAAGGAAATCAAGAGGAATGAAAAATAGAATAATTTGAATTAATTCACATCATGAAAAATGTGACAGAGTAAAAATGGATACAATGATAGTAAAGAGTGATTATTTATCTAAGATTAAGGTAAATGAAGGAAAACATGATAAAATAGATTTTTGTGCAATTTCCATCTATCAAAACAATTAAAAGTTAAATTTATGAACAAGGATCAAAAACATATTGAAAATAAGGAATGATGAGATGGTAATTTTATGAAGAATTCTAGGTCCTATCCATGGTCTTATACTATAACTCATAAAAGAGAAACCCATGAGGGTGCCGCAAATCATGTGAAAAATAAATGGGATAAGAAATTTGGTATTTTTTGAGGAAGGCCAAGTCCTATTCAAGGTCTTACAATTCAACTCACAAAAGATAAATCCAAGGGATCTAAAAAGTGTGTAAAAAGAGTATGAAAATAAATAAGACTATGGTGCATCATGAGAAAGATCATGTCCTATCCATGGTTTTACAATGCAAATCATGAGAGAAAGGAGATACCAAAAGACCAAAAAAGGAAGGACTAAATATTTTTGAAAGAGGAAGTACTAATATAGAGGGTGAGACCTGTGCAAATATCCTACAAAAGGTGTTAGATAGAGAGTATATAGAAAGCATGAAAAGAAGGGAAGAATCTTACACTAACTTATATATCAAGGATGAGCATGTGAGAGACAAGCTTGTGTCTTGAAAGGTTTCTTGGAGTTAAATTAGTTTGGTATCATGTAATGGATAATTAGAGTGGGCATCTCAAGATACCCCAAGGGGTAAGTGGATGTAGGGATGGACATTACAAGATGCCCCAAAGTCTAAAATGATCATTGGGTGGGAATCACAAGATGCCCCAAAGGATAGAGTAATGTGTGGAGTGGAATTATAAGATGTCCCAAAATATGAAAAGAATAAGAAAATATAGGAAAAGATAAAAGGTAAAGAGAACCCCATATAGTGTTTAAATGGATTCAAGTTATCCAAGAAGATTCTAATAGGGGACATGATTCTTGAAAGAAATGAAAATAATTCTAAGAAGAATAAATATAGAACTATATTGGCAAATAAAGAAAGTAGAAAGAGGTACAGAGTCAATTAGTTTGACTTAGTATATAAAATAGGGTATAAAAACTATATAGAGTTGAAAAGGTCAACCTACTATAGAAAACAAGGTCTAGAAATTATACAGAGCCGGTAGGGTTGACCTAGTATAGTAAGCAAGGGAAAAATAGATAGTTTGTAATAGACTGTGTCAATAGGAATGATTATGTACTAAAATAGGAAATATTTTAAAAGCACTTTGAAAGCAATAAATGAAAGTAAACATACAATCAATTGGGCTAATGAGGTTAATCCAATTGAGGCACACAACATAAAACCTTGAACTAATGCTAGATAATGCAATTTTTTATAGTATAACATATAATTAAACAAAGATCAAGTAGTCAAATTGGAAAGTAAAAGCTAACTAAGTGGTCATCTTGGATGTTGTTATATTATTATAATATTATTTTATATTTGATAGGAAATTAGTTGTAAGCAAGGAACTAGAAAGCAATCTAAGGATGGTTTCAGTATGTTTAGGGTGAAATGGATCTATATTGACAATGGTACAAGATTAGTATTGGGGCCTACCCCTCAATTCACACACTACAATGATAAGGGTGTTAGGTGATTAGTCAAAATATACCATTAACCACATGTTTATACTTGTGTAGAAAACCAAGTTGGCTTCCCTATTGGTGATGAAATCAAAGTAGGTAGGCCTTTGGTATATAATTATTAAAATGATTTTTAATATTTTGTGATTTGGTAGTATGTGCATAAAAGATAAAATAGTTTAACTAAATTCTATATTTAAAACCACCTAATTAGACTATGTAATCTATTATAAGTATGCAAGTAATAAAAAAATGAAAGTGTGAGTTAATTACTAGCATATAAAGGTTAGTTATAACTTTAAAACATAGTACAAAGCCAATTTAGTTGACAGTGTATGCAAAGAATATATAATAGGGTTGACAATGTCACCTATGTGATATGAAAGTAAGGGTCTAAAAATGAACTACATCGATATATTTGATCTAGTTTTCTAGATAACATAAATAATATATAACTATGTCAATAGGGTCAACCTAATTGACTATACAGGGGAAGTTTTAAATACTAAAAAATGTGACAATAAAACTATAGCAAATGATATAAATGATAAAAAAGGATATAAAATAACCTTGGTGGGTTGGAGGATGCAAATAAAAATAATATTGTTGTTGAAGTACCTTGATTTATACTTATAAATTTTGATAACTATGTCAACTAGGTCAACCTAGCTTTGAAGTTCCTATTTGTTGAAAACCTAAAAATGTATAGGATCAATTGGGTTGACCTAGTATGCTAGATTAGATGCCTAAAAATGTACAGGGTTGACTGGGTCAACATAGTATTCTAAACTAATGTCTAGAAAATCTATACAAACATAACGAAGTCATATTCATGTGATTGTGTGTTAAACCTATGCACATAAGTTAGAACCTTTTTAATAGTGTCGACCCAATATTGAAAATATATAAAGAATAAAATGATGAAATAAGCAAAACAAAACCCATAAGGGTTAGATTCACATCAACTTCATTAGAATGTATACAATAAAAAATGCATCATGTTTATAAATTAGTCCTAACTTGGAGAAGATAGAGCATACTATACACTTTTGATTTGGGACACATTTTTAAAGTGAGAAGATGACCAATACGGGGATCCACTAGACCTAATTAAGGGATCTCTTACCACAATACACTATGTTCGGGAGGGTTCCAAAGCCTTCACTCAAGTACAATAATGAAATAACCATAAGGGAGTCTTATGTTTTGATATCTCATTAAACTAATATCAAGTAAAGTAAATATAATTTAGTACTCACCAAAACTTGTGGAATAATATGAAGGGTTAGTAAACAATCAAAACATGCATATTATAATCTCAATTAAGCTATGTATGATTAAGACCCTAATATATAGAATAAGAAGAGTAATATTATATGAAGCCAATACTTATGTTACTTTTATCTACTAAAGAGAGGAGCAAAGTTAGAGATTACTTACGTGAATGATGAACCTATCAAGACTAAATCTCTCCCTTGAACAAGGGGAATTTGCAAGAGGTTTTTATGGTTTGTAAGGATCACTAAGATAGGCCAAAGCATCTAAGACTTATCCACAAGACTAGATTATCTAAGTAGAAACCCTAAGCTAAGACTCCTCAAGTAGAACAATGGAATATTAGATTGTAAAGAAGTACAAGTGAATAATAACTCTTGATTGCATATGAAATAATGATGAAATGATCTTGTACAATATAAGAATATTTGACCTTAAACCCTTTTAAAAATCTTGGTCGATAAGGTCAACCCAGTTGACGTAGCACAATTTTGAACAATTATTCACTACGTCATGAGCTAGGTCAGCCAAGAGCCAAACTAGTTCCTATGTGAAAATCACCCAAAACTATATAGGGTCAACCCAATCAACTTCTACCACCAACTGTCAAAAGGACTTAAGGTGAGGAAAAGAGGGATGGAAAGTGAAAATGATTAAAGGAGGGTGCAAAAGAGGAAAAATAGCTTAGGGAATGAGTTTTACGAGTTGGTTGGATTATTAATAAATGGAAATAAGGGAAAATAATACTATGAAACACTAATGATCTTCCTACCCCTTTCCTAGTGCACCTCTTAGGGCATGCACTAAGAGCGATTGAGTCTTGATGGGTTCCTATAAGATGTAAAGTGTCACTATTTGATAAAATTTGAAAATATTATGTGTATACAAATGTAAATAATCACACAGTAATCCCATTGAAGTATATTCAAGCATGGAATGAGTTACGCAGTAGTGTGATGATGTTTGGTGAAAAGGAATACTTGCCAAAAGAAATCAGTTGCAGCATTGAGGATAAGAGTATGACAGTTGACAACAAGTGCCAAGATGAAGATAATGTAGTAAAAGTTACTAAATAAATGAGAGATAAGGATGAAACATTATATAATCATTCTAAGGTGTTGATTTTAAGTAGTAAGGATTTGTTATAGTCAACCTATCATTATGAGTTGTTATCAAAGGAACACTTGGAAGGGTTATTTTTAGACTTGGCTTATCACTTGTCCTTGATAAGGAGCATGGTGTATCTATAAAATTTTGTTAGTAATGTTGTTATGTTGAGAGAGGTTTTTATGGGTAATGAATTTTAAGAGGTTGATATTATTGTAGACAAGAATATGGAATAATAAAGAGTACCCTAATAGGGAGCAGATCCAAGCATAGAAAGGATAAACATGCAAGTGCAAGAGTGTAGCTTCATAGAATAAAAGAAGGAGAATGTTAATTTTAAATTTTGTGTTCCATATTTAGGTTTTTTATAGGATAAAAAAAATATGTTGAATATTATCAGGTTTTAGATCAACATTTATAAAGGTAACCTCAAAGGAAGAGTCAATACAACCTTGGTCAAAAAACAAGAAGGTGTATATGTCACTCTTAGGCCTTGGAATCTAGGATGGTGTGATATTACATAGATGAAGTGAATAATAAATATAAATGTTGAGGACAATAAAAATATAAGATTAATTTAACTTTCACGGAAAGTTCTTTTTGTACCTCAATAGTATGATGCAGGAGCATCATTACTTAACATGTGTTTATTTAGGCAATTTTTATTTGATCAAGTGTTTTTTGGTAAATTATAATATTAATTGTATTTTAGGGCAGTTTTTAATGTTTTCCAATTATCTAGGACTTATTAGGTAGGTTAGATTTTAAAATTGGAAATTTCCTACCAAATTCAATAATTTGAATTTTTGAATTTGTCAAGCATGGTTTAAGAATTTTATGAGCATTGAGGGATGAATAAGATTGATATTTTTAATTAAAATACTTTAATAATCCATATTTATATATAATGGGCCTTATATCACATATGTACAATGAAATACACTTAGCGTATACTTTCAATGTTCTAAGCAGCATTTTGTGACTGTTAGAAGGTCAAAAGGCAGTTAGAGTAGTTATAGGCTATACGAAACTTGTAATTTATTACTTTGAGTAATTTATTGGGATTAATTATAATTTAAAAGTTTTAAATATCCAAGGAAACAATTAAATAATGAAATTAATTCCTCATAATGGTAAAAAGTTGATTATAGTCCCTGTTTCCTACATGTGTGCATTGGAGTAAGACTTTATGTGAATGTTCAATGAAGGAAACTCAATAAATATATGTTTCATACGTCCAATATGTCTTTGGTTAGTTTTTTATGAATTTTATGAAGGTTATAAATTATTTTTTTTAATTATTTCAATTTATTTTGTTTAATTTTAATATTGTAAACCCTAAATACCATGTTCTCTATATTGAATGAGACAAAATGCATTGTGTGTGTGAGGAAGAATTGTATGGAAGTTTGAATGAAACACAATAATTGTTGGTTATAACTTATTTGAATTTTTTAATAATTTTATAATAATTTTCCATTCATATTAGTCATATATTACTTATGGTAATGGTTCAAACCTTGTGGTAGTTTGAGTTTATACACACAGTCAGGTTGAAAACTTGAAACAAAAGTTAAACAAAGGCATTAAGGGTGGAATATAAGGATTTTAAAATATTTTATGGGTTGATAAAAAGTGTACTAAACCATAATATTACTTTTAAACCATTCTTTGAAACCAAAATATCAAGAACTCTACTCTTAGGTCTGTGCAGGCTTGGTTAACCTGGAACTAGGGTTTTGAGAGACAAACTCAACTTTCAAGCATTTCCACCATTATAAATTATTTTAAAAAATTAATTTTAAAGGGGTTAATTTTTAATAATATATTTTTAAATTTTTTAATGGGTTCATTATGGTGGTGTACAGATATAAGCAATTACGTGTGTGATGGGTAAAAAGCCTAATTTGGCCCATATAGAGCATTGAAAGGGAATAAATAGTGACTTCTATCAAAGTTGTTGCCAGAATCTGGATAACGCAAGTGCAATGGAGATGTGATCACACAAGATGAACAAGTGCACACCACAAGATGTTAAATCAATTTGAAAATAAGAAGATAAATTGCACAAGACAAAATGGAGAAAACTAAAATCTGATTAACATGAAATGGCCAAAATGAAGAATACATATAGGAGAGCTAGTAAGTAACTCCTCCACAAATGGTGGTCAAAGCACCCCAAGAATATACTCCTCCACAAAAGGTGGTCAAAGCACCCTAAGAATAGACTCCTCTAAAAAAGGTGGTGACAAGGTGCTAAGAATAGAGAAGTAACTCCCATACCTGGAATAGCCAGTCAAAAGAGTCACTTATGACATTCTTATGACACACAATCTCCACATAAGCTAGCCTATCCCATGAATGTAGGAAAACTCCATGTATGCACAAATATATAATATTCCCTAATCAATAAATAGGGAAAAATAAAAACCTACACTAATACCCCTCATAAGCGCAACTTAAGTGGGCAGTGTGGAAATAAAAAATGGGTCCTGACAACTAGGCCTATTGAGGTACCCATGTATAAATGCAATCTCCCATAAGATAGAGAAAAGGAGAAAACTCGTAGGAAAAAACTCCCGCCCCAAAAGAGAGACATAAAAGAAAATAAGAGGCTAGAAGGTCCCCCTTGAAGATGATGCTACTGCGAATGTAGACCACACCCCAAGAAGAGCTCGTAGATGAATGAACTTACTCTTGGTGAAAGGTTTGGTGAAGATATATACAACCTACTCTGAAGACTAGAAAAATATCAAGTCAATGACCTGACTATGAATGAGCTCTTTAATGAAATGCATGTGAATTTCTATGTGCTTGGTCTGTTAGTGCTGAACCGGATTCCTACAAATCTGAATGGTGCTCTAGTTGTCACAATAAATGATGGTGGGCTGCATGATAAGAATGCCAAACTTAGAAAGAATACCTTAAAGCCAAATAGCCTCAGTAGATGCATTAATAACTCCATTATACTCTGCCTTTGTGGATGATATAGCAATAGCATTCTACTTCTTACTAGACCAATTGATATGACCAGAACCTAGAGAGAAATTGTAACCAAAAGTGGACTTGTGAGTCTATGAATCACCAACCCAGTCTGAATCTATATATCCAACCAAGTCAACCTCTGTGCCAAATCTGTAATGAATCCCATATCTATGTGAACCTTGTATGTAATGCAAGATCCTCTTAGTTGCTTTCAAATGTAGCTGATGGGGTTCCTGCATGAATATGAAGATAAGTCCCACTAAATATGATATGTCAGGCCTAGTGTGAGTCAAGTAGATGAGACTACCAATAAGTTGGTGATACCGAGTGGCACTAACCAATGGTGAAGAACAATCAGCCTCAAGCTTGACTCTTAATAGAAAGTGAGTCAAAAATAGCTTGCAATCAGCCATGTGAAACTGAGCCAATAAGTCGAGAGCATACTTAGGATGTGCAAGAGAAATCTCTAAATCTGATTATGAGATCTCGATGCCAAGGAAGTAGTGCAACAAACCCAAGTCTATCATGTCAAATCTATCCTAGAGAGATGCCTTCACTACTGCAATAGCTGATGAAGAACTCCTGGTGATCAAAGGTCATCAACATATATAACCAAAATCAAGATCGAATCATCTTGCCACAAGAAGTAGACATTAGGATCAGAATGACACCTAGTGAAACCTATTATGAGAAGGAAGGAATCCATCTTGGCATACCAAGCCCGAAGGGCCTATTTGAGGCCATAGATAGATTTCTTAAGTTTGCATACTAAGGAAGAATCCTGAACAAATCTTGGTGATTGCTTTATGTAGATCTCTTCCTCTACCTCTCTGTGAAGAAAGGCACTCTTCACATCCATCTAATGCACATTCCAACCATGTGTTATGGCAATAGCTAAGGTGAGTCGAATAGAAGTCATATTTGCAATGGGTGCAAAGGTCTCTAAGTAGTCAATGCCTGCCACCTGTGAAAAACTTTTGGTGACCAATCGCACCTTATACTTATCAATAGACCCATCTACTGCAAACTTGGTCTGATATATCAACCTACATCGAACCATCTTTCTTCCCTTAGGAAGTGAAGTCAAATCCCAAGTATGATTTTTGATTAAGGAAGAATATTCTTCCTCCATTGCACTATCCCACTAAGGTACCCCTGATGCCTCTCAAAAAGTCTATGGATTTGAAACTATAGAAAAGAAGGCATGTGGATCTCTCTAAAAACCCCCTAGTATGTCTATCATCTTCAGGATCTCTTGCCCAAGTGCCAGCACTCTCAAGTGTCTGTCTGGCCCAAAGTGGCCCAAAAGTTGGTGAGTCAAGTGCTAACTCCTCATCCTCTAACTGACTAGAGGTGGATGACACTGCATCACTATCCTCGATATCTGAACTCGAAGAAGAAGAATATCTCTCTGGCTCAATAACCTATTGTGGCTGATCTGAATCTGACGAGGAATCATCATGAAAAAGTAGATCCAATGAGGGAGAAGAAGTGTCAAGTGTTGAGTCTCTAGGACTTTCCTGAAAATGGACACTTCTCTCAATGAACAACTCATGAGTGATAGGATCTAGAAGTTGATATCCCTTAATACCATCCAAATATCCTATAAAGATGTAAGGCTTGGACTGACATTTCATAGCTTTGTGTTTCTTCTTTGAAATGCGAGCCATGGCTAGGGATCTAAAAACTCTAAGGTGCTCAACATCAGGTTTCCTTTTATGCCAAGCTTTAAAGGCTATTATTCCTTTCAAAGCTTTGTGAGGAACCCTATTTTGAATGTAGTAAGCACAATTGATGGCTTCGGCCTAGTACTGTGGTGCTTAAGATTTGGAGTAAATCATATAGCTACCCATCTCTTTCAAGAACCTATTTTTGCATTCTGTAACCCCATTCTGTGAAGGACTGTAAGTGATTGTGTGCTCAATCCCCTCTATGGTGGAAAATTGCTCAAACCTGATGCTGACATACTCCCCTCCATTATTAGTTTGAAGAACCTTAATGGATTTCTCACTCTATTTCTCAACAAGAGCCTTAAAGTCTAGAAATTTTCAAGTAGTTTAGACTTTTGTTTGAGAAAATATATCCAAGTGTACCTAGAGAAATCATCAATGAAAGTGAGGATGAACTTGGCCCTTGTGAAAGATGCTTTAGGAAAGGGTCCCAATACATCACTATGGACTAAGTCCAAAGGTTGTGTAGCCATCCAAGCTTTTCCTTTGTCAAATTTTGCTTCGGGATGCTTCCCAAGAGAGCACCTCTTGCAAAGTCCTTTTGAGAATTGGACACAAGGCAAGCCAATGACCATGTCATTTTTACAAAGTTGCTTAAGATAGTGGTAGTCAAGGTGGCCAAACCGCTCATGCCACAATTTGCTAACTCCATTTGAATGAGTCAGCAATGCTATTGGAGAAGAATGTGATGCAAAATGTGAGGTGTATACCCTGGCTTGGTGATCTACCCTACCCACTGCCACTATAGTATCACTATGCAAATCCCTGATGGACACTGAATTTGGTGAAAACTCAACTCTCATGCCTTGACCAATTTGAGTGATTTGGTACACTAATAGGAGATTGGTTGAAAGAGAAGGAACACTTAGAACATTATTGAATGTTCCTCCTTCCATTTCAACTGACCCTCTCCCTGCAATAGAAATTGATGTGTCATCACCCAAACTAATTGAAGTCATGCTACAAGGATCTAAAGATGAAAACTCAACTAGTAAAGAGCCCATGTGGTGAGAAGCACCTGAGTCTATGACCCATGATGATGTAGAAGCTTCAGTTGCTACAAGGGCCTTGCCCTTTTCTTTCTCCTTACCCTTGCCTTTTGCCTTAGTAGAATCTTGGGTAGATGAATTATGCTTGATGGACTCAGGAACACCTATGTTGTTCTTCTCTAGAAGATGAATAAGGTGATCTATTTATTTCTTCATGCATTTGTGTTCATCATGCCCTATCTTTTTACAATAGGCACACTTAACCTTCTCCTTCTTAGTTTTAGCATTGGAAGATGAAGTCTCAGTGTTGTTTTTGGCAGGATTGGTGTTTTCTTTCTTCTTCTCCTGGTCCTTGTTCTTTTTCTTCTTCTCCTTTGTTGAAGTCTTATCCTTACCATTTATAGCTATCAAATCTTGGGGTTGAGTAGACTTCATTGTGCCCATTTGAATTAGCTTATCTTGCTCCCTAGTCAAGTCGGCAATGAATGAATCCAAAGAAGGCATTTTCCATGTAGTGCCAAGGGCACTTTTTGTGGCATGGAAAGTGGAGACAAAGATTGAATAGCTTGGACCTAACTTTGTGAGAATAGAAAGAATGACTTGATCATCTTTCTTCTCTATCCCACATTCTTTCAATTAAAATCTAAGGGCCTTAAACTTAGTGAAAAAGTCCTGTAGGGTGTCAAAGTTACTAGGACATAGACTTATGAGTTCATTTTCGAGCTCATGACCTCTCATCTCATCAAGCTTCCCAAACAACTTTTTTAAGGTGTCCCATATGTCATTAGGAGTTTGGGATGATTTTAAGTGGAAGAGAAGTTTTGGAGACATAGACAAACACAGTAATCCATAGGCTTCATCACTATGGTTGTACCACTTGACCTTTTCAACATCAGTGTTGAGTTCTACTTCAGTTCTCATAGTGATCCTATACAACCTTTTGCTTATAATAATGATTGACATTTTGATTTTTCATTCATGATAGTTGAAGGGTGTTAGGGGTTTAAGTTGAAAAAAATCCATTTTTAGCTGAATTTAGATGAAGTTGAGTTGATTGCAAGTTGTGAATTTATACAGAAAGGAGAATGAAAGCAAGTTGTGAAAAGCAATCACACCCCACCCCAAAATATTGAGCCCCCCAAATATACAAGTACATGCTCAAAAGATGTCGGACTTAGCTGAGAATGCGTCTTAGAGCAATCAATGCAAGACTAAAGCAAACAAGACGTCGGACTCAGCCGAAAATGCATCTTGAGAGACCCAAATTTTGGCACTTTATAAACTAGTGCATTTTTGACAATTAACAAGTCTACACTATGAAAAATTGAATTACAAACACTTTTTCAAAAAATGGCACCCAAAACTGAGCTACCATTTGCAAGATATTAAAGGTACAATTTTTCCGTAAACTAGTGTTTTTGCAAAAAAAAGCACTAAAACATTTTTAAAATGCCTGTTATGGGGAAGAAAGTGGCCTTCCAACCACTCGTTGGATACAACACGAAATGAGGAATCCAAAGGAGGTTTGTGTGAGGGGGAATTGGCCTCCTGCCAACCCGGGCCTCACCCTTCGTCTTCGACAGGCAAAGATACAAGATTTAATTGAAACCCCCAAAAATACAAAACTATCTAAAAACTTTAATACTCAGTCAAATTGACTGATTTTTGTTTTAACAGATCAATTTTAACTAATAAAAATGAAGCAAAGATAGTTTTGAAGGATTGCAAGTGTCCAAGGGGTGCCACATAGGATGCCAAGTAGGAAGGGGCATCCAAAAGCAAACAGTCCAAAATTTTGACTCAAAAAAGACAAAAAAATAAATGCATACCTGCTGTTTGGCGCCGTACAGTTGAAGGCTTGACTGGAACTGCTATTGGATAGAAGAGTTCACCAAAACTGAGGTGCAATGCTGGAGTTAAACAACAAACAAAGCAAGTGGTGTCCAAAAAGGGCGTAGTTCTAATTTTTTTTGCAAAAAACAAAAAAATAGCAGCATGGGTGCTGTACAAATGACTGCTTGTTGCTTAGCACCTTGCTGGAGCTGAAGTTGGCATGTGGCCACCTGAAGGAGTGTTGAAGTTAGGCGCAGAAGCGTATTTTGTTGAAGGACAGAAGCTGCTGACTAGAAGAGCTGATTGTGAGGAGTGTTGACTGTTGCTCCTCCCTTTGCTGCTCCACACAACAATGGCATCCAAGAACATAAGCAAAACTAGCACCTGAAGACAGCGAAGACACCCCAATGCAAGGATCCCAAGGAAACTAACCAAAAAATGATTTTGAAAGAATTTTTTTTATTTTAGACCAAATCTAGAATAAAAAAATAAAGAGAACTCCACTCCTCTTGATTCCAAAATAAGCTAAAAGCATAATCACACACAAGATTACCGATTTTGCTCTGATACTATATTGGAGTTGTTGCCAGAATCTGGATAACGCGAGTGCAATGGAGACGTGATCACACAAGATGAACAAGTACACACCACAAGATGCTAAAGCAATTTGAAAATAAGAAGATAAATTGCACAAGACAAAATAGAGAAAACCAAAATTTGATTAACATGAAATGGCCAAAATGAAGAATACATATAGGAGAGCTAGTAAGTAACTCCTCCACAAATGGTGGTCAAAGCACCCCAAGAATAGACTCCTCCACAAAATGTGGTCAAAGTACCCCACGAATAGACTCTTCCAAAAAAGGTGGTGACAAGGTGCTAAGAATAGAGAAGTAACTCCCATACCTGGAATAGATGGTCAAAGGAGTCACTTATGACATTATTATGACACCTTATGATACAAATATGACACACAATCTCCACATAAGCTAGCCTATCCCACGAATGTAGGAAAACTCCATGTATGCACAAATATATAATATTCCCTAATTAATAAATAGGGAAAAATAAAAACCTACACTAATAACTTCCAAGTAGAGTTTGATTAATAAACTTCATATAAGAATATAAATTAATATATGGTGTCATAAAATCCCATTATTTTCTCAATATCTGATTTTAACTATCTGTACAAGGAGAATTTTCCTAAAAAAGGCTACAAGGAACCCTGTTAAAGTGGAAGTTGTGTAGGTTATGAAAGATGTGATGAGAAGTTTTATGATTTGGATGAGGGATATAATAAGAATAGTGTGATAATTAATAATATCATAAGTATCATAAAAAAAACATTTAAATTTATAATCCCATATTGAACTCCTTGCCTTAAGCTTTGACAAAGGAACAACAAAGTGAAACAAGAGAAAAGAGAGTGAGTTGTTAAGTGTTTTCCTCTGCATCATTTAGAAATATGAGGAATCAATGTATTCAATTATGTATTTTGATCATTTTTTTTTAGTTTGGTGTTAGTCCTATAGGGACCAAATGAGGTTTTAGAGTCATTATCGGATATTGTGTGTAGGTTTGAAAGCCATTTTGGAATTTCCCTCCAAAACATAGAATTTAAAATTTTGAATTATGTGGTTAGCTTTGAGGAGGTGTTTTGTGAATTAAATTTTTTTAAATGGGTTATTTAGGTTATATTAGTTATTATGTAAGTGTTTTGATGTATTATAAATTTATAAACGTAATGTACTTTAAAAACCAAGAAAGAAATAGAACTCCCCCTTCATTTATGGAGGTGGCGAGGAAGAGGGAAATTGGTAGTTATATGTTTTGAAGAGTGTAAAAGGAAAAATACATTATATAGAATAATTTTGAATATATAGGGTAGTATTATAAGTTTATGAATTAGGAAATTCAATAAATATAAGAGATATGAAGCCAAAGAATAAATTTTAGTATTGTCCTTGAAGGACAAGAGAATGTAACAGACTGTGTTTTGTAAATATTCACTGAAAACCAATAAAGAATGAGTTGTTGAAGTGAAATGTATATTTTTTAAATATTTTTTGAGTGTTATTTGATTTAATGGTAAGTAATTAACATGTTCTTAAGCATATAATGTATCTTACATGTTAGTATAAGTCTGCAAGGAAAATGGTGAAGTTACAATCAAGGAAGTGAATATTTATCCAGATATGAAACTTGTCTATGAGAAAAAATAAGGTAAGAGAGATATATTGAAGTGTATAAATCCATATTTAGGTTTTATTTTTTTGTCTATTAATCTATGGTCCATTTGGAAACCTATAGTCTGAATACCATGTGTGGCTTGACATGGTCAAGGTAAGAAAGATAAGTTTATATGCTTTGAGGGTTGTTTAAGAGTCCAATGGTTGTATAGGAGTTATTTTATGATGGTATAGACCCTTTACAGGTCTTATAAATTCTATCTAAATGAAAAAATTCAAGTTAATCCATTTGAAGCACTCTTAACTTATATACAAGGTTGAAACCCTAGAAGAAAGAAAAATTGATTTAAAGTTATTTATAGCTAGTCAAAGGTCTTAAACTTGATAATGGAGATAAAAGAGGTTGATGATGAACGATTATAAGTGTTTTTAAGTTTTTTGGTGATATATGAAGAGATTAAACATAATTATAATGACTATAAACCCTGTGGAAACTTGTCAAACAATCAAGTTTTTATCAAAGTAAATGATTAGAGGAGATTAAAGATTGGGTAAGATGACTTAATGATTGGAGAAGTTGTATATGGGTATAATAGACATATTTAAGGTCTTAAAATTTTGAATATAAGTTAAAGTTAAACATAGTTCTTTTTGAAAGGTTTTGGCCATGCATGGACCTATACATACCTAACCTAGGGTTCCTAGATAAGAATGTGAATATCTTGAGATTTTACAAAGTAAAAATCACCAATTTTGGTCATCCATTAGGAAATAATGTCTATTAAGATATTTTGAAGTTTTAATCTTGGTACAAACTATGTAAGTATGAAATATAAGGACTATGTTTAGATAGGGATCAAAGAGGCCTAATTAAGCCTAGATAGTAATAGAAAAGGAGAGAGAAAAGTGGTCCATCAAAAGAGTTGGATCTTAAAACTTTTTAAGAAGGTGAAATTGGATATAGGGTACCTAATAATTTCTTTAATTAGACCATTATAGTTCTATATTGTCTGTACAAGTGGAAAAATCCTAAAAAAGGCTATAAGGAAGGTGCTGAGAGATTAGAGTTGAATAAGAGATTAGAAAGAAAGAGTGAGGTTTGAATGAGTTGGATCAAGTCAGATATGACCAAAGAAGCCTATAAAATTTGTAAAACTATGTCAAACAAGTATGGATAAGGAATTGATAGTTTGAAGTATCAAGAACAAAGAATAGAGAGAGTAAACTAGATAGAAGAGATAGTGAAAAGTGAATGCAATAAAGAGATAATTACAAGTATCAAAGTTAGAGTTACATGAAAATTAGATAATTATGTTCTCTTTGCATCACTCAGTTGAGTGATAATATAGGACTTGTCCTTTCCCTAATTCATTTCTCCAAGGATCATATTGTATTGGCACTACCACTATTAGAGTGGTATTAATCATGTTTATCCATCTATACCTATGTTAATCTTCCAAACTAACATCTCTCATGTACCAAGGTTAGTCTATAGTTAGATTATGCCATATGTATTTGACAATAAAATATACCTTAAGGGGTCCCTATAGGTGGTGTCTTGTGTTTAGGTAATGTACTTTAAATCAATTGATTATTCTTTAGGTCATTGAATCATTTCCAACCTTAGTGAAAATTAATACCTACAAGTTTTGCTTCTTGTTTCTCACCATCAACCTTGTGTTCTAGATATAGCCTATAGGTGTTCCATTTGGGAAACAATGGGGTCTCCCCATAGGTGATGGTGTATCTCTTGACACTATATTTTACCTTTCTTGATCCTTATTGAGGTTAGTTAGAGCATTCCATACCTATATGAGTTCATTTCATGCCATTAAAACCATAGTTTCACTCCATATTATAGGTTAATTTAGTCTTAGTTACTTTTAGTAATATTAGCTTAGTGTTTTCTGAGTGTCATTGGCCAAAATCTACTTGAATTAGAAACCCTTCATACACGTTCATATCTTGATCAAGAAACCATTTCCTTTTGTGAAGACATTTCCCCTATTATTTGATTTATGATGGAAACAACTATACCTATCTAAACCTCAAGACATTCTACCATGGAAGGATCAAATATATGAATCAAATGTGATTCAAAAAAATTAAGATAAAGTGTCTCAAAAGTAACTTTCTTGGCCTATGAATATGGTTTTAGGTTTATATGCATATGACAGTCTCACCATTTTCACTTTGATCATCTCCATGGTCCCAAACCTTAATGAAGGTTTTAAAAAATTTCCAACACATTCATTTCAACTCTTTTAGACCCTCTATGGAAGTTACCTATAGGTGTCATTATGGACTATCTATATGTGAAAGCATGGTATATGACTATGTGTAGTGAATTACTTATCACAACCAATTTCTAACCTTTTAAAAGGATTATTAATCATGTTACCACTTTATACTCCTCATCATCTTAAGATCTTCATGTTTAATTACCATGGTTGTTCAAGACCTCTATCTCACCTGACTATAGGTGATTGTTGCAATAATTTTGACTATGTAATGTTTCTAGACATTGAAATTCATATAGAACATTGTTTATACAAACCTTAAAAAGGACACTAACAACATATTATTTTTATAGGTGAGAAAAAACATCACCATTGATTTAAAAACCAACACAGGAAGAATAAACCCCTATAATTGATGAAAACAACTATCTGAAGACCTTGATGTGTCTTTAATTAACAAGGTGAGATGTTTTAATCATTCCTCCACCTTAAAACATGAAAAAAAATACTAGAAAACATGTGAGAAGGTTTATCATTCCTCTCAAGATCATGTACACAAATTGAGTTTCATAAAACAATCTAAATAAAAGAGAAAACATGAGATGATGGGGATGTGTAGGCAGAAAAGAGTCACTAGCACTCTAAGAAATGGTTAATGAAGCTCAAGAAACCAAACTTGTAACTCTTTCCATGAATTTTGAGTAGACAAATATTATATTCATCCCTCAAGATAATTTTATCAAACTCACCTCCTCATGTATGTACCATGCAAAGACTATTTGATGATTTCTATTTGTAAAGGAGAGTGATGGAAAGATAGAATTTTTAGTTTCCTTTTTTGAGTTCTTCAAAGCTACCCAAACATGGAAATGAGTTTATGGGACCTAAAGAGTCACTTTATAAATCCTCCCATGTGCCAAATATGTTGTATAGTCCATAAAACAACTAAAACCACATGAAATTACTTGATCTTCTTGTTTAAAACATAACACCTGCATTTGTCAATCCAAAACTACCACCTCTAACAATAATTGGACATGTAGGATGTTAAAGTACACTTTATAACACTTATCTTCTATGGTAAACCTTAAGAGTTCATTTAATGACTCAAATTTGATGTTGTATGACATAAAATGATACTAAGGAATAATGACCAATATGATCAAGGCTAAAGACACTTTAAATGACCTCACTAGGACCATGGTACACATTTTACACCATAGAGGACCCTATGACAATTTTAAAATACATAGGAAGTTGACCTATTTTGACTTGTGGTCAAATTAGTTAACAATCACATTGGAGGAAGTTTGGAGGATCTTATTTATCTTGATAGGGATACAATGGTATATAAGAGGGAGATGATCTAATATGTATCACTAGATATATTGTTTAATTATGAGATAATTGAAATGAGAGGTTTAGGTATTGATTTGGATGCATGTATGGATAAATTAGAGATGGATCCAATGGCTCTAGTTTTGATGGTCCATGTCAGCAACATATTGATGACTAGTAAGAGTGGGAGGCTATTTACAAATGGGTTGGTAGATGTTGTTGGTGATATGTTGGAGTTTACTACAAATCTATCATGGGTGCCATGTGTGTTAGCATACTTACACAATTATTTTCATTTAATGGTGTATATTAAGGGGAATTATTGTGTCTTTTATATTATTAAAAGTATGGGTGTGGGAGCATAAAGCCCTTAAGTTACTAGTTGGCTAGTTTTAGGTGAATATGGATGTGGATCCATTTACTTATAGATGGAATGTGATATTGGGTATAAAGTGATGTTTATTATGGTATTTGGCCTAATAAAATATGGAATTGTATGATTTAACTCCATAAGACATCACATTGAGTCCTTATAGGGAGGTAGACCTAGTATGGGTGCAGTACATTATGTATTTGGCTTATGTGACTATAATGTATTATATTTTGGGATGACATGATTAAACTATTGAGAGATATAGATATGGTAGGGTTTTAAGTTAGTTTTGGATTCAACAAGATATTTTGGTATCTACTCACATTTTTTATAAAATAGATAGGGAGTGACAATAATGGGGACTAGTGATAGATCTAATGACTCTTGAGGGTAACTAGATCCATTTGCAAATTGTCTCATTTCATTGGAGATGATATGTTATAGATTCAGGAACCATATCTACATATAGATCATGTTAGGGATCAAAATAGATTAGTAAGATGGATTATCCCATATAAGAGGCCTATGACTCTTTAATATATGATTCAGATGATTTTTTGAGTATGGCCATATATGGTAGGGCAAGTGGCTAGACTAGCTAGAGGTGATGGAAATGGAGGTGATGAAGGAGTAGGAGGTGATGGATGAGATGGTGGATATTATCTTATCATAGATGTTGATATTGGTGGAGAGGGAGAGGGAGGAGATGGAGATGGTGGAGATACAAGTGTGATTATGGTAGTAGTAGGGTTATTTCCTATAGGTGATAGAGATGAAGGAAATTATGGATATGGTGGGGATGGTTCTTATGATGCAAGGAATTTGATAATGGAGGGGGGTTTAGATCAAGTTTTAGTTTCACAATGAAATCAAAATGAAAAAATCACACTAACAAATCTTAACACATCCATGCCTAGATCATAGGGGGAGGTTAGTGAAGAAAATAAATTGACAAAGCACAACTAAAATGTAAGAAAAATAACCTTTCTTAATTTCCTTAAATGCTCCAAAATATATATTTGTTGGATTGCTCAGCTTGTGATCAAGAATTTTGTGGAAAATGGAGTTATGTGGCTCATTATCCTCTTGGCAACATTGGTTGGCTCATGTTTGATTGATGTAGCTTGATCACTCAAAGTGGCTTGGCTTGTGATTCATAGTTTTGGCATTATAGATCAATTATTTCTAATCTTGTCATAAAACCAACATTATAACATTACTATGTCCAATCTTTCCTAAATGAGAGGAAAATGCTTGTATTTATAGGTTCAGAAACTAACCCCAACCTAAGTGAGTTAGAGTGTAGTTAGATTTTGGAATGGGTTCAAACCTAACCTTAGTGAGTTAATTCATGCCAATAGATTTAAAAGGTGTCAAATGGTTATGATTAGAAATGAATAGGCATGTTGAGATATTTTTGGATATTTGACAACTCATAAAAAGGTAATTATGAATTCCTAAGATATTCTTTGATTTTTGAATTTCCTTTTTGATAATTCATTTAATTGCTCAAGGATGATTCAATTAGGCATTTGATTAGGTTTTACATGTTAATTAATTTTTCTAAGGCATTTTAGTATTTTTACAAGATTTGAATTAATTTACATGTGCATTTGCCTCATTTTAATTGATTTATGAGCCAAATTGCATATTATGAAGCCAAATTTGAGATGTGTAGTGATTCTTAGGTTTTATTTGCAAAGGTTGGTAAGAATTGGTTTAAATTTGGGTATGAAAACATTAGTGGCCAATTTTAGTTGTTTACAGTTTGCCCCTATTTGGGAAGGTGTTTCAAGCTGTAGGCATAGTAATGTCTTCTCAAATAATGAAAAGGTCATGTATGCTTATGGTCTCAATGCTAATGAATGAACTTTAGGTGCCCCTTCAAGGGAGAGATTGGCAAAGGGGGTTTTAAAATGATCTATTGAAAGAAGGAAATGAGTGGACAAAATAAATGAAAATGATGGGATGAAAGTGAACTGATTTGCCCACAAGAAGTTATAATTAGTAGTATATAGAGCTGCTATAGTTAGGGTAGATAAATAAGATGATTTTACCATATGTGAATATAATCATCAGCATAGTTGGTAAAAAAATTGATGGTTTTCCCAAAGGTGGTTATAATCATCAAAAAAGGCATAAGGTAATAAGAGATTGATTTGCCCAAAGGCAGTTATAATCAGTTAAAGGGAAAATAATGATTTGACCATAGGTATTTATAATCATTGGTAGGATAAATACATGCCCCAAGTGAGTATAAAAAATTGAATGACTTACCCAAAGGCATTTATAATCATTAACCCTCAAATTGATGGAAGCACATTGATTTTCCTAATGGTGACTATAATAATTAGAAATGCAAGTGGGATGGTGTGCAATGATTTTCTCAATGGTGGTTATAATAATTGGACTCAGATCCATAGATTAGACTTAGATCCATAGATAAGATCACTATTGTTAGTATCTTAAATGATGTGATCAAAAGCCTATTATTCTTCAAGACTAAACTCAAACCCATAGACAAGTTCATAATTGGTGGTCTCCTAGTCTATTTCTAAAGAAGGTTAAACACCCCCATCTAATGGTGCTTAAAATAATTTTTCACAACTAGACTGACCTTTATCTTTACTTCTTCCCTGGTCCAAAATTCCCTCAAAGAGGTTTTCACTTTGGGACCTCAATATGTTATTTAATTATTTTTGGCTAAGGGTGCTTACCTACTCTCTAGAATAGGCTTTAAGATCCAACTTGATTGAGAACCCTTTGTTATGGTCTCCTAATGAAACATTGTCCCTAAGGCCTAGAAAATCATAAAATGACTCATCATTATAAAACTCATCAATCAGCATGTTAGATTCTTGTTATTCCCAGTCTATCAATTGGGGATAATATAATGGTATTGGGTTATGATGAATGATTAGCTGAAAGGTAGAAATGGTATTATTGTCAAATAAATTGGTATGGGCTAGATCATCAAATTAGCTATGATCAGACTCTGCTTCACTATCAACATCATCATCACTAGTTGTTAGTGATGGAACTCAAATAAGATACATGGGGTCACCCTCAAGTGGTTTAAAGCTAAGTCCATAGGTTCTTTTGTACCTAGTCATAGAAATTGGTTGAAGTCTTCCTTGTTGATTTAGCCTGAGGTCTCCTCCTTCATAGTCTTGGCTTACCATGATCTAATTAGGAATGGGATATTTTGAGTTATTTTAATAATTGACCAATTTGTCATTATACAACCATGATGGTATTTTCCTTATCCAAATGCTAGTATGAAAGTAACAGGTGTTGGATTATGTATTTGACCTTTACCCTTTCTTTGCCATTGTGTGAGTGGTTTGGATTTTGGTGTTCTGAAGTAATTTGGGTTTTATGGAAGATTTGAAATGTGAAAGGTGTCATGGGTCAAATATTCTCCTAGACCATTATCTGAGATTGTATAATGATTGGACATTTCAAGATGCATCATTTGGGAAAGTGAATCAAGGGTATCAAGGTCAATACAATTGGCCTATGGTGAATCAAAAATTATTGCTTTCCCCTTGTCCTTTTTAGAAATTGGATTCATGATAAAATGGTAGTTATAGCTTTTGAATTCAGCCTTTAAATGCTTAAAATGTTCTTATGGATGTAAATCTCCTATAATAGTATCCTTCATTCCTAAATGAAAAAACTTGATACACCACTGCAATGTCGATGGGATTACATGATCCAATGTGATCTCTCCATTTTCCAACATATTTTCAATGGCATGTTTGATTTACACACAACATTTTAAATTATGTCCATTGACCCAATGATATTCACATAATCTATTTGGCCTATACAAATCTAGAATATCAGCACCCTCAAGAACTTGTTCTTAAGAATAGGTCATTTAATCAAGTTAGTTATAATGATATTTAAAAACACTAATTCAATAAGCTATCTAATTTTACTAAATACATGATGATTAGGTACATTTATCCTTGGAGGAGGGTTTTGAAAATGCATTTATTACATTTGTTATGCTAGTCTAGGTTGTTGCACTTGTTACACTTACTAGATTTATTAAAGAGGTTGTTAGTTAGGAGTTATATGCATATGCATCATAGGCTATACAAATGGTGGTTATACCATTTGGACATATCATGACTCAATTACTTTATTACCAAGAACATTATTGTTATGATTGAATTGCTTGGGTTTGTTAGAATTATTGGCATGTGCTTATTGTAACACTTGTATTTGGACTAGTTTATGATTTTGCACATTGATCTGGTTTTGATTTAGGATTTGATTAGATGAGGCTATTTTAATTTTCCATTTATTAATGAAGGCCTTTTTCAATCACTAAACCTTTGTCAATGATCTATTTAAACGTGTGCACACACTATAACTCCAAATTTTAATATATTTTATTGTGTAGATTTTTGGTAAACATAGCAGCTAGCTACTTATCTAGTAGACCATGGGTAAATAGTATTATAAGGGCTCTCCATTACTATAGATAACTTACAAATATTTCACCAACCTTTTTTTTGGCTTGTGTTAAGTCTACTAATGAAATCCCATGCTAAAAATTGTAAGAGAAGTGATGCATGAACTTGTCTGAAAGATCATCAAAATCAGATTATAAATTCTTGGGAAACTTTAGGAACCATTCTAATGTTTACCCTAATAGGCTCCATGGAAACAAAAATAATAGGTATATGTTTCTATAGGCCATTGGATAAATTATTGTCTATATATTTTGTAAGTAGTCAAAATTACCTAGTTAGTCATGGGATTAAATCCCCTTCATTTAATGGTGAAGCTCCCATGCATTTATGTATATCTATTTATAATTAATTACAACTTATAGTTATTCATAAAGTATAAAAATTATGTGTAATCTATTCTAATTGGAGGGTACTACTTTAATCAATGTGTTCATGAGTCATAACAAAGGGATTTTACAATAAGTAACTAGTTTTAGGAATGTGAATGGAATTTTAGAAACATTGGAGAGTAAAGAAAAGACTAGAATGCTTGAGAAAGAACATAAATAAGAGAAATGCACTTAAAAATAATTAGTTATATAGATTTTAATTGTGTACATGCAAATAGATAAACATATAAGTGTGATAACCTTTTCAAAAAAAATGATTAAGAAAGCAATGAATTTAATTTAGATTAATAGATAACATAAATTTTGCCATTTTATCTTCATATAATGCACATAATGATTCCCACAGACACAAAGTTCTTTAGAAAACAAACTTATTTCTTGTTCACTTTCAGAAAGTTCATACAAAAAATGTCTAGATATTTAAACACAAAGCTTTAAGTTTCTTAAACTTTCACATACAATGGTTATAATTGCTTGGCTGTAAAAATTATCATCCTTAGGCACATAGGCTTGCACTTATATTTATACAAAAATAGATTCCAAATTAAAATAGGAAACAATTTCTTCAAAACCCATGTGTTGTGCTAAAACTAGAAACTGTTGAAAGTTATCCTCCTCAAACTTCTCTTGTATGGCATGTAACAACTAGTGACATGTAGCACTTCTTGGTCTTGTTTTTTGTATTAAACACAATTAATTTTCATGTAGCACAAATTTTTATTAATTATTTTACTCTTAAAAGATAACTTCAAGTAATGGAATTTTAGCCAAGTTACTCAAGTTTTACAATTTTACAAAGTAATATACTTCAGCAACTAACTCTACCAAATGTCTTTACTTAAAATTAATTTCTTCTAACAAAGTTACTTTACAAAAATAATGAATAGAGTGGAATAAAATGTAAATAATTAATTTATATAAAGAAGAGAAACAATAATCATTCCACTTCATGGACTTCTGATCTTCATTTCTCTCTATACTTGATATATTGAGACATCATCAATTATATTGTTGTATCATCGGGTTTTAGTAGTGATTATATTTCCATCTCAAATCTTAGCATTTCATTTTCAAATATTCTACTATGAGCTTTTATATTTTCAATTCTTGGATCAAGTCTATTTATATCCTATTGACATTTGATTAACTCCTTAATAGACTTGGCTATGAAAGGAGTTGTAGCTTTATCCATCAGTTGCTTGAATTGCTCATATAACTATTTAGATGTCCTTAGAACATTATCAGACCAGATACTAGTAAGAAAAAAAAGGAAATCCTCTATATTTGTCTTTTCATCATGTGTTTCTTCTTTTAAAACATTCATTTATTCACACATTGCTTGCAGAATATGTATATGAAAAGACAAGAGATACTCTTCTTGTTTTATTTTCTTTACAAATCCATCAGGAATAATTTTATCTTCAATAAAAACATTTTCACTCAAATGACCTATTGTTTGTAGACTTTCTTTTTGTAACTCAAAAATTTCATTCTCATTCTCTATCTCTTTTATTACTGCCAATTTTATCAAAATATCAATATGAATATCTAGAACTTTGGGGAAGAGTTTATGAGCAGTTTGATGCATCTTCTATATCCATTTATCAATTACTTTGGATTTATCTCTAGTCTCTTCTACTTATGTAATTTATTTTTGAGTAACTACAACCTCTGAAAGTAATGGTTGTTGAGGAGTAGACTTTTCTACCTTGACAATTATTTCACATAATTTGGCATTTTGTTCTTTCAACTTGGCCTTGGCTACCTTTTCTTCATCCATCTTCTTGAAAAGAGTATTTATCAAGGTCTATGTATCTTGATTTAAAACTTATATAGTAACCTCTCCAAGAGATATATTTGTGACTATTAAATATTTCTCAGTAACTTCACTTTTAATCATGCCTTATAAAGGAGTTGACACCTCTACAAACTTGTACCTTGAAGATTCAATTATCAACTTTGATGTTACTTTGGCAGACTTAGGCTCCTTACCTTTTTGGTTAAGAATTTTCAATAGTTGCAAATCCATCTCATTAAATTCAATCACTTCCTTAGATTTAGGAGTGGTTTGAATTTCTAACCAAGAATAAAAATCTATACCAGTGGGAGTATCAGAATGTACTGCCATCTACTATTGAAAATTCCTAATCACTAACTCTTGAGATGGAGCTCCCTATGAATCAAAAACATTTTAGACAACATTATTAATTACTTGTTCATGTTTTTATTTTTCCACTTCATTTTCCTTTACATCTTGTTTCTCAACTTCAACTTGTTTCTTAGCCTCTCTTTTTGTCACTTTCTATGTTTCCTTCACTGGCTCTGCCTTAGTTATTTTTTCTTTCTTAGATTCTTTCTCTTTTACTACCTTTGATACTTCCTATACCTCAACTAATATTTATATTACTTTCCCCTTCTCATTCTCTTGTTGTTTATCATTATCAAACTCCTTTCCCTTTTTTGCCTTAGTGGTTTCTTTCTCAGGCTCTGCTTCATTTTGCTTTCCATGTGGGGTCTTATGGGATGAAGTTACCTCTATAATAGTTACCTTTTCTATCTCATTTTTAATATTAGGTTCATCTATTAAAGGAGTGAGAGGTGGAGAAGTTGGTGGAGAATATGGAGGATGAGGAGGAGGAGACTCCTTTTGAATGGACTTCTTAGGGGATTTGTTTCCATGAGACTTTGGGGGTGTAATTAGTACCAATGGATTTATGATAGGTGTAGTGGAAGTGGGAATGGAAGGAATGGGGGTGTCAGTAGAAGAGACCAATGGAGATGTGGAAATAATTAGATGGATTTGCTCTTTATCCTTTACCACATAATAGGTGTCATCCATAATTATTTTCATCTTTAACTTTTACATGGGTATTTTTCTACTTTCTCTTTGTACTATTTCTTTCCTCTTCTGACTTACACAAGTGATCTCCTTTTGTTTCTAACTAGTTTTCGCTTTTCACATTCAAAATAAAGAAAGAAACTAAGATAATGGTTAGGGGTTTGTACGTACCCAGATGAAGTTTTGCACCATATCTAGATGATTGAAGGAGCTCCTCTTTAGCTGTGGAGGATGACACCTATAGAGAAAATAAGACTTAAACAAAAAAATATTAGATAGATATGAGGTGGACTACCAAGCAAAGCTTGGTCCCAGAAGTGCAAAGACTTCCTTAAGGGTTGACAGTCCACTTGTTGATAAAAATAATGTTGGATAAAGATAAATAATGAAAGACTAAGCAAAAGAAATAGAGACAATGCATACCTATATTCTATTGTCGATCTTCCATAGTCACCAATGTCGGTTGTTATGCCGGCATTAGTTGGTCAAGTTGCTGATGTTGTTTATTCTACTGACATCGGTAGGGGAAATGGTTGATGTCAGTCATGGCAATGGCCTTGGATGAGTTTTGGATAGGTCTCTAGTTGACAGAGGGGTCTGAAAGGAGTCTGGGTCTGTGTAAGATGATAAGACAGTGGACAGAGTCTTAGGAACGACAAGGTAGGGAGACAGGGTGTTAGAAAAGGGGTAAGAGTATGAAGAAGGCTTTTCAGCCTCTTTGAGAAGAAAGTCAGGTCTAGTTTGGTTGATAGCTAGGTCTAGTTGATAATATTGCTTAGAAGTAGTAACTAGAGAACTAATTACTAATACATTCTAAATAATGAAATGAAATAAAAGAGGGATACTTAGCTCTTTGATAGAGAACTAGAAGTGTAGAAGACATGTTGTTGATGCAGCTGATGTAGAAGACTTCCTACAATATTTCAATCAGGGGTGGAGTGACTGATGCAGAGTTCCTGTAGCCTGTGATGCTTGGTGTGCATCTGGGAAAGAGAGAGAGAGAGGTCAAATTCCAGGTGCAAGAAAATTCACATTTGGCTTTGTGATTAGTTTCTTGTTTGACCTGCAAGTTGGTTTTACAAAACTGACGTCAGCAATCCCGCTGGCATCAATTGACAGTTGACCGATGTCTGCAGTTGGAAGATGGGTAAAAGGGCTATTTTTAGCCTTTTGCCCATTCCTCCATCTGCCGAGTTCAGTGGTCATGGTTAAACAATCGAAGGTGGATTTAATAGGCATGAGGATTAGTGAGAGAGTTGGAATGATTAGTCATAGGGTGATAAATGAGGGTATCCAAGGGTGAGGAATCCAAGGGTGAGGTGTTAAGGGTGGTGTGTCATGGGTGATGTGTTATTAATTTAAAATAGGTATTTTATTTTAAATTAATAAGTGTGTGGGTTAGGAATGTTTAGAAGTGGACCAAGGGGACCAAGGGGGGAGTCAACCAAGGAGTAAACACAATTTTGGTGTCTACACCTTTATCAACTCCCTCTTATAGTAACCTTTTTTGAGGATCCAGGTGGAATTCATTATTTCTATCTAAAATAGTCTTATCATGATTTTTAAAAAAATAATTATTGAAAGTGGTGCACTATCTCCCCTTTTTGCATGAAAAGCATCACTAACTATAATTCCATCATCTTCCATATCCTTAGGAATTATGGCAAGATCAAAATCTCATATTTTCTCAATATTTAATCTACTATTGTCCCTTCTTTTCACATCAAATTCATCTCTATAATCAGTCTAAAAATCCTTGAGTGAAAGAATGTGCATATATTCTAGAGAAACTATATTTTGAGACACTCCTCTATAATCAAAATTGTCTCTAGCCTTAAAATGTGTTTGGGTGTAAAGATGGTATATCTCTTTCTATACATTCCTAGCCTTGTAAATGCTTAGGCAAAGATAATGACCAATGACAATAGGAAAGTTGATAGTTGGATGATAACCTTTCAACTGTAAGTCATGTAGTTCAACAAACTACCTGGATAATTCCATGATAATCCACTTGTCACTTGGGTATCTAGGCAACTTGATAGGTGCACTAAAAAAAACCCCAACTTTGATATATGTGAATTTAAGGAATTGAATAAAAATACAACCAAACTATGAAACTACATCCTATGCTTCATCTGATACTCTTTTGTGCTTTAGAGCCACATTCAATTTACAAATGAGTTCATAAAAGAAAAAATCATTCACTACCTTATAGTGTTTTTAATACTCATAAATAACTAATTGAGGATAGCACTTATATATTGGCACAGTTGCTAGAATGCCTTTCATATTTAGCCATGAAAAGGCTCCACTTTAAGTTGTTCATACACCAAATAAGAAGTCATTTTGAAATGAAAAGTCTATAATATAGTCTAATTATTAACCTATATTGTCACTTATCATCCTCTCTCATTTTATCATTGCAAAGCTCCTACCTACATCAGTGGTTCTGATGTACACATACATCCAAGTTGAAAAACATTTGGCATTATTTCCACTATTGATCTTTCATAGTAGTTGACTAATATCATATACTTCTTTAATAATGTTTGACCTTACCATTTGTTTTAGGAACCTAGAGAATTTTTTCAGTTTCTTTAAATAGTTTGTGTTCATTATCATTATGCACTCTGCTTTCTTTATTTCCCATTATCCATTAGATTTTTCAATAGATATATCAATTAATTTTAATGATGTTGGAATATTCAAGTAGTAATTAAGATATTGAACATCTAACCTTATTACTACATTACCAAAAGCATCTCTTATACTCTTAATTAGGGATCAAAATATTTAGCACATGCTAGGAAAAATTTGAAAGTTGAGTTGAGCTTGGGAAAGCTACAGGTTGCAAAATCCCACTATTAGTCATGGCTTACATGAGTAGAGTCTTGATTATGTCTTTTGATCTTTCTAGAAATTCAGTAATAGATACATGCCATATATTTGTATCACTTATCTTTATTATCTTGGAAGTGATACATGACTCAATTAGGTAACCCTTATACTCATACTTCATCTTAGGCTCTTGTGACTTAACTCTCTTAGTTTTTATTTTTGCCTTTCTTGCTTTTCTCTAAAATCTCCTCAAGTGCCAACTCTAGGACTTCTTTAATATGTGTTTCTTGCAATTATAGTTCATCTCTTTCTTCTTCTAATATTTTTGATCCTTCTAAACCAAAAATTGACTTTGACTAACTCTAAAGAACTTGATAAATGCATTTAAACACTTAGTAACTAATCCAACTGGTGTAGAAGAGTTAAGAAAATAATCAACTTATTATTCTTACTGTACTTCTAAGAAAGCTTTGGGGTTTAAGTATCAAAAAGTCTTGAAAACCTTAAGTAACTCATATTTAAGCAATAGGGTCTTACAACCTTGGGTTGGTCTAAATAGTGTTCAAGTCTTAAACATCTAGGAATCTGAGTGGGTCACAAGGGATATGCATAGACAACTTTGGGTTTGTATTATCAAGTTATTTGGATGAGAAAACCCAGGTAAGTAGCTAAGAGAAAGAAAGTTGGGTAATTCATGAGTAGTATTATATGGGTTTGTCTAGGCTCAAGACTTTGGGTTTAATTACAAGAGTAACTACATTAAGAAAACCCATGTAAAAGTAGTGAGTAATTGCAAGTCTGGGTAAGTAAGGTGTTTGAGAATCAAGGTTCTCAAGGGAAGGAGCTTATAATTAGGACTCCATCTGAGTAACAAATAATAATAAACTTGAGTTAGTAAGGTGCTTGAGGGTTAGGTTTCTTAAGATGAGTAACTCAAGGTCAAAAACTTGAGTAAACAATAAGTATTGCGAAACTTGGATGGGAGGTGTTTTAGTTGTTAGGTTTTTTCATAGGATGTTTGAGCTTTGTAGGAATTTGTGTGGGTGCTTATATTATAAATGACTATGAACACTCATAAAGGGTTTCCAACATCTAAACATGCCAAAAAATAATAAATTAAATATAACAAAACAAGAAATGATGATAAAAGCATTCATGGTGGTGAATATAAAATGGAAAATAGAAATAATATGAAAATGATCAAAATGAAGCTATGACAGCTTAAGGTTTGAAATGGATTTTCTCAAATATTCTTTAGAAGTTTGAATCATGTAGCTTAAGGTTTTCAAGTGTGACGACTTAATCAAACAACTTTAATGCCAGGTGAGAAATGAGGTGGATTTTCCCTAATTTTATATATGGTAGTATATTAATGATGAATTAGAGACACATGAGAAAGAGCCACATAAGCCCTTGGTTTTTTGTCAGGCTTTTTGAGGTGATTTACTTGAGTTTAGTATTTTAAGCTAAATACTTTCATAAACTTGACTTGGTCTAGGCCAATGAGTAGTTTAGGTTTAGAAACTTCCACTACTTTTACTTGTGGTATCATGTAATTAAAGCAACTCTAAAAACCTTATTTAATTTGGGCAATGTTTGATTGGATTATGAGACTACTTTACTTAGCTTCAGAATCAAAGTAAAGCTATTAGATAACTCCAATTTAAACTAAGTAGTATGATTCAAACTTATGGGATTACTCTAATTATTTTTAAATAAGTTAAGTAGTTTGGATAATCTAATTTTCATTAGAGATGAGCCAAAACACTTTAGCTTCTTTGATATTTTGAAGGAGATGAATAAATGGGTTTTTAAATGATGGCTTTAAGTAAGATGTTTTCAAAATTTTGGAGCAATTTGAAGTAATTGGAGAAAGAAAGCAATCAAACATAACAATTACTAAAGACTAAGGCTTTATTTAGAGGACCAACTTATCAAGGATAACTGACTCAAATAAGACAAAATGTAAAATTTTAAATAGGGGTACCCCAAAATGTTAAGTGTAACATTTTGGGGACATCAGTTGACATACAATAAAGAATTATGTCAAATGGGCCTTTGGGTCACCTTTCCCCTTGTACTTGTCAAATATTGGTGGCTCATACCCTAGAAGAAATGATATCTATAAGTACTCTATGTTGAAAGGGTAAGAACACATGTCATCCAACTTAAAATTTTTAGTTTGTTTCCCCACTTGAATGAGGGAAATTGCATCCTTCATTTATTGTAGTTCTTATTCTAGGAAACTAATGAGAACACTTGCTTGAGTAATGGTTGGACGGTCAAAATTAGATTACCTTAATCAAGGTATGATGGAGGCATTTCCTAAATAATGTTGGATTGGTTAGGGAATGGACCAAGAATACGCATGCATAGATTAGGGTGAAATTATTTAAATTGCACATATTGTGATGTGATATTCTAGTTGGGATTGGGTATGTAGGCTTGATGCCAGGAATATTATGGTTAGGATGGAGGTATATGGCCATATTGTGCCTATTGAGGTTGAATAGTGACATGTTGCCAACTAGTCATACCTAGTTGATTGAGGGGAACTTGTGAAATAAGACCCTATTATTGAACTTGTGGCACATTTTTAATGAAAGGAAACTAATGCCTAATAGGTACTTAGGGAACATTAGAACCTATTATTTGTATGAATCCCTATTGGGAAGTGGATGCATGTTGTAGATTTATTATCTATCATTGACCAATATTTGGACATTATTGGTTAGACATAATTTGGTTTTAGATCGGCATGTTAGTCTATGATTGAAGATATATGTTCACTACTACCTCATGAGGTGGAACATTGGTTACCATCAATTTAGGTGGTAATATGTTTTACATCTATTGCATGGGTACATTGGAAGGTGCCTATTGTTTTGGAATGTTACTAGTCACCTATTAGGGTGGAATAAGATTCATCACATTTTATTATGACACGACACTAGTCATTGGTTGATTACTCAATCTTTATTATTAGTTAATTAAAGAATTAGCTGGTTGAGGATTAGAGGTAGTTATTTGAGGTTTATAAGTAGAAACTCCTACTCCTTGAGTTTTTGAACCACTAATGGTGTTAGTTAAAGTCACATTTTGTTGTTGACTATTTGTTTGTGTGCTAATACCACTTTGGTTTAAATTGGATGTTATTGGCATATTATCCATTATGTTTGGCTCACTATTCTTCAAGAAAGAAAAATATACTTGATATTTTGGGCAATAAAAATGTTTTTTACCTAGGTACTTAGCATAATTGGGTCAAAACCCTAATTTTCATGACCAGTCAACTCAAGTAAAACTTATGTTGAAGGAAGTGAATTAATTAGAGGTATATTTGACATGGCCATATTATTAAATTTATGCATTAGGTTTTGATATGTTTGGTATGTTGTTTTAATTTTAATTAATTGGTCCTCTGTGAGTCCCATTTGTGTGACAAGCATATGTATATCTTGATATGGCATTGGTACAATGGTATTAGGGTTGTTAAAAGAGGATTATTCATTACAATACACATTATAAGGCCCTCTTACTATATTTGGCAAATTTTTCATGTCCTACCTCTATGGATCTAATAGGATCATAGGATAATGACATTGTAACATAATAAAGTTATTGTTGAACTTGTTATATAATCTAAGGTGTGCTAGCCAAATATTGGGTTGTTTATTCATCGTCTTGCTCCATGTATATAGGCATGCTAACCAAATAATTGGCCATAGGATCTTGAATCTATTTCCCTTTCTAAGTGTTTTATGGTGGATATGAATTAGTCTCTCAAACAACATCATCTCCATAAGGGTCTTGAACAAATTACTCTTGTGTGACAACATTTCCATATCCTGGATTATACATGACTCAACTATGTGTATAATGAGAGATGGTCAAATCAATGGAAAATATTTCATGATAAGAGAGGATAGAGTTATACAAAATATGAAAAGATATGTCTAAAAAGGCAAAAAAGGTTCAAACTAGGTCTAACTCAGTCAAAGGGGATGGATTTCTATCTCTAAAAGGTCTATGCTAAAATTTGGTAAAATTAGTATAACATTAAATTCTTTAAATAAATAAGGTCAAGTAAAATTATTTAAAAATAAGGTGCCAAAATCTAGGTCTAAATATGTTCCAAATAGGTCTAAACTAGGAAAGGTAAAAGTTTTTAGGTGTTTTGGCCAAACACGACATCACAAGCTAGGCTCAAAATAAGGCATGTGCTAGGGCACTTGGACAAACTCAGCATCAAAATCTAGACTTGAAACAAAGGAAATGATATTAATATAACAAAATTGGAACACTTTGGCATAAATAAGGCATTTGATTCTAGACATAAAAATTATAAAATTGGTATAAGGCACTAAAAAACAAGCACTTGGTGATAGACTGATTCTATCAAATAATATAGTTTTCAAATTTTGGGTCAAAATTAACCTAAGTTACACAACCCAAAAGAGAAAGATCTATGTATCAGCACCTATAAAACAAGGCCTAAATAAAAATCAATCATGTTTAGATCCAAACTTGTAAAAGTTAAGTACAGACTTAAATTAGGAAAACTTAGGTTTTGTTGACCAAAAAGATAGGAAAATTTAAACAACATGACTATAATAAAACAAATATCCCACAAGACATAAATGGTTGGTTTAAATAATGAAAATTTAGACAAAAGATAAGAAAAATCTATTGAAATAATTTGTTCAGTGTAATGGCATTTTCAATCTCAAAAGATGTAACAATTTTTTCTTTAAAGAATTTTAAGGCTCAAAAATTGAATTGATTTAGGTAGCATTATGTTATCCATTTCAATCAAGTGAAACACATAACATTTTTGACACAAAAGTTTTCTAAGTTAAATCAAGGTGTCAAATGGATGCCATAATGCCTCCTGAAAAAATAGAGTAGTGTAGATAAACAAACTAGTATATGATGTGGTATAATAAATAAAGTTTTAGACACAAAACACAAAGAAATAAAAGAATAAATGAAAAAATATAATCAATTATATCATCCTAAATCCTATTAAGGTGTGTTAAGTGGGGTTGACTATTACTTACAAGTTATGAAACTCTAGATTAAACCCAAGTGTGGCTAACACAAGAGAATCATTACATCAATTGAGTTCATATAATTCAACTTATCATGAAATTTTATATTCCTTTTCATGACTATTATATTCATGGACTACTTAGTGAAAACCCCTAGTTAACCAAACTTGACGTGGGCCTTTGTTATGAAAGGAGAGGTTAGCCACTCAACCCCCTGGCTCTTGTAGTATGTGTACCCTAATTTTTATACCCTATCATGGAGTGGGGCTGAAAAAATACCATGAGATGAAACCTTGGTTCAATTTTTCCCTAGAGAACTCATGAGAAGTAATGACATCCCCTTCACAAGCCAAATTGCATGAAAATAAATGACTAGTAGAAAGACTTTAAGATTACTTTTAGATCACCCAATACCATACAGGTTTTGGGGAGAGCCTAGACAAATTTATTTACACGATTTTGAATAAGGCACAAATGAAATGAAAAGGCACTTTTGATCACTTGAGTTCCTTATAGGGGATGGGGGGAGAGCATACATGCACTATAATCTAAAAATAGGTGTAGGTCAAAAAATTGTAGAAATAGAAGATAAATATGTTTATAATATTATTTGTAAGATAGAAGATTTGAGCCATCAGAATAACATTGGTCAAACTAAGAGATAAATTAGTCACAAAGAGATAGTATATGTTGGCCTTTTGGTAGTGGGAAAGGTCTAGAAGCTAAAGTTACCTCCATGATATGTATTTTCCAAGTGTATAAGATTGAGGTGCTATATAATTTAGAAATAGTGTCTACATTTTAGGCCCCCTCTAATTAAATAATTAAATTTTAGGTTTAAAGGAAAATAAATGTTTACCTAGGTGTGTATAACACACTGTGTCTTTGCTTGAGTTTAACTTGAGTGTTTTTCTAGTGAATAACCTACAACTAAGAGTATGTTCTAGTATATAACTAGTGCATATAATTTGAAATTAAAGCATTTAAATAATTGAAATTGAAAGGTAGAAAGGTTTAAGAGTAAATATGTGTATTGATGAAATTTTCTTGCCTTCTAAAAATTTAATTTGAAATATGTATCATTATGAATCACTAAAACTAAGATTAGGACAAATACAAATATAGAAAATACATATATCTAAATATATATATAGAGAGAGATATTGGAAGACACATGACCCCAACCTTTTTTTATTAGAATTCTAAAGATATAAGTATAGAATTCTACCAAAAATGTGTTTCTTAATCATATAACTATGAATTTGGCCAATTTAAAACTGTGTAAGTGTAGACAACATGTTTCCAAAACATGCCCCCACTATAATCTAAAACTTAAAATTGGTATAAGTATAGAGAAAATGTTTCAAAAACATGCTCCCACTATAATCTAAAAATTAAAAATTATGAAAGAGTGGAGAAAATGTTTCAAAAAAATTCCCCCATTATAATATGGGTGTGTTTCATAATGAATAAATGTGGATAATATGTTTCCAAAACATGCCTGTAGAATCTGAAATTGTTACTAATGTGGAGAACCTGTTTTCCAAAATATGTCCCCATGGAATCTAAAACTATGACAAATGTGGAGAACATGTTTCTAAAACATGTTCCCACAAAAATATTAATATGTGAAGAAATGTGAAAGTCATGCCTCTATGGCATATGCTCACTGATATGTCCCCCTCCCCTTTTGAGGTGACGAAAAGTAGCAACTAGTAGCTACATTACCACAAAAGGATAAGATAATTATATAGTATGTGTATGAATCATATAGCATATAGAGGTAACATGTATAGTTAGATATATCATTAAATCATGAATAATGTGATCACACCAAGTCCTAATATGCATAATTTAGATCATGTAAATGTATATATAGTAACAATATGATCTCAACAAACAATCAAGTAAAAACACAAGTGCACTCAAAAGTAAATCAAAGATAATGGTCCAAGTAGACCTCGAATAAGAGGCATGTTTAAATGTCACACAATTGAAGGGACATGACTTATTAATGTCCAAAAAATCAAGAATGACATATTCAAATGTCAACATATAATGAATTATGACATGTTCAAATTTAAAATAGGAAAATAGAGGCATGGTGACCACAAATAAAAAATCATATTCAAATGTTCAAAAAATAAAGATAATAACAAGGCAAAACACTCAAGGAAGTGCATAAATGGAAATCATGGAACATAAGAAACTTACATAAACATAACATACTAGTACTTAGATCATGTGTTAGTAAAAAACATTAAGTGCATAACATATAAAGTACACTATGAAATATTTAAGCATGAATAAATGCACATGTAAGTGCATAAGCTCAATCATGAAATGGAAAGTGATCATAGAACTATATAAATTATGTATCATGATCATGTATGAGTAAAATTCTTACCATGACCCAAGGATATCATCAAGGTTATGCCTTTGTGAAGTCCTAATATCATGTTTTCCATATTAATATGATGTGTAATCAATATTATTATGATCATACCAGTCTTCTATATTAGTAATATATGAAAACTGTAAATTCTTAATTTATTTTTTAACATTTGATATACCATTTGGATTATTTGTATATGAATAATGAACCGTGTCATACTATGGTTGTGACCTTTTTGGTATGCCATTATTTTTATCTGTGTGCACCTCATATGTTAATACCTTATGAACATCTTGAGCTACATGGTTTTTCTTATGTGTGTGTGTGTGTGTGTGTGTGTGTGTGTGTGTGTGTATTCAATTATATATAAGAAATAGTATCAACAATTTCATAATCATTTTGAATTGTGCCCTCTTATTTTTCAATGTTGACCAACAAAAGGATCTCACATAGATTATTTTATAGTGGTTTTAATATCATTGGTTCCTTTGGTAATTATATATCATGTGGAATTTTTGAAACCTTTATTAATGGTATTTACTCTATTGATTTGTTCTTTTGACCCTTCCCTTGCTTTAAATTGTCTTTTGGTACCCATATTTGTTATTTTGGCACTTATGCTTTAGGATAAGTACTCATCATGTCAGTAGGTTTCTTGGTTGATGTATAAATTATATGATCACCACTACCTTTATGACTTTGTATTTTGTTCTTCAATACAAATTAATAATATGTATGAAGACCATATATTTTATGATATACACAATTGTACTTGGATCTTTGTGTAGGATGTAAAGGAGGTAGTTGACTCACTTTGTTTCTAAGATTATCCCTTATGATTTCACTTGGACTCTTATTAACCTTTTGTTAAATTTTAGAGTCACTTATTTTGGATGTATTTTTTTGTAGATTTTCATTTCAATATGAAATTTTATTAGGCATAACATTGGTCGAGTAGGATGAAAAAATGTGATGAACACTACCATGTATTGGATTATGTAGGTATATAATGTAATTTTCTAATATTTGATCTTAGAGCTTAAATTATTGTGCAAGTCTTCTATTAACTTCCACATAAAGATGATTTAATCCTTTAGTGTTTCACAAGTGTTAACCATAAGTGCTTCAAATCAAACATGCATACATATACCATATACTTTATCCCTTAAAGGAGTATAGCATGGACCTAATTAGAGGGATGGTAGTTATCACCCTCCTTAGGGTTAAGAGGAGCAAGTGGATAATTTGTATCCATTTTAAATGTCCTAAAAATTAATATTATAATATAATAAGAAAGACATAAAATTTCTAAGGAGAAATCAATCATGATAATAAAAATTAGAATTGAATAATTATTGTATTATAATCCATTTAATAGGAAATAGTAAGCCAACTAGGGTTTGCATATAAAGACACAAAGGTCAGGTTCACCGAATTTAAAATGCTAAAATATAGATGTGAGGAATGTAAGGTTAAATGGGTAGAGATATCCTAGTTCACAAGGATGGGAGAATATCTCTAAAACAAGCCAATTATTTACAAAACTTAGAACATATACTAAATTTATTATGTTTAGATTATAAAGATAGAAAGTATAATTATGATAAGTATTTTAATGATAATGAAAACATAATACTTAACTTGTTATAATGTTAACATATATATATATATATATATATATATATATATATATATATATATATATATATATATTTGGATTCTAGATCAATTTAATGATTATATAAATTATACCTCTATAGCCATAAACACTTGCATTGACCTAGGATAGTTTCATCAATACTACTGTCTAACTCAAACATAGATGTCTAGTATGGAATACCTACAAGAACTATATGTGACCACCTAGATGATTTTAGGTTATATGTTTCCTTCACTCTATTACATTTATATCTTGGTTATGGACTATTGTTCCTTGTCAAATAAAAAAACCCTAGTTATTAATCTTCATAGTGGTTGTGGAAAAAATGGGTTAGTGGGTACAAGGTATTAAGATACCCCAAAGACCCCTATATCAATTAGTGTTACATACATATATAATACTTTGAATATAACATCAAACTTATAAATTTCTCCCTTATGTATTGTCTTGTGTGTGAATCATTCGATGTTTTATAAATAAGTACAATGATGACCTAGCTTGTGACTTAGAGAATGTGGTTCATGGAATGTTCCTTCAATACTTTAGACCAGTAGATATGTTATTGCTATGACTAATATGGAAATAGGATAAAATAGGGAATAGTTTCTCATTTGAGTTTTTGATTGAGTGTTTTTTATAAGAAACCTTGGTATTTTCTAGGTTTGTCCTAGGTTAAGAATTAATGAAGATTGATCCTATACTCATACCAATCTCTTTGAATAGTATATCACATTAAATCACATAGGCCAACCTTTAAGATACATTTAATTTGAAAATTGGATGAATTTAGCATATTGGATGCTTGCATCAGTATAAGACACTTGCATTGACATAAACATCTAACTACGATGTAAGTGTCTAAGCATTTAGAAATTAGGTGCAAGTCTAAAACATGTATATATAGAAGATAAGTAGGTTTATAATAGTCTAGTCAAGACAGAAGGTTTAATTCATCATAATAAAATTATTTGGACTAAGAAATAAGTAATTAGGCATAAAGAGATATTGTATACAAACCTTTTGGAAATGGGAAAGGTGTAAAAGTTGAAGGTACATCCATCATATGTATTTTCCAAGTGTACAAGCTTAAGGTGCTTTATAATTCAGAAATTGTGTCTACAATTTTACATGATAATATTTTATGATGATTACATATGATTTTTCCATGGATTTATAAGTTAATATTTTTTGATAGTTACATATGTTTTTTACATCATTATATTTTTCATGATGGTTTCTAACATGAACTTATGGAAAAAAAAAAGTGTTTTTATTGATTATCATAGAGCTTATGATTTTAATTCTATCTTTTGAGATGAGTGATTGCAATACAAGCTTTTTTTAAAATACCTCACCTCAGAAGGGGGCATATATCTAAATAGTTTATGAAAAAAAATGGTTCAATATATTGAGAAAAATTATTGAGTAAATATATTGATAAAAAATATTGAGAAACTTTTAGAGAACATGATCAAACTGATAGTGGCATAAATGGTCTATTTGTCTACTTCCTTGATTAAGAAGATAATAGATTTGGTTATAATAACTCCCAAATGAGTGTTGGTTTTTAAAGGCTTTTCTAAAAAAATTCTCATTGGAACAATTAAAATATATTTTTGTTTTTAAAATATAACAAAAGTATGGGTTCAAATACAAAAAAATGTAGTCATTCCTATGTTTATTTAAATTTATATTTTTCAAAATTGACTATATTTTCCATTGATTTGATAAAAAAATTATTTATTGTGGGTATATGCCCATTTCCCACATGTACAATAAATTTTTTTGAACAATCAAATTGTAGATAGATGCCCAAAGATGTTTCATCCTTCCTCCCTAGGTATGCCAAGGTATGAATTTCAATTACATGTTATTTTACTTTGATCCATGCATGAGTTTACTCACATACACACATCAAAGTAGAAGCATTATGTTGAGACCTATTTTTTTAAATGTTTATTATTGTATTATGATTAGTGTTATTTTGTGCATATGGTTCATCGGTTAAATTTAGGTACTTATTGACATTTTTCCATATGTTTTCCTTTTCTTATTATTCTACATATGGCCCTATATTAAACTCTTTATTGTAACTATCTCTCTTTTTAGATTTGGGGATATTTTCATTTCTATTTATCTTTCCTTTGTATTATTTTTATCTTTGTTTCATGTCATTTTTTTCCTTTGGACCAAATTTAGCAATCTATTGAATCTTCCCTAAATAGATTTGACATGGCCACTGATTCCATCCCTATTATTTTTTGGCCCTTATCCCCATTTACATTTTTTTATATTATGTGGGCATGTTTTGTCATATTTAATTTTTATCATTGGATTGGATTATATGCCAATAGTTCCTTCATTCAAATTGGATAAGGTTATATATAAAAGACCTCTTATATGAGTTTTAGAAACAAATGGCAAGTAGAATTATGTATCATTTCAAGTCTAGGCACACTCCTAGTGCCCTGCCTAACCTCAAATTTGATTAAGCCCATATCTAAGTGTTAATTAATGTTAGACCCATGAATTAATCCATTTTTATGATTAGTATAATGCTTTGATCATTTTTCCTTTGAGTATTTCAGATTAGATCTCAAAAAAAGAGACTTTAATTATGGTTGATGTGTAATTAAATAATATGTTTATTGGTTATATCTATTCATATCATAAAGGTATCATGATGGGTAGGAGTAGAGTAGTGGTGGAAATTTTAAACAAGAGTGATGGGCAAGAGATGGGGGATCTACATCTTGAGATTTCAAGCCTAGTAGAAAAATATCTAGAAAAGAAGTCATCATGTGAGGCTCATATCTCATCAGAATCTTCAAAGAATATAGAGTCAATAAACAAGGAGTATATTTTGGGTCTAAAATGTCTTGCTCCATCTCCCAACAAAGCTAAGTAGTGGGCCTCTTGGGCTAATCTAGTCATAGGTGAATATTGTTAGTTTGTTCCTTTCAATTCTCTTCTCATGCCCTCAAGGGAGTGTAACTAGGTAAGTCTTGAGGTCCCAATGGAATTATAAAAAACATCAATTTCTCTCTTTCTAGCTCAATTTTGGTAAAATTCAATGACTTCTACCCCAATATCGACTCTTTCTAGAAATGGGATAATGTTAAATGGAAACCCAAAGGTTATCTTGATATTATTGCAATGCCTAGGAACTACTTCCTGGTCAACTTCTCCCATCCTAAAGATAGTCTTAATAATCGCATGGGAGGTCTATGGTTCATGGGTAAATTGGTAGTCTATAAACATAAATGGAAGGTAGGCCTTAATCTCAATTGCATAGTTTTGGAAGACATTCTAGTTTTGATTAGCCTTCTTAAACTCCTATTGGAATTTTGGGCTTTATAATTCATTTTTAGAATTACTAGGGATATAGGGAAACCCATATCCATCAACTTGGTAACTCATTTTAGAAGTCATCTTTTGGAAATCAGGGTTTGTGTCTTCATCCCAATAGATGAACCTTTGATCCACTCCATCACAATCAAATCCAAGTATGGCACCTAGATCCAAAAAAATAATTTTAATAAAGCCTCAGATATTTGTTAGTCCTTCAATTTCCTAAGCCACTCCTCCAAATCTACCCTCAGGTTAAGAAGCATCTTGATTCTCCCTCTCTGACCTAGGTTAGGAAGTCTTCTTCCCATGCTCCCTCCTCTCCCCCTTTATTCTTGATCAAACCCATTCCCCACTCACCCCCTCTTCTTGATGCCTTCTCCCCTCCTCTTGCCTCCCCCTCTCCTCTCTTCCCTCCCTCAAACCATCTCCCTACCTCACTTCCCCCCCCCACATCCTCCCCATCCATTCATTTTCCTCCTACATCCCCTTAGCACCTTCCTTCCCCCCTCCCCCCTCCCCCTTCCCCCTACCTTCCCCTCTTGGTCCCTCCCCTTCCATTCCTTCCCCCAATCCATCTTTTACCCCCTTGAGCATTAGGAAAAAGCCTCTAGTATCTTTGTGAGTCCCCTCAATTCAAAATATTCTTAATCCTTCTCATGTTTCTTAGCCTCCATCTCCCCCCCTCTTCACCTTTTGATCTCACTCCTATTCCCTTAATATATGACCTTTTTAATGAGGTTATTTTTGTTTCTCTAACTATCTCCCCTCTCCCTTGTTTATCTTCACTCGCCTCTACCCCTCCTTTCTCTCCCTACCACTTGCCTTGTGTTTCATCCTTTTTGGATGCCAACTAGTCCTATAGGAGATTCTTATCCTATCTTATCCTTCTTTTTCTAGATGTAATCCTAAATGTCTCAACTTATCAGAAGGTTATTGCTCCTTAATTCCCATTAGAGAAAGTGATAATTCAATTTAGGATGAGGATAAGTGGGAAAAACTCCATAACAAAAAGGTGAGGAAGAAAGCAGATATTGGGTGCGAATAGAAATCAAAAGGTAGACCCACTTCCTAGAGATCTCAATGTGATTAAATAGATAGACAAGTGGTAAAGGACATTTAGATGACCCTCCATCACTACCCCAATAGTAAGAGTTGAAATTCCTCTCTTGGAACATAAGGGGTATAAATAACCCCAATAAATAGAGACTAGCTAGAAACCTAGTTTTGAAACACAAGATAGATATTCTATTATTGTAAAAAACTGAGATGTCTGCAAATAATCTTTTCAAGCTAAAGTCTAAGATTTTAGATAACTCATTTTGTAGATGTAATAGTTCTAGAGAAGTGTTGGGTGGCCTAGTATTCTTTTGGGACCCTATTGTCATGAAAGGATATCACTTCCTTACCAAGGACAATCATATCTCTATTTATTTCACTGATGCTCAGGATAAGAATTCTTGGATCCTTACAAATGTCTATGCCCCAAATTCTAAAATCAAAAGGAAGAGGTTGTAGAATAATCTAATTAAGATAAAAAACTAATTTAATAATTTCAATTGGGTGCTAGTTGGATACTTCAAATATCCTCTATTCTTGAGGGAAAAAATGGGTGGGTCAATCACTAATATGATAGCATGGTTGATCTACATGATTTCATCACCAATTCTAAGTTGCATGCTGTGGATCTCAAAGGAAATCAATACACTTAGTCTAACAGAATGCTAGGTGATAATCATATCCAAGTAAGACTAGATAGATTCCTCATTCCTTTAAACTTGATCTATTCCTTCTCCTCTCTCCTCGTGTCTCTTCCTAGGATTAGATCTGACCATAATCCTCTAGTGTTTCAAAGTGACAGGGTTTCCAAAGCCAAGGCCACTCCTTTAAAATTTGAAAAAATGTGGATTTTTAACCACACTCTAGAGGATTACATCAATGAATGGTAGAATATATCTATTGAAGGTTTGTCCATGTTCATCCTTGCTATGAAATTGAGACATATTTAAAACATGCTTAAACTCTAGAATAAGGAAGTATTTGGAAATATCTTTATCCAAAAAAACTTAATTATTGAATAAATTCATAAATTTGAAATGAAAATCTCAAACATTGGCTACTCTGATGACCTTCATCTAAAGGAGAAGGAACTCCTTATTAGATAACACAATCTTGAGGATAAATAAGAAACGTATTAGAGGCAAAAATATACAAATCTTTGGCTTAAAGAAGGGGATAGAAAAACTAAAATATTTCATACCTCCACTTATAAAAATAGGCAAAGGAATCTTATTATAAAGATATAAGTTGAGGATGGAACTTGGCTCAGAAAGGAGGAAGACATTGTAAGCCACATGGTCAAATACTTTAAATCCTTGCTTTCCTACTCCCCCTCTTTGGAATCTAGTCTCAAGGATCAAATTGTCAACATTTTTGGTAAGATTATTACATAGGAAGATAATGATTCCATCCTTAAACCCCCTTTGAATGAAGAGATCAGGTCAATTGTTTTCTCTTTAGAAGGGGATAAATCCCCTAGGCTAGATGGATTCCCTCCTTTCTTTTTCTAGGTATTTTGGGAAATTATCATTTATGAGGTTTGCTTGGTGGTTATTAAATTCTTGAATGTAGGGACCTTGCTCCAAGATTTTAACAACTCCTTTTTGGTCCTCATTCCTAAGAAACAAGGTACATCTAAGGCATTGTATTTTAGACCTATCAGCTTGTGCTCCACTTTTTACAAAATCTATACCAAAGGTCTTTCCCTAAAAATTCAACCCTGACTTGACAAAATAATATTTGAGTAGCAAGGTGCCTTTGTGTTTGATGGACAAATTTCTAGTGGGATAATCACTATCCATGAAACCATACACTTAGTTTCCCATTCAAATCGGTAAGGCATGTTCCTAAATATAGATATGAACAAATCCTATGATCAAGTTTCTTAGCTTTTCCTTGAAATTTTTCTAGATTAAATTAGGTTCAATCTCTAGGTCAAAAAATTAATATCCACTTGTTTTTGCAACCCACTTTTTGAGTCTTGATCAATGGTGTGACTAGGTTTGGATGAAAAAGGATTAAGATAAGGGGACCCACTATCCCTTTACCTTTTCATTATTCTAGTGGAAGATTTAAGTCACCTTTTTTAAATCCAAAACATGTAATATCATCGAGGGAATCATTTTTTCCCCTAATACCAACCTTGTCACTCATCAATAATTTATTGATTGACATGATTATTATGGGGGAGGGTTTAGTAATAGAAGTTAGAGGCTTCAAGAAGAATCTTGAGGTGTTTGAATGGGTATATAGATAGAATGTGAATTTCAATAAGATCTCCATTTTTTCCATCAACAATCTCTTGACTCTTCAAATTAAAATCACTAAGATCCTAGCAGGTGGAAAAGGATGTTCTAAAAAAAGTATCAAATGGAATGTTGATAGAGGTAATTTTTTTGAATTTTGGAGTGACCCATGAATATTGAATCCTCTAGAACCAATTCTTTAAGACCCATATTTGATATCCTTCTTCAAGAATAATTATGGCCTCAAGGTTATGGACTTTTGGGAAACTAGAAATGGAAAAAAATGCTAGAAAATCCTAGCTAAAACTAGTTTGGACTATCAACAAGCCCGCTTGCTCCAAGATCTAAATGATTACATTCAACATATTCATATCAATCATTTCCTTAGGGAAGATGAATTTTTTTGGAAACATGATCCCAACAATATTTACTTAGTGAAATTTGGATTCTTATCTTTTTGGAACTTGGAGGAGGATTTCAACTAGACATATCTTTGGATTAAGAATATCATACCCAAAATCAATGTTTTATATTGGTTGTTTGCTTATAATAAGATATTAATAGTGGAAAATATGATTAAAATTTGACTAACCATCCCTAATAAATGCTCACTTTACAAATAGGATGCAGAGTCTATGGAACATTTATTCTTATTCTATCTTTTTGTGTTAACTAGATTTTAGTGCTTCTTCAGTGATTCCAACATTTCTTAGGTTTTTCCAGGAGCTATCCAAGACTTAATCACCCAATGGAAACCCCCTTAGGAAGAACCTATACTAACTTGCTGGTGGATTTTGGCCGTACCTAACATTTTATAGGGCAGCTAGAAAGCCAAAAATTCTTGTATCTTTGAAAGCCAAGAACCTCAACCTGATTCCACCTTCAAAAGGATTAAGGATTTAATGCAAGAAAAATAATCAATCTCATACTCATCATTTGACCAACCAAGATATCCCCTCATTTCTAGTATCATGAATCAACTTAATCTAGTTGTCCTAAGAAAATCCCTAGTTAAAGTTATGGACTGTTAAGTGGTTGCCCTCTATTCCCCAGTGGGTCAAGTTGAACTTTGACAAGGCTACAAAGGGAAATCTTGGCCCAGCTAGATTAAGTGATTTGATCAGGGATTCTTCAGGAAACATTAAAATAGCTTATACAGGGCTCCTTAGGATAAAACTAATCATGTCTCTGAAACTTTTATGGCTCTATGAGGTATTGAGAAGGTGGTTAATATAGGGTTTCAATTTATACACATAGAAGGGGATTTGATGACCATAATCAAATATCTCAAAGGACTTTCCCCTCCTTCCTAGAACATCTTTGGAATCATCAGTGATGTAACATTATTCCTTAACCATTTCAAAGGAGTTATCATCAAGCATGTCTACAAAGAAGGCAATAGGGGAGCTAACTACTTGGTGAATATTGGGGACCCTAATAGTGATTGCATCACCTAGAACATTGGAGAATTTTGAGATGATGTCATCTAAATTATCAAGAATGAAAAAGGACATGTCACACAAAGGAATGGTGTTTAATATTATGATGATTAGATCATGGGTAAAGCAAAATTATTTTCACACATGCAAAGCTCTAATTTCCAAGGCTTTACATAGGTGGCAGCCATCATGCTCTTAAACTATGTGTCTAGTTCTAGCTCATTTTATTGCTATCTTCCTATTTTGCAAGGCACTATTTAGGCCTTTTGTAAAGGTAACACTTATCCAAAAAAATGGGAGGGGACAAAGACTATTTTGAGCCAATTTCCTATTATGATATCAAAAATAATAATCATGTATGTCAAAAACTGGTTAAAGGGGGGATAGCCCCTTTTATGGAATGCTTGGTAAGGCAAGATACCTCGCTCTCTAGAGATTTTTCCCAAGGATGGAACAACCCTAAGGTGAGAATTCATGGTTTGAAGATTTAGATTATGGAAGAGCTTATTAGAGAGACCACGACGATGGAATGTCATGAAGTTAAGGCATTCAGGGATAAGCACCATAAGGAGGAACTCATGAAAATTTTCTTCAAAAAAGAAAAGTAAAAATATAGGCCTTAACCCTCATCCAACAAAGATTTTATGTGAGCTAACCTACCAAGTAAATGGATAAAGGTTTGTCTCTAAATCATGTGATATATAACATTAGAAGGTAAGCATATTATCTCTATTTGCATCATTTGTTGCTCTTGAATCATTTCAAGGGTCATTTCATTAGTATTCCATTTTTTCTATTGCAATCATTGGAAATGTTTATTTTGAATTTCAAGAAGAATATAGTGATGGATTTAATTCACTAGGGACTTTTCTTCTAATCAAATAGGGGGAACTACTCTAGTCTAAGATCATTTTTGAGGCCACTGATATCAATAGTGAGAAGGAGGAGTCGGTGGAGGGAGTAAATTCCTCTCAGCCTGAACTTGAAGAGGAAAATCATGGGAATGATTTAGGGGATTCAAGTGCCTACATCCATAAAAATCACAAAATTGATTTGGGAATCCCTTCTACAACTCTAGAGGTAAAGTTATCTTGGGGGTTGATATCAACAAGGGTGTTGAGATTCCCTCCAAAAACTTCACACTAAAATTGCAATCCAAAACCTTCTCTGTGGAGAAATTTTAGAGGAATTTGAGAGCCTTTGTAATTTTATTTGTGATAACAAATTTGTATTTAATGTTGGTAAGATCCCTGAGACCCAAACCCCCAAAGATGATCCCACATAGAAGGACAAATAGGAGGAAGACCTTCAAGTTTCTGAGGAAGACAAAAGAGGACCTTCCAATTAGATTCCAAAAGGAAGAAATTGGATAAGGAGGAAGAATAATTCATTATAATCTAGACCAGAGGCAAATGTAACAAAAAATCTAATACAGTGACCAAGCAACTGGTCGCTTATTTTGAATCAGACTAACTCTATTTATCTCACTACCATAAGCTCCTTTTTGGTCTTCTAGCTGACAGTTGGCTGATGTATTATAGTAGTTTAGCTAATTTGTTGGGTTAGCCCTTTTATCTCTCTCAGTTGTTATGTTTTTTCTTACTTATATTTTGGTTCTCTTTTATACTAGGTACAAGCCCCTCCAACCCATCTTTTACCAATCTAATAAAAAATAAAGGTATCATGATGAGTTTATTTTATGTGTGATAAATAAGGGGTTCCAAAGGTGTTCTAATATTATTAAATATTGATGATGAGATGATTAGGTAAGTAATATACATATTATCCATTAGGGTACTTTCTTAGTCACTATGATGTAGTGAGAACTCTATTAGAGGATAACAAAAATAAGCAATAGAACCCCAGCAGTGAGATTGGTGATAATAATCACTTGGTATACAGTTGGGTTATGTGTAACATTAAACACATAGACACTTATAATATTATGATTTGGTAGGCGCAATTAAAAAATGGATACATTATGTTAAGTGTGTAAAATTATCCACATGAGCACATGGTGATGAGAAAGGAAATAAAATTAAGAGAAGCATTGATTCATGACTACTGAGGTATAAATGAGATGGAGTAAAATAGGCTACATAAATTACAATGGAAAAATTACCATCTAAATGATAATTGTGAATTATTTTTGAGGAAAAAATAATATAAATATTGGAACCCATGGTGGATAAATACATATTATCCCAATAATTATAAATTAAGGCCATATGAGATTAAAAGTGATCGGTCCATTTGGTATCCATGGTGGATAACACTTAACTAGTATTAAATATAGTTGTGAGAAACAAGTATATAAGTCATAACCCAAATTGAAAGAGATCAAAGTGGTTGTAAAACCTTTAATATGATTGTGTGTACATAAAATAAAAAAATATGGTAAGAGACTGAGGTTATCCATTTAGTCCGTAATGAGTAAATATAATAAGGAAAGAAGTAACAACAAGAAATCTTCATGTCAAAATTGATTGTGGATTTACCTTCCTTAATTTAATGTAACTTGACAAAATGATATAAATTAATTCTAATAATTAATGGTTTCCATATATATATAAATAAAGAGAGTAATTAAAAATATAAGGAAGCTTATGGAAGAGAGTTCCACAAATTCATATGACTAGCTAATCAGTCATTCATATAGTTCATATGGTAAGATCACCCAAGATGGATTTTTTCTATGGTCCAGATTTCCAAAAGTGGATTGAGAAAAGTTTTTTTTAACAATAAGGAAATGGAATCATAATAAATTAAAAATATATTATGTAATAAATAGGGAAGTTTCATAACCTTATTGAGGTAATTATAATCCCTGTTTTTTATTCTTTTTCCCTTTTATTGAAGGTGTGGATTTATTTGATGATTTGAGGATATTGTTTTGATATTTCAATTTCCCTAATTTTGTAGGTTTACATTTGATTCCATTTACATTTGGATGAAGGATGTGTATTTATTGAATTATTAATGGATCTTATTTTTGTGGAGAATCTCCATTGTGAATAATTGCATTTTATGATAGTGGTTAGATTGTCCTATTTACTATATTATTATTCTCCATCCATTATGTTTTCCATCCTCTATGATTTCTTTATGTGGCTTAGAATAAGGATAATAGTGGATATTTTCATATATAAGTACATGTGATTCTAGTAGAACCATTACTATAGTCACATAGCATAGAGGCTTTTCCGAAGGTGCTAGGAGAGGTGGTAAAGTCCCAGGTCTATTATTTTTGGATAATTGACTCTTGGGGGCTAAATGTCTCCACTCTATGATTAATTATTAACCATGTTATTAGATGCCATGTGAAAGTGTTTATATCACAAGTGTTTCATATTACTTACACCTGTATGTGATCATTCCTTATTTAATCTCATTGGTTAAGTTAAAACATAAGATTAAATAAATGACAAAAGGTTGTCGCATCAGTATGGGTATGAAATATTAGGTTGGCACTAAGTGGGTTGAGTAGTATACATATATATGCCCACATAGTAGACACAAGTTTCCTCAATACCCCATTATGGACATGTGCACTCATTGTGAGAGTTTTTGGGTGGAACATAGAACCAATCATATCTCATCCAATTATATTCTCAAAATCAAGTTGTGATAAGCCAAGAAAGATTCACAATTAGGTGTAAGTTTTTTAACTTTCACCTTTACCTCTCAACATAAGTTTATAATATATATATATAGAGAGAGAGAT